>JANIWV010000005.1:600000-914293 GCA_030705165.1 Kluyveromyces starmeri | reverse complement strand
ATAGTCTTTTTATCGTCTGAGCCACAGCAATACGATATTGCTTGTCTAAGGCGGCGTCAATTAATTATCTGTTTGTATATATGAACCCATCAAACTTGAATTAATTGATGTGCATCTGGGTCAAAAGATTACAATGCAGTTTTTTAGCCTCTGGGACTTTTCTTATGGACAGTACTTGTGTAATATTAGGAACCATTTTTTTCGGATGATCTCTAGTCAAAAAGAGACGAGGTATTGAGTAGATTTACGCATGCTGACATGAATCGCTGAGACCGGGGTTCCACTTTTATCAAACCTAGTTAAAAATGTACATTTTGGTGCATTGTCCGAAAGTACAGAAACTAGTAGTTTCCCACAGGCACTTCAATGACAGTATACATTTAATTTCATGTTTTCAATTGTGTGAAAAAAGTCACTTGCCTGGGATTTGCAAAATAGATGGAATTTCTGCTGAGCTTATCCGCCTGACAAAAATTGAAGATTGATTCGGTGATCTAACTTAAAGCTAATATTACTTTCGATCTTAAGTGAAAAAATTCATTAACACCTTTAGTGTTGACCTGCGATCTGAACATTTTATTGGATTAAAGCAGTAGAGTTTAAACTATCAGCTTCTCCGCTCTAATTTCTGATGATAAAACATGCTATCACGAAAGTTCAAATCGAGAATCGGAGTTTATTGCAATTAGAAGCTTAGAACGTAAAACATTGAAATTTCTGTAGTCAGGAAGTTTTAATAGATTAATACAAGTAGAAGCGGTCGGTAATCTGTCAGTTTCTTCTCCGGCGTTCCGTATTCCAAAAAGGGGGTTCAACGAGTGGAACCCCTTCAAGGGTGCAGTAGGTACTGAAAAAACAAATTTCAGGAACTTTCTTTTCTCGTCATGGGAAAAGCTGCTTAGTGCCAGCCAAAAATGTTTGATAGTAATACTCTCTTCGGAGAATCCACCGTATTCTGTGTGTTTTCGTAGGTCTTCCAGATCAAAATCCTTTTCTGAGCCACTGATTAGAGTCTTTAATTCATAGGATGCGAACATTCTCAACCAATGAGATGGGATCATGTAAGATAAACCCGATACAAACCTACTAGTAACATTGTAAAGTTGCAAGTTCAATTTGTAATGAGACACTCGAGTAATATAGTCGAAAACATTCCTTTGAGTGACTTTCGTGGTTAAGCCATTCCTAATCAGTGGGATTCTGTTGTTCTCTGGGGTTCCTGGCACTTCAAAATACAAGTCCATGTATTCTAGTTCTTTGTCTGACATCGAAAGTAGTTTCATTAGATTTTGATAATAGACCGGGTCTAAGGAATACAAATCATTGAAGGGTACATTCATGTCGTTCTCCACGTTAAGAATTTTCTTCAAGAAAAAATCAGCAAACTCCACATCTACCAAAATATTCTCATATAGGCATTTTCCTAATACTTTTCCCATGAAGGATATGTATTTCAAGTTGGTTGGGGCTACCTTTCTTGATGGGAAAATCTTATTGAAGGATGTAACTTCGAATAGGTTGTACCGTCCTTTCAAAAACCCTTCCTGTACTAGTGTTTGCAAAAATTCTTTGGTGATACCGCCACCATCTATACCAGCTTCGGCTCCAAACTCGTTGACAAATTGAATGCTTAATTTCTCTTTGAACAACTCTCCTACAGTACCATATACAGCATATGCATCCTCCAAGGCAAACTCTCGCCTTATGGTTGCACGTAACCTATTTTCCCCAGGAAACACCCCATAAAAAGTGTTTCGTCCATAAACTCTCTGTTTATCCGCGTCGATTAGGTCATTAAAGTAATCAACACGTTCGAAGAACTTCAACATAAAGGGAAAGTTAAAAAGAAGATCTAGCTTTCTGATTTTGTTGGTCGACCCCCTTCGTTTTTCTCTTAAGGCATTCAGATATTGGGACTTTATCCTTTTTTCAATGAGTTTTTTCTTGTCAAATCTTTCATCTTCATTCAAATCCGTCTCCTCAATCTTTCCTAACGAATCTCTATAATAGACCTCAAATTCTAAAATTTCTTTACGAATGTTAAGTGCATGTAACTCATCTGGTACTAGCTTCCAAAAAGTTGCTGTTCCCTCATCTAAGAATTTCACCCTGGAATCCAGATATATCAGATTCCACATGAATTCTACGAAAATATCAAGATCACGGTCTTTTAGTAATCGCCTAGGATTCATGGTATTGGCTATTAGCAAACGTGCAATATTGATAGACAACAACTGTAGTCTTTCCCTTGCGATGACGGTTTTGAAGAGATGATCATCTGGAGATAGCGGAATATAAAAATTGAAGATCTGAACACATAACAAGCAGACCTTGAGATTGGGATGTTCCTGTTCTGTACAAACTGTGTCAATAAGATCATTTCTTAAGTGTGAAGTAGTCAAAATAGACATGAAAACTGAATTTCTGTCAGTTGCAGAAGATTGATATAACAAAAAATACAAGCCATCCCAGTACAAGGCATTGCTTTTGAGCCAGTCGTAACAATTTATAAGGGCAGCCTGAAGAGGCTCCCTCAGATAAATTAGCGTCTTTTCAAAAGGATCCTGCAATTTGGAACATATTACGATGAGCCAGGGAACAAAAATTTCCAGATCTTTTTCAGTTATATGATCTTGAGCCTCGATAAGGTTCATGACATAATTGGAAAGGCTACTGTTGTTACGGCTTATTGCTTTCTCAAAACCAACCATCGATTGCGAACAAAATAAGAATTGGACAAACAATGAATAGTTATATGGTACTGACACAGACATCTTATCCACAAAGAACAAATCATACCAAAAGCCTTCATCAACAACACCTGACTCTGATATCTTTAAAAGACTCTTCATCAGTTGACCCGGTATTCTGTAAGGGCAATTTTGCACGAAGCTGATTTTGTTCTTAATGTGACTCTCTGGCGCATCCGCAGTATCGAACGGCTTTAGAAATTGAATGAGAAAGGAATCTAAATCAGAAGACGTTTTTCTATCATTAACATCGCCAAGCAATGAGCTTAAAAGTCGGAAGACTTTCAAAGTTGGTGTTAATTGGCTCAGAACCAACATAAACTCATTAGGTTCGAGATAGGTGTACAACCTACGCTGAAAAAGATTTAAAAAAGCAACGGCTTTATTCTCATTGGAAATGCTGCTCACCAATCTCTGAAAGAGTTTGAAGTTTGATAGGCGACGCCTCATATATCGCTGGATTGTCATAGTGGCATAAAGTTCGGCTTTTTCTTGTTGCCTTCTTGCCCTCGCGATTTCAGCATTTTTCAAGATGCTATCCCGTGTCTTTCGCGGGGCTCGCGACCCCATATTCACATTACGACGTGAAACCTGGCCAGTAAAGTTCATACTTGATTTCCCACCGTTTCTGTTTACAAGACTACGAGGTACTTTCATGCAACAACTAATCTAGTCTTTAGCCAGTGATTTGTAATTTTTAAAGGGTTACTATTTATTATAGTAAAAGAATATGAATCGAACCTAACTTAAGATTGTATACAATAAAGACAAAAGAGATTTTTGTCAGAGATTTTGATGCTGAGACGAGAACGATCTCTGCGCTTTCGATATTGCTCTGCTTTATGAGAAGCAAGGTACGAATTCAGCTACTCCTGCCATTGTTAGTAACGATACGATGTTTCCAAGCTATTTGGATCCGGACGTTCTTTCAGGCCGATGAGTTTTGGCAAGCCCTAGAGCCGGCCCATTTTATGGCGTTTGGGTATGGTGGTTTGACGTGGGAATGGAAGTTTGGATTGCGTAGTTACGCGTTTCCATTTATTTTCCAACTCGGGTATGTGGCGGTCAAATATTTAAGCAGTTTTTGCAGTCTAATAGTTCAAACCGCCGTTGACTGGTTCAGTTTATTCGTTGAGCATGTTACTCCCAGCTCTAAATTGGGCTGGGCGATGTTTGAAGAAATGAAAAGTTTTCCGTCTGAAGTTCAGATGGCTATCGAGTATTGGGGCGTGATATATGCTCCTAAACTTACAATGGGAGTGCTTGCAGGAGTGGGTGAATACTATACGATTCTATTAGTAAGGAAGTTGTACCGACTGGTGTTAGACAAAAACGACGATGAAAAGAAGTTCCATGACTTTGAATCCAGAGTAATAAACATAGCTTTGATTCTCTCATTAAGCAATTTCTTCAATTGTTTTATCATAACTAGGACATTCGTGAATTCATTTGAAATGATATTGACGAGCATTGCATTATATTACTGGGATTGGACTTGCGGGAGTAATATTGCAAACATAGATTTCATGAAGAGTCTGATACTCGCTACCTTCACTACCCTTCAGAGACCAACGAATGGTGCGATATGGATTATACTAGGTTTTTTTACTGTGACAACTTTGATCAGAAAACGTCAGTTTTATTTACTATTGAATTTCGTTAAAAAAGTCGCTACTGCAGTGCTCATTTCTACAGGTGTCAATATGCTGATAGACCGGTACTTTTATGGACACTGGACTATTCCAGTTTTGAAGTTTATCAAGTTTAATGCAACAAGCTCGTTATCCAAGTTTTATGGGGTAGCGCCATGGCACTTTCATTTGTTTCAAAGCGTCCCTTTGATAGCAGGTTACTCTCTTCCATTACTGATACATTCGTTTTTCTGTTCTTTTACGACCAGGAAGTTCGACAAAATGTGGAATCCTATTAATCTAATCAAAGTTGTGGTTGTATCAAATGTCGTCATGTATTCTATGATACCACACAAAGAATTTCGCTTTGTTTATCCGCTACAACCATTCATCATAGTGTTAACATCATTGGATGCTAACTTAATTTTTGGGTCATGGAACAAAGCAGGGGAAGAAATTTCGAAAAAAACGAAATATCTGCTTAACGGATTATGGGTATTCCCAGTTTTGTCTTTAACTCTTTCTTTGCTCATATCAACTTTTCATGAATCAGGGGTTATTTCGGTTATTGATTATTTACATGGCATTGCCGAAATTGAGAGCATTGGATTTATCATGCCATGCCATTCTACTCCTTGGCAAAGTCATTTCCATCGAGAGGATGTACAAGACATGTGGTACATAACATGTTTTCCACCACTGCATCTATTGAACGATCCAGATTCTGACTCTAAATTAATGTCGTATATGGACGAAAGTGATTATCTATATGAGGATCCACAAACTTTCATTTATCGAAATTTTCCTCCGCCATTTCGGAAACAATTAAGGTCCCCAGGGAAAAGGTATTTGCATGAATGGCCAGAATACCTTGTTGTTTTTCAACAGCTGGATTCGGCTTATCTGAACAAATTCTTGTTGGATACTCCTTACGTTGAAGAAGCCAGGTTCTTCAACACTTTAGCACATTGGGATCCAAGAAGATCCGGAGATGTGATTGTTTATCACAAAACTCCATGGATGTAATTCACCATTAATGTGAAACAAAAACTAAAATATTATATATTCCAAGTGTTTTCCTGAGAAATAGAACCTCTTGCGTCCTTGTGAGGCATAATTTTCCACGCATTCTCTATAGAAGATAAATCTTCAATTTTCTTTATATCGTTTTCTCTGTGGCGTACAAATTGTTCAAAAATGGGCTTTATGTTGATGTTGGAGTCGTTCAGCTTCTTCATGGATTCAAAACAATCTTTAGCGAGCTTCAATTCATTAGATAGAATTGCACAATCAAAGAATCCAATAAAACACTCGATATCGAACAGTTCCATGCCAAGTTTGAACCATTCTTGTGCCTTCGGATAATTTTTAAAGTAATTCATCTCTAGTAGTCCTAAAACTTTGAAAGATTCTCTAAATCCTTGAGTGGCACTACTTTCAATGAGTGAGCGAGCTTTCATAATATCGGAATTCAAATACATCTGACCTAATAGGAAATAAGATCGTACAGAGTAGTCGATAGGACAGAGTTTGATGGCCTTTAAGAAACATTTTTCAGCCTCCATTAAATCAGGCTTACGAAATGAAATTTGACCCAATTGTCCATAAACCTCGCCAGCCAAAAAAGTGTCATCTTCAAGTTTCAAAAATTTCAGGTAGTATTCTTCAGCAGTGAAATCATCCTGGTTCTTTAGGGCAAGATCACCAGTCAACTTTATGGTCAGAGGGTGGTTTCTCTGATACAACTCCTTGAACAGCCTTTTCGCATGAACTACATCATCCGGAGTGTTACTCTTTGGATTTTTGAGAACATCAAAACATAGTAGAGAAATTGCATCATTGTCTCCTAATTCCGCAGATTTATCTAAAAGTTCGCTTTCCAGTGCTAGTAGATTCTTGTTTATAGCTCTCGTCTTATGCCTTACCTTCTCAAGCACTTTTTTCATAATCATCAAATCTTTGCCAGTGAACCCTTTCGGTATTGGCTCATCGTGGTCTGAATCTAGTCCATGATAGAGCTTCTCATAAACGGGATAAAGCTTATTGAATGTGAGTCGACTGTCAAGCTCAAACAGTAGACGGTTTACAGTCTTCTTTTGGGGAAATATTTCATGTAGCGCCGGCCGCTGCATTGACAACGAAGATACCCATCGTCTATTCAAAAGCGAAGCAAACGCTTTCATGGCTGCCTGATGCAGTGATATACAATCGATTATTGGGGTTACTGTCTGTAGTGAGTTGCCTAGTTTAGAATTCCATTTTCAACTGTATTTCCTAACTAGTTGTACTGTGCGCTTCCCAGTATGATAAGTCAACTTTCATGTCTACATTTTTCGGTGATTATCGTTATAAAACAGCGGCATACTGAAAACCTGCAAGTTTCCTCCAGGAACTAATAGAGAAACAGTGGTTGGACTTCGTTAGATTCCGTCAATTGGGGACGTTTACCATGATTTCCAGACTTTGCGTCCCAATAAGCAATCTGAAATTGCGTTTAAGCTCTTTTAGAAGGTATTCGACTCCTGTGGACTACTCTCATGTTGTAATCGGCGGAGGTGTGGTGGGGCTTTCAATTGCCAATGAACTGACTAAGGTAGCTGGTAACAAGGTTTTAGTCCTGGAAAAGAATGAGAAGGTTGGAATGGAAACTTCTAGTCGAAATAGTGAGGTGATTCATGCTGGTTTGTATTATCCTGTGAATTCACTCAAGACTCAATTATGCCTTGAGGGAAACCAAATTATATACAGCGAACTCAATCGTCGAAAGACTGGAGTTGATTGGCTTAAGTGTGGTAAGTGGATTGTTGCGCAAACTGACTATGAAGATGCCTACGTGGAACGTCTTTTCCATAAAGCTAAGTACGAACTCGGTCTACCTGTCAGCATTCTACCAAGCTACAAGACTCAATTGCAAGAACCCAGTATTACCGTTGAAAGAAGCGCACTAGTATCCCCGACTACCGGAATTATAGATTCTCACTCTTTGCTGGAATATTTATCCTACCGAGTAGAAGAACAGAGCGGTGAGATAGCAATTGGATCTGAAGTGAAAAATATCGAGCGCACAGGGTCTAACTATTTGATTCAGTGCAAAGAAACGCTCAACGGTGGTATTGAAGAAGTGGAAATCTCAACAGAAAACGTTATAAATGCGGCTGGGCTGCATGCGGACAAAATCGCTAATATACTACTCCCTTCTGATCGAAAGGTGAAGCAGTACTACGCTAAAGGGAATTATTATACTCTGAAAGGACATGCTCCTGTCGTTAGGAAACTGATTTATCCCGTTCCCCCAAGAAATGGAAAATCTCTTGGAACCCATCTTACTATAGATTTGAATGATCAGATTAGGTTTGGGCCGGATATGAAGTATGTGGAATCCCCTGAAGATCTATCGCCCAGCTCTGAAAACATTGAAGAGGCATTGACTGCTATTCGTAGATACTTTCCACATGTTGAACCTGGGGACTTGGAAGCAACATACTCTGGTATCAGACCAAAATTAGCTGGTCCTGGTGATACGGAGTTCAAAGACTTTTACATTAAAGAAGAGGAAGGATTTCCTGGATTTGTGAATCTATTAGGGATAGAGTCCCCAGGATTAACTGCCTCTATTCCAATCGGCAGATATGTCAAAAAACTATTACATGGTTGAGACGAATTTACTGTATTGATGAACATTGAAATTGTACGAATCCGTTGTTACAAGTGTATGTATATAATAGAGAACTCGCCGCTGGTCAGTATATCGTATTTTCAGTTTATTTTGGGGAGATCTTGAGGTAATGTCGGTTCGGGTAATTCCTGGAAGTACTGGCTTTCTAGAGATTTCACCGCATCCCAACGAGCTGCCGGGTTCATAATCATCATACCATTTAGCAAGTCTAACGCATTTTCCGTAGCTGCGATGAAACGTCTCCTAAGTTCTTCTCTAGAAGGAGGTGGATATATTTGAATCTTGTTGTAAGCGCTGAAACTTGAAACTTCAGGCCAATCCTTATCTGTTGGAGTACCTAGAGCTCTGAAAGTAACGTTTATCTGATCTACGTCATCTTTTCCTGGAAGATAAGGTATTCTCAACATCAATTCAGCAAAAATAACTCCAACTGACCAGATGTCTACTGTGGAGGTGTAATGCTTGGCTCCGAACAACAGTTCGGGGGCCCTGTACCATCTTGTTACCACATTACTAGTCAGCACCTCTTGCGGTGATCCAATGAGCCTTGCAAGACCAAAATCTGCAATCTTTAATTGCCCATCGGGGGCAATCAATAAATTATTCGGTTTCAGATCTCTGTGTAGAATAAAGTTTCGATGACAGTGGTGGACTCCTCGTAGAGTCATCAGTAGCCAAGATTTTATATCGGCTGGAGAGAACATGATTGAATTGTCTTTAATAATCAGTTCTAAGTCTCCTGGCAGATATTCCAAAACAAGGTTAAGGTTCCCGTTTGCTTTATACACATCAATGAGCTCGATGATATTCACATTTTTCAATTCACGCAAAAACTTGACTTCACGCAGAGCAGACATATCAAGACCATCCTTAAATTGCGAAGTTTTGATCTCTTTGACTGCTATCTTCCTGCCTGTCGACTTTTTAGTCCCCAGATATACCACCGCATAGGTACCTTCACCTGCCTTCTTTTCTTTGCTATAATCATTCTCCGTATTCCGATTAATCATATCGTGTTATGTTGCACTCTGTATCCTGTTTATTCGTTTAGTTACCGTCTACTGTTGCCCTATGTTCACTGACAGGAAGCTCATCTGGTTTAAAGGTCTGATGTATTTCGGCATATAAGATATATATGGATTTAGCATTGGAAAACAAGAAATAACTGCGCTAAAACGCTAAAAGCAAGCTGCAGAGTTTTTCTTTCGTTTTGAAATCCAAACTTGTACGTTAAAGAAGTACTGCACTGATGCTTCCGAGATTACTTACTGGATGGAAGCAGTCTCGAAGCCTGTTAACTCAAGTGAGGTACAACTCCACCGAAGGTGGAAAGTTCACTCCATTGCATAATGCTCTTCTAGCAAGAGCTGAATCATATGTTGCAGAATTAAGAGAACTTGAGGATGGTATGGCGCAAGGACAGTTGTTTGACTCTGAGAAGCAGAAGAGGTTTTCTAGGCTTTCCATGGTTGTCGATTACTACAGAAAGTATCAGGAAGATGTACTACAATATACAGAGTTGAACGATATCATTGAAACTGATCCATCTTTGAAAGAAGAAGCTGAGGCAGATCTTGTCAGCTTGATTCCAGCTTTAAACAAAACCAGCCAGTCTCTGCTGAATAAACTGCTTCCACCTCATCCGTTTGCTGATAAGCCTAGTATTTTGGAATTGAGACCTGGAGTTGGTGGTTCTGAAGCCATGATATTCGCACAGGACTTGCTTAACATGTACATAAACTTTGCCAATTATCACAGATGGAAATGGACGCTTATCTCAAAGACTGAGAATACTGGCGGGTCTGGGATTTTAGAAGCGATCTTGAATATTGACCAACCGGGATCCTACGATAGACTTAAATTCGAAGCTGGAGTTCATCGTGTACAGAGAGTTCCAGCCACAGAATCTAAAGGAAGAACACACACGTCAACTGCTGCGGTAGTGGTCTTGCCAAAGATGGGAGAAGAAAGTGAATCAGATGCCTACGAAAGAAGTTTTAAGCCTGATGAGATTCGTATTGACGTCATGAGGGCCAGTGGTAAGGGTGGCCAGCATGTGAACACCACGGACTCCGCTGTGCGTCTTACCCATTTTCCTTCTGGTATTGTAATTTCGATGCAGGAAGAAAGATCTCAGCATAGAAACAAAGCAAAAGCCTTCGCCATACTAAGGTCCCGTTTGGCCGAGAAGGAACGAAAAGAAAAGGAAGAGAAAGAAAGAAACGCCAGAAAAGAGCAAGTATCCTCTACTGATCGGTCAGATAAAATCAGAACGTACAATTTTCCACAGAATCGTATCACTGATCATAGATGTGGGTACACCATTTATGATATAGAAGGTGTGATGAAAGGAGAGAGGCTAGATGATATAATCGATGCTATGAATGAATATGATACTGATATCAGATCCAAGCAGTTGCTTAAGGAGTAATTGCTATTCGTTGATATTTAACGACATTTTGGCATAAATCATTGTCCCTCAATGATATAGATACTCTTTCGATTGTTCTTTTGTACTGTACATTGTAAATATAAAAAATAAGCCTTTGTCTTCCTTTGGAAAAGCATATATCAGAAATGTCGTATGAAGAATTGAAAAGGAACTGATGAAAAGCATGAACAAATTCCCCAGTCTGAATACTGCATGAATGGACCAAGTATTATGACTGCATCTGCTCATGATGTCCTATATTATTATCAATCGTCTCTGAAAATAGGTGAAATAGAGAGGTACGTTGTGTCCTACGACTTGTATCAAGGAGATGAGATACCCGTAGATTTAACTCTGGATTCTCTATGGCTAAAGATTAAAAACATGGAAAATATGACTCTTAGAGCTGCGTACTTGATGGGTCCGTATGTTCTGTATGCTGATGTACGATGTGAAGATTATCACCACAATCAACGACTCTTCGTGTCAGCCGATCGACCTCAGTTCGAATCGAACATTCAACCGCAAAGGGAATTTGTAGCGGAGCTCTCGCTACACAACTTAAAAAAAAAATATGTGTGGATTATTGATGTGGCAAGCCAGATATTGTTTACGAAACAGTCCTCCACTAAGTTTTCGATCATTATTGCAGGAAGTAGAGATACTCTCAGTTTGCCAACGTCTGATCACCGACTAGGAATGAAGTGTTCCCGGATAAACGTCGACAGATTGACTACGGCAGATCTTTGGAGCACGTATCTACTTGATTCAAAACTGAGGAGTTTGAAACAAGAGCACCTAGTGGTGCTTACACATGGCTTGCATTCAAATGTAACGGCGGACCTTTTTTATCTCAAGGAGCAGATTGAAAAGACTCAGGATCGTCACAAAGAGGCCCTGATTGTCACAGGGTTCACAGACAACGTTTGTAAAACAGAGAAAGGGATTAAATGGCTGGGCACTAGATTGGCAGAACATATTGTCACCAACTTATACAATGAACGAGTTACGAAAATCTCTTTCATTGGACATTCTCTAGGTGGACTGGTGCAATCGTTCGCGATTGCTTACATCTCGTATAATTATCCCTGGTTTTTTGAGCGTGTTGAACCTTGCAACTTTCTAACTTTAGCTTCGCCGATGCTAGGCATAGTTAGCGATAACGCTCTCTATATTCAGAGATTGCTTGCAATGGGTATTGTTGGGAAGACGGGCCAAGATCTTAGTCTTCAAAATCCAGCTGGTATGAAAGAACCACTGCTTTTAAAGCTTTCCAAATCATCTGCTTTGAACAGAGTGCTTAGGTGTTTCCGGAGATGTACGGCTTACGGGAATGCTTGTAATGATGGAATAGTACCACTCTATACATCTGCGATGTTGTTTCTTAACTATGATGATGTTTTGAACAAGCTTCACATTGACACTGAGGGATTACATTCTGATACTTTCAAGAGAAATTTTGTATCACCATTCTCAAAGGCGTTAAATATTCTGGTTCCTCAGCGAGTTTCTAAAAACGGATCAAAAATACCTGTCACATCAGTATTGGACTCTGCTTATTCAGTTTTGGTTCCCCCCATACCAGACACCCTGTATATAACAGACCCCAAATCACGCGAGAACGTTGTCATCCATGATAAAATCTATTCGGATGACGAGATACAGCATTTGGCGATGGACTTGAAAGAAGAAACCAAGGATAATCAGAACTTTCTCTTGAACACTTTCAACGCAGCTTTCGGAGGGCAGTATAAAAAATTAGAGGAAGAAATCGCTATCAATTGGCACAAAAATCTGAAATGGCGTAAAGTTATCGTCAATCTAAAGCCAGATGCCCACAATAATATTATCACGAGAAGAAGATTTGCAAACGCTTACGGCTGGCCTGTAGTTGAACACTTAGTCGAGAATCACTTTCTTTGTGATGATGAAATAGATAGAGAATGGAACATTGCTCCTATTTCGAAAGAAGAGGACTTCGATTGGATTCTCAAACCAACTACTGATAGTGTTTTTGATGTTGGACCTACCGGTCTTATTTGTACATTTGGTGAGATGATTGAAAGCCTAAAAGTATCAGCTTTAAAAGGTATAACTCAAGACATGCCTACTTCGTATAGTCAGGAAGAGCTTTTCAAATATGAAGACCGCCTGGATCGGGATGGCGGAATCCTCCCTTAGTCATTATAGAATCTTATATAACGCGTAGTCTAGTTCAGAGTTTGAAATATACTTCAACTTTAATGCTTCCCGTACCTCCAGATAGTCCACTGAGGATGAAACGTAGGCTTTGTTTAAAAAAGGAAGTACTGACTGTTTGTCGTCAGTGTATTTTAAACTTAATACTTTGATATACTCTCGAAATTCCATTTCTTCGACTGAGATAGTAGAAGTGCCGGAAATAAGAACATTTTTCAAGTCTTCGAAATCAAACATCACCTGTTCTAATCCATGCTTAGAAAAAGTGTTGATCTTCACAACGTAGTCTTTCAAATATAGAATCCATTGAGATAACAATCCATGCATGACATAAATTATAATACTAGATGGAACGTTTGAATTCAGAAATTTTGACTTCAAAAGAGAGGTTTTTTGAATAGCGGGAATAAGCTCTGTTGAACATTGTGTCGGGGTGCTTGATATCTCGGTCCAGGAGCTCAGTCTGAAGTAAGCGGCCAATGTACTCTTCAAGAGTTTCTTCCATCTGTGAAGAACAGAGTCTTTTACTGTAGTGACTGTTTCTTTGACTGACGTTGCAGATTCTGAAAAGATGTTGGTGTAGGAGGAACTGGTCAGTTCATTGAAAACATATGTTAGCTCGATAAATGCAGGTTTCAACTGAAGATCAGAGATACATTTTTTAACCAGTACGATATTATGCAATTTCATGAACGTAATTTCAAGTTGTTTTTCTTCTGTCAGCTGACTGAGTGAGGGATCAGGAGATACAATAAGTTTGTTATACTTGTTAATGACCTCGAGGAAAATTCTGCTTACTACTTGAAGCTTGAAGGAGTTCAGATAGTCGTAATCGATATTGAAGCAAGGTGTAAAGTACTGATACATGTTGTCCAATAGTTTGGTAAGGTCTGCAGCACTTGTCTCTACTGGAGAAGAAGCAATAATTCCATATTGATGTAAAGTAGAATTTGTTTCGAATGTAACCCAAGTGTCAAGGACATATGATGGTAATAATGAAACGAGACCTACTCCCGTATAGTAATACTTCTGAATTAGATCATTGTCATTCTTGAATATTTGGGATATCAGAATAATCATAGTTTTTACGTTATCTTGAGTTTGATTGTCTATGATCCTTTCCAGAATTTGAGTTATCTTGCTTCTTATGGGAGCTAAGGTATGGTTGATAAATTGTTCATGTACAAACTTCTTTTGTAACCCTGAGTTCTCGTCGTGGAAGATTTCAACGCAGCGGAAAAGGTTAGAATCCAAATATCTGTGTAAGAACTTGAAATACAGCTCAATTGTCTGTATATGCTGGTCTGACTGGCTTACATTTGGATTCGAGAAATGATACATGTATTTTATCAGGAAATTGTGAGATATGCACTGAAAGTTCCAATACCAGGAATTATCAGAGTTTCCGTCCTCGCTAGACATTTGAAAATAAAGCTTTTGAAGGTTAAAAAGAAGCGAGGATTTAGATCGAAGATCGTGGACCATTTTCTTGGAGTTTATATAGTACTCGGTGTCCCATTTACTCTCCAATAAATCTTGCTTGAATTGAGTTATTAAGCCATCAGCAATGCTCTGAAGGAATGAGTTGAATTGATCTTTGAGAGTGAGTGAAACATCGCAGATTGAATTGATATCTACATGAAAAGATTTGAGTTTGTTCAGATCAATGGTCTTAAAATTTTGAAAGTCCTTGACATCTAGACAGGACAATTCTTGAACAACCTTCTTCTCAAGTGACTCTTTCTGTATTTCCTTCAGGAGATTTTCAATTTGATCTAATATAACAAGCCTTCCATATCTATCCCTAAGTTCGTTTATGTCGTTCAAACTTTTGATGTTAGAGATTGCATCAGTTGCATCGTTCAATTCCTTATCAATTAGGTCCATATCACCGAGATAATCATTGTCGTCATTCTTGAGCCGTTTCAGGGTATCGGACAGGACGTTTCTTTTCTGACACACTTGTTCAATTTGTGAATCAATGTTTATAAGATCTTGAACAGAATTCAACATGGTTATAACCCGTTGGTGGTATGATATTGGGTGGGGTCGGTAGTTGTAGATGAATGGTTTTATACTATATTATCTTTACTGTGTCTGTTACTCTTACATCGATTTTGATACTGGCTTTGTTTGATGTGTCGTGTATGTCCGGGTAACTAAACCAAGACTGAGGAATGTCAATTCCGCAATCACAGCTATAATGGCTCTGGTAATAGATACTCCTTGAATCAATGCATCTAGTTGTCTGCAGACTAATATCTTTGCAGGAATTATTAGATATCAATTGTGTAAGGTTTTTTTGGTTAGTCACAATGCAATATACTTTTTGATGTTGTAAGTTACTTTGGAATTGTAAAAATGGTTTCATGGTAAAATATTACATCCTTCCTGATTCAGGATCCCCATTTCTGGGCGTGATACTATGTAGAAATGAATAAGAATAGTCAATTTCTTGACACTAAAATTACTGAACAAATCTCAAGAGAATTGGTCAGTGAATAAATAAGAGTTCATGTAACATCGAATCGGGAAAACATGTGGTTTGAAAACCACAACATATTACTTTTCTTCAATCTGTGACACAACAAACTGGGCGTGTGGCGTAGTTGGTAGCGCGCTCCCTTAGCATGGGAGAGGTCTTCGGTTCGATTCCGGACTCGTCCATTTATTTTTACCTTTTTAAGTTATTAAAGAATTACACGTCTTCAGTGTTTTTCATCCTAAGTTTATTGATAAAGTACACTACATGGATTTATCAAATTACGCAATTACATCTAAGGCTGACCTATTTGTGTTGCGTAGAATCCTGAGGAGTGGGTAAATCAACACTATTCTCCGCGTCAATATGTTTTTCAGACTTGACTGCTTCCTCTATTTGGGTAGAGGGCGTTGAAGTGATTCTATTATGTTCCGATTCTTCTATCTTCTGTTTCTTCCTCTCGGGAGAGCCCGGTGTTTCTTCTTCCTCAGGCTCATCGTCCTCCTCAGGCTCTTCATCGTCTTCTATAGCTTCCTCTTGGTTCCCCTCCTGAGCATCGTCTTCTTCGTCTTCGTCTTCTTCTTCTTCCTGCTCTTCTTCATCCTCTTCCTCTTCTTCTGGTTCTTCTTGTTCAGGAGGATAGAACTCCTCATCCCCTTCATTATCCCATACTATATTGAATCTAGTAACTCTTGGCTTTTCCGCTAATATATTCCTGACAACATGATCGATTGGTACTTTTTGCGGAGGATTCTCCCGAAGTTCCTCGAGGTCATACTCGTTATTCACGTAGTATCCAACTCTCACAAATTCTTTGCCATTGTATGAGCATGACAAAAGTATGACCGTCACACTAACAAGTTCGCTGGCAGGGATCAAGTCCGGAGACGGAGCATCTGCTACAAACTTGAATTTGTTTATCCCAACAGGGATAGGACCGACAAGTATCGAATCCAGTTCCTGATCATGATCTAGAGACCTTGAGGATCCTACGTAGGTCAGCTTCCATTCTAGATCATGCTTAAGGGGCTCTAAACATTCAAATGTGATCTCAAATTCGTAAGCGTCAGTGAACTTGGCTGGATTGTTCAAAACTTTGATACCTAATAAGGACACAATTGACATCTTCGTATTCTATTACTGTCTCTGTTGCGCGGTATTATCAATGAATACTTCAGGAAGTACTTAACTCAGACGATAGGTGTACGCTGAAATCCAGAGCGGTCCAATACTGTGTGTAGTAAGGTCCCAACTTCTCATTTATCTTAAAGAGTTGTTCTTGTTCTCACATTTATAAATTTTAGTTGAAATGAAATAATATACAAAAGACGTGTTACGCGTCACACAGAGAGGGATAAGGAAATGATGCGTTTCCCTGGTCGCCGAACTGAAGACCTTAAACCACCAGATCAACTCTATGAACTTGTGCTTTTTTAAATGCGAGGGTTCACTCGCATGCATTAACTATAAGTAACCGTAAGCCTACAATGCTAACGATGTATAAGTATTAGAGTCCTGAAGAAACTCTTGAGAGAGTGGCCTTCCTTGGTTTATCGATCCATATGATAAATGTGCAACCTGAGAAGAAGACGCTGGGGAACCACATCCACTGGAGCTGCTGTCCAAAGCTATTTTAGACTCATAGATTAGAGCTTCTTCAAACTCGTAGGTGGTCGCCGATATACTAACTACACCGGTGGTCAGCACGATAAAACCAACCATTAGTCCCGTGTATAAAAAGTGGCTTGTATGTGGCACGAGTGAGTCGTGGTAAAACATGGTGCTGTTCAAAATTGTTGTCAGGTTGTAGATCGAAAACACGAACGGGTAAAGGATGGAGGTTGAAAGATGGGCCAAGCCGACGTTCAACAAGTACAGCTGAGTCAAGGAAAAGGTACCCAGTACTGCAGCCAAGAAAACAGTGTGCAAAGATATTGTCCATTCCGTGACAATTATGTCTGATACGCATTTGGCAACGAGTAAAGCGTGCGCAGACCAAATTCCACTAGCGAACACGTAGCAGAAGCCCTTGAAACGTTTCCGCAAGCTGAGCACCGCTGCGCCGAGTGACAATACTGCAAGCGCGTTTGTTGTCAAAAAATAATGTATGAAGCGATCTTCGTGAGCCAGCGCCCAAAGCTCTTCAAAAGTGTGTGTCAGCGGAGAGTTGATGAAAGTGCACGACATTGACGCCATGATGGTGCCCCCAAAACACACAAGCACTGTCGAGAAAAAGGGGAAAGGCTCTTTCAATAGCAGATGCGAGAAAAGTGAGTTGAATACCAACCCTGACGCCTGCAACGGCGCCAAGATAATCAACGGTAACGTTGCTATCTGTATAACGCAGCCAAAGAGGTTCGCCAGCAAAAAAAGGGAGAATCCCAACTGCCACATCTTATTACGACACACAGTGCATCGCGCTGGCACCGTTTTGCATAGCCCTGAACCAGCACGTCCTACAAGGCCGTTTGTCTCCACATCGCCCGCATCTGACTCAAGATTCACACTCTGCAACCGAAACAGCTCAACACACTCTGCTTTTCTCTGAAACACAAGCCCCAATGCCTGAAACGCGTTGGAAAAAATCGCGGCTACCACGCCGATCAAAAGTACCACGCTCATTCCATCCACAGTTTCCGCACCTGTTGAAGATCTTACACCAGATCTCTGGCCCGGTGCCCGAATCCGTTTCACAGGTACCCTGGAACAAATCTCAAGGCAAACCTTTTTTCACCTAAAAATCTCTCTGGGCTTTCAAAACCTATGCGCTAGGCCAGATATCCTCTTCCCCTTCCTCTGTTCCTGAATCTCATTCATCATAGCCTGGTGATTCAAGGCTAAGGGCTTTAAAAATGACAACAAACAGAAAACCAAAACAGTAATATCAGAAAATCACAACTCTTGCGCCTGAAACTCAAGCAAACCAGGGCGAGACACAAAAAACCACATCTCCCAAAAAGAAAAAGAAAAAGAAAAAAAAAAAGCAGTCACGTGACAATGTCCGGGTCGTCCTGTTTCACCTCAAGTGGGCTGGACCTTTTTCCGAATGCCTCAATCCAACAGACTCCCAAAGCGGCAAGCAGTTGCCGCTTTGGGAGTGCTAAGAGCTCGTCAAAACCTCTCACTACTCCCGAACAGGCAACGAATCCGCACGCACACTGTGGCAACCACTGAACGTATAGTGTCACTACCCACGACACAACTAGCCTGCCAAGCCTTCACTTCTCGCTCGCAGTGCGGAATGCACTCCGTTACAGCTTTTTGCAACGCCTCGTGTTACGTAATCTGGACCATGTCACTATGTACGTAGGAATCTCAGAAATGACCGTATCGACGGTACAGGCCTTCGGCCGAGCTGTCCCCAGGTTACCCGGGTGCAGCGCCTGTTTCAGAGCCAGAAATTCGTCTTTTCTTTTTCGTCCCAGTCAATCCCGAGAGTCCAGACCTTTTTCCGCCACCGAAGTGCTTTTTCGATCAGCTTTGATCTGTTACAGTTAGCTACAGAGTTTCGGATCTACCTTTTTTATGTATTTTCCCTTCTTGATCTTATATAAATACGAGAAGAGATCTGAAGGTAGTTTGGGAGGTAGTCATGCGGACGAGTGTGGATGCTTTCCTGGAGAGGTATAGTTGATTACACGTTTGTATATTTTTGTAAGACAAAGAACAGTGTGAATATAACCAAGCAAACTGTGAATATCTGATTTGTTGTTGCCTTAAACCGACAGTTTTTAGTTTCCCAACTATTTTACATTCCTTATTACGTTTATCTGAGCATAAACATACCTGTCGTATTCAATCATTACACACGCATAACAGATCAACTGACCCTTTGTCGTTCATTAGATTCGGTTTGAAAAGCATCCTATAAACAATGGTTTCCACTAAGTCGTTCATTTTTTGGTCTTTGGCCGCCAGTGCAGCCATGGCTGCACCTGCGCCAGCTTCCGCCGATGGGGCTCCAAGACACGCTCACCACAAGGAAAGAAGAGCTGCCGTTACTGTCACTCAGTACATGGACCAGAACGGTAACCCAATCGCTGATCCTTCTGCTGTTGCTACTGCGGCCGTGAACGCCGAAGTTGCCCAGGACTCTTCTCCTGTGTCTGCCGTCACCACCTCTCAGGAAGCCACCACCCAGGAGACCGCTGCCGCTTCAGCCTCTTCTTCCCAGACCACTTTGAAGCCTTCCGCTACATCTAGCGGCTCTTCTTCTCACGGCAACTCCGGTGTCGATGGTGACTTGTCCGATTTCTCCGACCCAACCGAAGAATTTGAGGACGGTACCATCCCATGCTCCCAGTTCCCATCCGGCCAAGGTGTTGTTTCTGTTGACTGGATCGGTTTGGGTGGCTGGTCCACTATCATGAACATGGAAGGCCAAACTTCGCAATCTTGTGATGAAGGCTTCTTCTGTTCTTACGCTTGTCAGGCTGGTATGTCCAAGACCCAATGGCCTGATGAACAACCAAATGACGGTAAGTCCATGGGTGGTTTGGTTTGTAAGAATGGTTACTTGCACCGTACCAACAAGAACGCCAAACACTTGTGTGAATGGGGCCACCAGTCCTCATACGCTGTCAACAACAAAGGTTCTTCCATCGCTCTATGCAGAACAGACTACCCAGGTTCTGAAAACATGGTTATTCCTACTGTTGTCCAGCCAAACTCCAAGAAGCCAATCGCTGTCGTCGATGAAGACTCGTACTACAAATGGCAAGGTAAGCCAACTTCTACCCAATACTACGTTAACAACGCTGGTGTTTCTGTCGAAGATGGCTGTATCTGGGGTACCGATGGTTCTGGTGTCGGTAACTGGGCTCCTGTTGTGCTAGGGGCTGGTTACATCAATGGCATCACTTACCTATCTATCATCCCTAACCCAAACAACAAGGAAGCTCCAAACTACTCCATTAAGATTGAAGCTGCTGACGGTGGTGTTACCAACGGTGAGTGTTCTTATATCGACGGTTCTTACTCTGGGAGTGGTTCTGACGGTTGTACTGTCTCAGTCACATCCGGTACCGCTAACTTCGTTTTCTACTGATTCACTGAGTGTGAATTGAAGTGAAAACACTCAAACACTGCATTTCCCTCCAGGGTCTTTTTGTAAAATCACGTTTGCTTCAGTTTGCTAAGTTGACACTCTCAAATTGATGCTATCGCACATTTTCATTTGCCACTTCTACAATCAGAATATTAATTTCTGAGAATCCGCGTCATACCCATATTCAGTGCGGATTTGTAGTGAAAGATACCCTTGATGCCGAATTATCTCTTCCTTTCATGAAATGTCGACTTTGCAACATTATTTTCTTTCAAAATATTTTTTTCCATTTCGCTCCTCATCATACGAAGCCTCTTATCTTATCCATTTCGATACCCACCATCATGCATCATATGCGCATCTCCTATTTCAAGTTCTTACCTTCCTTTCGTTTTTCTCAACTATATTCCTGATAGAGCTTCAAGATCCACTTTATTTTTCGGGGGCCCTCTGCTCATTCTACGATGGTATCCCTCTATGGAACCAGTTGATGAATGACTACGTAGGTTACCTCATAAAAACTAGGTTTGTATAAATAGTTATCAGATCAGATCGTATAATTTAAGTTTTCTATTATAATGATCGATGGATTTTATGAACTCTTACTTGGGTGTTTCTGACTATATCAGGTAACAGGTTCATGCTGAGATTCCTCTTCTGGTGGGGCAATAAATGCACCTGCCAATGCTAAAGCCGGTTCATCAATGTTATGATGCGCGTATGACAGAACACCAATACCTCCAGCATCCAAGAGGAAACAAGGGTTGTCTACGAGGTATCTGAACTTATCTAACTTCACATCAGGTACAGTAGCGTCCTTGTACGTTGGTTGCTCTGAGTCGTAGGACGGATCATATTTTCCTTCTAAGCCGTTTTTGATCCATAGAGCAGCAAAGTAACGCAACGCATGTCCATGTGCGAATACCAAAATGTCACTGTGTTTGTTCTCCTTTTGGGCTATACGATGAAGGTTCTGTATCCTGGCGATCACTCTCGATAGCCTGCATCCAATTTGTTGAGTTGTCTCACCATTCTCGCATCCGTCGCGCCAAATATTCCAGGGACGTTCATTATCCAAACCGCGAGATTTCCTTAAAGCGACAATCTCATGAGTCAATAGACCTTCGTAGTCACCATATTCCCATTCTCTGAGATCTTCGTCCACAACAATTCTTATTATACTCCGCTGTTCTTCAGTCAGACTTTCTAATATTAAGTCAACCGTCTTTCTTGCGCGTTGGCGAGGAGAGGTAAAAATATAGGTAATATGGCTTGGATCAATGAAGTTGTTGGCGAAGACTGCCTTCCCAGTACCCCTCATCTGTTGAACACCATAAGCAGTTAACGGTATATCGGTTAAACCAGTGTATTGGCCTGATTTAGACCATTCAGTTTGGCCATGACGCACAATTATACAACGAGGAGTAACCTTAGTCATTTCTGTTGTTTCTGTATTCAAATCAAATATTGCCACACTAGCTGCGCTCTAACATATAGAGTCGGATTCCTTCTCCATGATAGTACGTATAGGTCTACTATTTTATATACCAAATTTCGTTTTCTCAAACATCACTGGTAATGTGAAGGAAAATCAGTTGACGTGCTAGCTATGACGTGGTCACAAATAGTGCTAAAGCCTTGTTCGAGCATCACCTTAATGAATGGTTTATGGATCAGTTCATACATGCTTATTCATGATGAATTAAGTAAATTTACACAGAATGCTTGCCGCTTTTTTACTGGAGACAAAGCGAATGCAATATAATGATGACTAAATGAACAACACTATTAATACAGGATCATTCCTTCTTAGGCTCGAAATGGAATTGGATACCCCATAATTCTTTCTTAATCCCGTATACTGAAGCCAAGAATTTATTTTCTGGTAGTTTGTAACTTTCGATGATGCTAAAACCTTTCTTGGCTAGTGTTCTTTTGGTTTGGTCTTCAAATGAGTACACATCAATCAACAATTTCATCGACTCACCATGTTTGAAGTTTTTATGGTCTTTCTGATAGTTCTTGGTGCGAATAAGAGCCCAGTCAAGCAAGTCTTCGAGAATACCACTCTTTAGATATACTCTACGACATCCAATCGTGGAAATCCCCATTACTAAAGAGTCTTTCTTACTCAATGACTTGTTCTCCAAAATAGAAACGACTGCAATTGGCGTGTCACGGTACACAATAATTTCAGTATTGTCCAACAGGTTTTTATCCTGTTTTTCGCCTGAAGCCAATTTCTTCAAATCAACTCCATAGACAATTTGCCCATTCGTGTCCAAGACCAACTTGGACTTGCGTTTGAAAACAAGTTCGGTGATCTTGGAAAGCAGTGTGATTATGACGGACGCACTGATAATCCAAATTAGAATGCAGGTGAACAATTCCTTCCTGTTCATCAACGAATACTGATACAACCATCCGGTCACGTGACTTGTCTTACGAGGATAATGCGATTGGGAAACGAGATATATCAGCCCGCAGGACAGCACAGAGCATACTGTCAAAGGATGCCAGAAAAGATGCTTGTTTAACAAGGCACTTTGCTGCTTGATAAAATCGACCGACAGGTTCAAAGCTGCGTTGGAGAACTCCTGTTTCAGAGACGTCCCATAGATCGTTGGAGGAGCATCGGTATCGATAGGCTCATGTAAGCGAGCATCAAACTGTTTAGTGCCTGTCATTTCTGAGGTATTTGCTTGTCACGCTAGCGTATTTCAAACTTGAACGTTGACTTCTTCACCACGTATAAATCACTACTGCTACTTGATCCTTTCGCAATGCAGAAAACGTATCACTAAGATGCTCAAGACAAAAACCCTTTCTTATTTATGCAACGGAAGGACGTTCTCTCAGATAAGAGTGAAAATTCTGAATCCGAATATTGACAATTGTTAGTGCGTTCGATGTTACATACAACTTTTTCACCGAAGTGGCAAACGATTATTACCGAGAGTCACTTTGGGTGGCACTGCCCTCCAATATACACTATAGTGTAACTAGCAGACAAGTCCATTTTTAACCACATGGTGTAAATTGCATCACGTGCGAAGAGGGTAATCATGTAATATGATCGTCACGGAGATGTGAGGCTGTGACGCGGCCGGTAGTGTTGGTGCCAAGCTGCTATAATTCACTATGGGAGACTGTTGAAGGGTGGTACAGATCAGTTTCCTTTGAACGGGCCAACATAACATAGTGTAGGGATTGTAGCCTGAAATTCCCGCAATCGAAAATAGGGAGAGCAAGCAGAATCGGAATATTGATTGTACCAGGATACTTGAATTGATATATAAGAATGTATAGCCAGCCATACGATCAGATCATAGAATATGTGAATCGTTTAAGAAAATCGAATAAAAAGTACTAGGATATGGTAAAGAATGAAAGAACGCCAACGACTGTCCATGCATATTGCTGGTTGTAACCTATGTCGACAGTTCCTTTAGGCCAGAAATGGCAGATGATGTCTCTACCGTAGTGTTGCCCTCGTCTGAACTTCCGTATTTTTTAAATCTCTCCAAGGTCAAAGAACCCAAGTCGGTTCCAGTAGAGAGAATGGCCCTGGGAACAGACTCAGTTTCTTTCAGATTGCTGTCATACTTATCAGACACGGTCTTGAAAGCGGTAGAGTACGTCTCCTTTGCTGTGGACACCGCATGGGAATATGTGTCCTTGGCTGGTTTCACAACGTCATCGTACTTGGCTGTCAACTTCTCCTTTGTAGGCTCTAAAACGTCTTTCGTTGTGTTGCTTAGTTCCTTGAAATGGGGCAAATCTACGGATCTACCGCCAGAGGTAGTGTGCGACTCATCCTTCACCAAAGAAAATGGCTTCAAAACAAACTCTCTAACCAAATAGTTGACCACATTAGCCACATAGTCTACCGCAAAATAAGCCACCCAAAGTCCGTACTTCCCATGGTCTTGGTGCTCCGAGAGAAACGCATCAATACCCTCTCTGAAAACTAGAGTGTTCACAACCTCGTCACATTTCTTCACCAAAGCTACAGAACGATTAAAAGCTTTCTTGACGAACGATGGGGTTCTAGGGGACTCAATGACTCTGGTTCGGAATTGGAACAAAATAACTGAAATGGCAGACACCAAGCTTGAGACAACGGACAAGCTCAACACCATATTGAGCCATTTCAACAGCACAGGGTATTTGTTCAGATGATTAATAGAAGCATATTGCGTAGCAAATTTGTCTGTGGCAGGCTTATCAATTACGAGCCTCACTGAAGATGAGGACCTTGACCTTTGTTTTCTGGGTTTTCCATTCATTATTATCTTAGAAACTGCGATAATAGATGCGGCACGTCTCTTTAGACACTTGCGTATGCTTCCTATCCCAACTACACTTTCCACGCGACCTGGAATCAGCAAGACCCTTTTCAAAGTATATTGACATTTTAAATACTACATTCTAAACATTATATACACCAGTTTTAAAAATGTCATCATGAAAAGCCAGTTTGTGATAATCACAAGTTTGCCCGGTAACTAGGAAACACAGTAGCCTGTACAGAAATGTTGGTCTCAAACATCAGAAATGACATCAGATAAGCTATGAGAATGTTGCTCACAGGAATTGACGTTAAGTACTGTGCGTTTAGTCGTAGTTAAACAGGGGCAGAGCTTATCCTGTGTGCGCTTGCTTTCTTGTAGTCTAAAGCTCCCCTAGAATTATCTTTTTTTTTGCTATTGCGTATACCCTTAAGAATGACTGAATTATCTGTGTAAGCGTGGGAATAGATATATCTGACAGGCAACTAAAATTAAGTGGTTAAGGATAATATCTGACGAGAAACCAGGTACTGAAATTCAATATTCTCAAGACGTGATATTCCAAGATGAACATTTCAGGCCAAAAGATACCAGCGTTTGTCATATACACAGAAAATACACATATCTTTGAAAGTATTCAGCATCTGAAGCCATTACGAGAGTCTCATGCAAAAGAAAATATAAATGCCCTTCAAGATTGCTCGCATTCTGGAGGCTGAACCTTTTTCAAAGCGTCTTTGTTGGCGAAATCGTCTTCTTCTTCGTCTTCTTCGTCCTCCTCATCTTCATCGTAATCTTCATCTGCCTCTTCATCTCCGTACTCGAACTCCAAAGCAGCACCAGTAAACCAGTCCACGGCTCTTGGGATCAACTTATCCTTGATTTCCTCACCAATAGCATAATCAACAGCTAGTCTTGCTTCCAATTCAACGACTTCTTCTTCATCCAGATCGTCTTCATCTTCATCAATAGACTTTGGAGGATCAAAGAAAGTGAAGAACGACTCAACCGGAGTCAGCTTCTCAATGGTACGTATCTGCTTTGTGGTTTTGTTTTTCTGTTTTCGTCTTTCTACCTCGACTGTGACGTTGTGATCATTATCTACCCAGTTGATCGTCTCGCCCTCCGCATGGTCATAAATGAAATCGCCAGAATAGCCAAGCTCGGACTGGTAGTAGTATGTCTTCGTTAGCGTTTCGTTGCTGAAGAACTCGTTTTCCTTTTCGAACGTGAAGATCAACTGAAAGCCCGGCCTGCCCTCGGTCAAGTACTTCAACGTGATGTTTGACAAGAAGGCCAAGACGTCACAGTCTCGCTCGGTCAAGTTCTGGGACACCATGGGTAAATTCTCCATCGCAGTCAGCCAGAAGCAAGGAACACCGACAAGATCGTTGCCTTCAGTATCGTCCTCATCATCGTCCACACCAGCTTCTGCTTCTTCATCTAAAGCCAATCCCTTTTCGATTTCTGCCTTCGTGGCTTCTTTGGCACCGGTGATTATCTCATACCGATGCTGATGCAAGGGCTCGTATTTTTGTAGGTACTTCTGTTCTAGTGCCAACATTTCAAGCTGAAAGTTCTTCTCCAGCTCAAACAGATCAGACTGCAGTGATTTGAGCGCCAAGATTCGATTGTTTACAGCCTTGGGAAGCTTCTCCACTATTTCCTCGTCTTCTTCAGCATCTTCCTCATCGATGTTCAAATACTCCAGCTTTTCGTTGATACGGCTCAAAGAAGGGCTCTCGTTATACTCGTTGTCCTCATCTAGATCCTCATCCTGGTCCTGACCAGCCTGCTGTTTCTTTCTCAAATAGGAATCCTTCAACACACTAGCTGGTGTATTATGGGGAGTTGGTGCGTTATCGATTTTGCTTGACTTAGAAGTCTTGATAGGGTTAGACATGACAAATTGTTCTGCACGTATCTACACAGATGAATTGACAAACTAGATTCAACCACTGCTTCAGAACAAACGCTACCAAATCCCCTGATCAAAATTTCAACTCAAAAGCTGGTTTGTTTAAGCTTCAACACATGTACACTATGAATTATAAATACTAAGAATTCAGAAAAATTTTAAATTGTAATAGTATACTACCGATGGTAAAAAGGTGAGGGCTATGAGCTTGTAGGATGTTACACAACCTATTGGTATCTCTGAATGTCATCGGAAGCCATCCGCTTCAAATACGTGACGACTCGGCAATTCGGAGCATACTCTGACAGTCCTGAATGTTCTATGCTCAGTTTGCTTTCCGTTTTATTAAGCGTAGCTCTCTTTTCTTTTTAAACCCTAGATATATATAAAATATAAGACATTACGATAGGAAGACAGGAACCTGTTAAACTGGGGTAGCCAAGCAATTTTGTAAACATCTAGCTAGAGTGGTTCCCCTAAACCAGGACGTATTGAGGATAATTATAGTCATTAATACGAAAAGTACCTTAAGTCATGGTAAAAGCTATCATTGCCCCATCTATTCTAGCGAGTGATTTTGCGGACCTCGGCAACGAGTGTCACAAAGTGATCAAGAGCGGCGCCGAATGGTTGCATATCGATATCATGGATGGGCACTTTGTGCCCAACATGTCTTTTGGACAGCCGATCGTGCAGTCTCTGCGTAAAGTGGTGGGCAAGCACGACGACGAGAGCAGCGAGCTGCCAAGAGCATTCTTTGACTGCCACATGATGGTCAGTGAACCCGAAAAATGGGTTGAGGACTTTGGGAAGATTGGTTGTGACCAATATACTTTCCATCAGGAGGCCACAAAGGACCCTGTGTCGTTGATCAAGCTTATCAAACAGCACGGAATGAGAGCCGGGATCAGTATAAAGCCCAACACACCTGTCGATGTTCTGTATGAACTTGTACCATTGGTTGATTTGGTTTTGATAATGACTGTCGAACCCGGTTTCGGTGGCCAGAAGTTCATGGGTGAAATGATGTCTAAGGTTAAGGACCTTAGAGAGAGATTCCCAGACCTCGATATTGAAGTCGATGGTGGTTTAGGCAAACAAAACATTGAACAGGCTGCAGATGCCGGCGCTAATGTTATTGTCGCAGGCACCTCTGTCTTCCGTGCCGAAGACCCTGCTGATGCGATCGGTTTCATGAAGGCCAAGGTCAAGGAATCATTGATTGCCAAGGGCCTATATCACGAATGAACGATATATTGCACTCCAGCATACGTTTCGCATCATTTTCTAGCATACATCAACGTCACAGTTCTAGGATTCACTTCAAATGCTTGACTTGGCATCAGTTACCATACCTTTTTGATAAGGTACTAATTTATCTATTCTATTATACAGTTTACTAGTTAGGCAAGCCCAATTGCCCCAAAAAGAATTGAAACTTTGAGATCTTAACGTCGGAAATCCCCGGCCTGTTCATAGAAAGTACTGGCCACCTAAAGTTGTTCCGCTACCAGTTTGCAAAGTGAGTCCCTGGGATTGAATGTCTTCCAACACACTGGATATCGTATCTCTTACCTTTTCTAGTTCTCCCTTCTTGACGTCTTTAACTCTCTTCGTAGATGGCATATCGATCTGCATACCACTATCCGCCTCGTTCTGGGACTGCAGGTCCACCAAAAGCTTCCTCTGTTCAACGTATCTCAAGTTACGTTCGATCTTTTTGGCTCTTTTCTTGGACAACGTTTTTGTCGTCATCGATGAATGTGATACCTGTTCTCCTCTGAAAATGTCCAAAGGAACACTCTTGACAAGGCCCGATTTGGAGGACTTGGAGGATCTTGCTGGGGCTAGCAAACCCTTCTTCTCCATAGCATCTCTCTTGGCTGCACGTTGTTGAACCTTGCGGTTCAGGTTGACCTTCTGCTTTGGTCTGTTAATAGAGTTCTTCGAAGGCATATCGATATGTCTACTTGTAGATGAGTAACTCTAAGTATGTCCAAAAGTTAGCCCTCGTAAAAACACAAATGATACTATGATATCAGCGGCCTACACCTGTTCAAAGCTTGTTGTACAGTTTTTCTGATCTTGACTGTACTATGCGATGAGATGAGTTGCTTGAAAAATTTTGAGAAAAGAAACGGCTGCTACAGGGAATCCCTACAGTTTGTCACGAATAATGCGGCAGATGCTCAGAGGAGTGCAGGTTACAAGTTTGAGAGATCATTTGATAAGAAACATGTCAATGGATTCGGTAGCCTCGAAAACAGAACAACGTACCCTCATGCCCGTAGAGAAGTCCCTTCAAGTTGTTGAATCCTGCCTGGCATTGTTGTAAATAGAGGGCTTAACTCTCTTTTTACTTACCCGGATTCAAAAGAATCTTCGGACAATCAACCATTGAAATTCCCTTATCCTCATAACAAAAGTACTTTTTTGACGTTTGATGAACGTTGAAGCACCATGAGTATTCGTGTTATGTACTGAATTTGACTATTATTTCGCGTTTAGTTCTGACAGAACAAAGTAAGAAACTAACTGTCCTATCTCAGGTTACTTTCATATATTTGATTCTAAGAAACCTGGTATTTAGATCCAGATTTTGAAAGTATGACAGACGCGGATGACGTTCTGGAGTTCTTAGACTCCTTGCCAGCAACAACTGCAAAGGGGAAAGTCACTACTGAGGGTAGCCAGGATGATGATATCATGGAATTTTTGGATGAACTGGAACACAGTAACTTGGATGTGAGAAAGAAACCATCTAACAAGGACAAAAAGAGCTCTGGAAAGGACAAGGCTGCAGCAGCTAAACAAGAGGAAAAGGAAACACCTGAACAGGCAAAAGAAGTCAAAGAATTGAAAGAAACCGCGAAAGCTGATAAGGTAGTTGCTGCTGAAATTGATGATTCAGCTCAAGAACAGTCAACTAAAGCAGAGACAGAAGAACCAATACAGGACCCTATTTCGTCTATCTCCAATTGGTGGTCGTCTAGCGGTTCAGCTACAGTATCCAGTTTTTGGAATAAAACGACCGAACAGGCTTCGCATCTGAAAGACAAAATTGCTACGCAAGAGAGAAATTTGTCAGTTCCAGGTATAGGCGCCAAACTTACATCACTCCAGGGTTCTTCCGTGATATCAGACCTCACGTCACAACTGACCAAGATCGTGATTGGTGAGACAGACGAGGTTATTCGTATCCACATGGTCCATGATTTGCATAACCTAGACCGTGAGTCAATAACATATCAAATCGAAGATCAATTTGAAAGACTTCTCTCTCAACAAGTACAGGGAGGAATCAGAATATTTGCGGATGAATGGGACCATGGGAAGACAACAGACGAAAAGGTAAACTTGAATCTTTTCCAAGGAAAGGCAGTTGACGGTGAGAAGCTGTGTCTCGCAAATCTGGACAATGCTGTGAAGACTTGGGAAGCCGCCAAGAAGAATTCTAGAAGGGCAAGTAATCCCGTAAGCAAGGTGAGTGACATTTTTGTCAGTATTTTGGCTTGTGAAGTAACTGGGAAAGAATCGACCATTCAGGAAGAAGATACTACATCAGTCGTAATTGATGCTTCAAGAAAGTCTAATTTCCACTTTATTGTCATTTTGAAGGATATAGATAATGACATCCTGCTAATAGTTCGCTCTCAGGGGTATCCCTCTAAATGGGCCAACTGGCTCCAATCTGGTTCCTTGAGCAGCGAAGAGTTTGCTGATAAGATAGACCCAACGGACTGGGTAAAACCTTGGATCTCGGAAGGTTTGGAATTGACATTTGGTATTCTAGCTCAGCAGTACGTGATAAGCCGCATGAATTTGTGAACGGTAGCTATAAGGTTCAAATTCGCTCAGTTATATGTATGTTTATGTATCTCTGTCCTATAATTACTCCTTGTGTCTATTCAGTTATGTGCGATAATTGATAAAAACGATCCAAAAGAGAGGTTTCAACTTCATTTCTTATTTAAAGCATCTTTTACCGACTGCACAGTAGTTCCAAGCAGTGCCTTCTCCCAATCTACCCACAAGCTAGTGTTCTTGTTCCAGTAGTCCTTTTCTACGCACATTTTTAAAGGTGAACCAAATATAGAGCTTTCCGGAGTCTTCATCAAGAGAAGTTCCGCATTCGGAATCTGAGCAGCGAGACCTGCTTTATCTATCTTTACTAGATATTCCAATTGATCCTTAGTTGGAAAATTCTGACTTATCTGAATGGTATACTTGCTGTCATGATTCGCTCTTAACAGGCTTAAGATACCCTGTGCATGAGGCGCCTCCACATTATGGGTGAATAAAGTAATGATGCGGGCCTGTAATTGGATGGTCTTGAACATAGACATGTTAAAATGTTGAGATGTGATCGCAATATGTTAAGGAAATAAAATACTACTCTGAGCACTGGTTTGAACGTCGGAAGCTTCAAGGACTCATTTTTTTTCGAATTTAGGGTAGTGGATTCTAAATTTCAGAACCAAAACATGAGTTCAACTTCAGTTAAATAAAAGTGCTATCTAACAAAAGATTTGGTCTGTAGAAGAACAAAAAATTGCAAAGCACCCATCAAATATTTCTGTCACAAATAGATTTTGTTACGCAAACCGTTGGAGGTTTTTAAAGATCCCCATAGTAGTTAATTGAGCTTTATTGCTCTAAACTTTTAACGTATATCTATCAGAGTGTTGAACAGAAACTTACCTCACATGATATGAACTAAATTTTAGTCCCAATATATCAGTCATTTGAAGGTGATCATACGAAAGTCAAACAACTGGAAAGTTGTGTTGGGTCTACGACGTTCTTATTGTCAGTGTTACAAACTGCGGCTGATCTTTCATACTATTACCCTACTTTGGTGAACTAATCCATCTCAGCTTTTTTTGAAATGAACCGAACTTCATGAATTTACGATGTCTAGGATTTTTCATGCTGTACACTGAAGAGTGTCGCTTACAGAAAAAGATGTATGAAAGATGTATTGAACTGCCGCGTGCAATATAAAGGACTGATTTTGAATTGAGTCATAAATTATCATTCAGAGAAGAAGAAAGGATAAGAAATGTCGTCTGCCTCCCCTGTAATGGAGAAAAATAATTCATCTGAGAACATTGACTCAACTGTGGAAGAGAGTCGCCCCAAATCTAGACTTACAGAAGGAGAGGCTGATTTGTATTTGGATCAATATAACTTCACTACCACAGCGGCAATTGTGGGTTCCGTAGACCGTAAAATATTCGTTTTGCTGCGTGATGGACGCATGTTTTTCGGGGTACTAAGGACATTTGATCAGTACGCCAACCTAATTTTGCAGCATACAGTAGAAAGGATATATGTGGAGGGCAAGAACCAATTCGGAGAATGTGAAAGAGGTGTTTTCATGATCAGGGGTGAAAATGTGGTTATGCTTGGCGAGGTAGATATCGACAAGGAGGACTTACCGCTAGAAAAAATGGAGCGTATCTCCTTCGAAGAGGCGGAGAATCATAAGAACGAGCTAGACGAACAAAAATTTAAGGAGAACTCCATGCATGCTAAGAAGTTTGCCCAATTGGGACTGACTACTGATTTCAACAAGGCCGATTTGTATTAGTTTCACTGCTGTGATTAAAGCGTCGAAAGGAAGATATTTTACTAATCACATATGATTTCTTGTCGCTACAACTGTAATTAAAATCATTGATTGTTCATGAGAATTATTTCTTTATCAGGAATGCCATGTAGCTACATCTCAGGTTGGAACATAATTCTTTTTGGGTAATGCAAGAAGTGTTAGCTGCAATAGCAGCAGTAAAAGGCGGAAAAAAAAATCAATATCGATATGATTATATTGATAGAAATGTCCTCATTATTTTTAACGTTATATGGTTTTATGCGTTGTTGATATACTGGCATGCTGGTGCGGGTATGATGTATCTGCATGAAATAATATACTTTACTTAGGACAGATACATAAGAGCAACACTTGTTGATGTGGATCATTTTCCGGTTAGAGTTATAAGCTCCTGATCGTATGTTTTTTGAAATTTATTGTAATTACTGATTTCCAGTCTTCCCAGCTGTGAAATCAGTGATTCATCTGGGGTATCGTTTATTCTAGAAGATCGGCTAATTTGCCACATATGGGAAAGTGGAGTTTGAATCTGACACAACCCATAACAACCATGTAATTGAATTGACCAATCGACCAGCGATGAAATTTCTTTGGGCGTTACAGCTTTTACCATCCCAATTTCTTCTCTGGCAGCTTTTACTCCCTCATAGTCACACTTTATGGCTGCGTTGAAACAAAGCAGTTTGCAAGTTTCAATCTTTATTCTCCAATGCGCTAAATCCGCCTTAAAGCATTCACTCTTTTGCAACTTGGTACCGAATATTTTTCTTTCAGACGCTCTCTTATTCGATAAACGCAAGGACTCTTCTCCCATACCACAAAGCTTCAAACATTGAAAAAGTTTGGTAACAGAAGATTTTGTCTGCAGTATCTGATATCCTTCACCTCTTTCTCCGATTGTATTTAGAGGCACTCTGCAATTCTTGAATGTGATCTGGTAAAAGTTCCCTATTTCCCTATTGGTGGAAATGCGTTCTATCACTGCAGAGCTTGGCGGCACATCATTTCTGTTTACAAGGCATAAAGAGTGCCTCCTGTAGATGTTACCTTCATCTGGTTCACTAACACACAATACTAACCAAATGTCGGAGTCTTTGGCATCCTTGACAAACCACTTCTTCCCATTAATGGTCATACTAGCTTCTTCACTGCTTTCATCTTCTTTAATGGAACATGTGGTTTGTACATTGAGTGCATCAGAACCTGCAACATCTATTTCACTCACCATCAGACAAGATCTCATGCTGTTACGAACGATCTCATCTATAACTTGAACCCAAAGTTTATGATTTGAACAGCCATGCCTTAGCAACATCTGTATAGTGCCAAGATCAATCAGGTCATCAATATGGAATAAAAAGCTTGCTACAACAGACCTCCCAATGATATAGCAAATCATGGCAAATTCTACCATGCTAACAATTTCCCAGTTCGTATTAAATGTGTGATCGTAACCACGTTCATCCATCGGTACAAACAATTTGTGGAGATCATAACTCTGCAATTTTTCTCTTAAATCAAGGATTATAGGACAGTTGTACAAGTTATTCTCGAATTCTGAGGAAGTGCTTTGTTTCAGGAAGACTGTATCCATTGGTATACATTCAAATTCAACAAATTTTCTCAAACTCTTGAATCTATTCAATTGACGGTCATCAAATTTATCCAATACACTGGCTGGAATGTAGTTTGTGATTGGGTCCACATCCTCTAATGAAGGCTTTTTGTAAGTCCGTGGTCTGTCACTGGCATGAGGCATTTTTGTTCGAATATCAGGTTTTGTCACTAAAACAAGATACCAATTGTCAAATTTGAAACACCACGCTGCCTATGAAACCTTTGTGTTGATTTAAGTCAGATTAATATCCAGTATTCTTTCCCTATACTTTATATCTCGTTTCGCTAATTCATACGAATTCCAGCGTCAGTATTGCAAGCTGTAGTAGGTCTATTCTCATCATTTGTGGCCAAAATAAAAAGTGACAGCGTCTTACGGACAGACACAAACAAAAAAAGATACTACGACGACAGAGACTCGAATCAACAGACACAAAATCAACGTACGTTGGCCTTTTGATTCAAGACTGAGAGATATCTGAACTTCGAATGAAGCATTCGTATCACTAGATTATATCGTTCGGATCTCTGAAAAGTTTGTCTTTTTATTCAAAACTTGACATTGGACTTGAAAAATGTTTTCCCGACTCGCCAATAAGAAATGAACTGGCGAAACTGGATCTAAGTTTCTTGATCTTGACAAGCAAACTGTCTGTGGTGTAAACATGATATGCTGTATCAAGATCTCAATGTACTTCATTGAAACGTGAGGTTTGTAGGTACATTTTTCTATGTAAATTGCACCGTCATTTTTGGGTAATACACCGGTTCACCATAAGTCGAACGATGGTTTGGGATATTTTGCCTTTGTAATCAATCCCCACTACACTAGAACTACGATACCTATCAGTTTGCCAACATTAGCAAAGAAACGTCTGCAATTTCTGATCACAAAAGCTTGATCGTGACGCCCCATCTGTCCTTCCAACAGCGTTTATTCGAAAGTCAGAACCTTTGTATACCATAAGAGATTTCTTAACTCTGCGTTAGGCCACGATAATACTTGGCTAACATGGAAACAATGATATTATGGTGAGGGTATTTGTCGCCTAGGTCCATACAATTTGATTTTCTTGCAAACTCGCAGTAACCCCTTCTAGGGGGCGTCAATGTGTTTTTGAAAATAGCAAACTAAAGGAATAATCAAAGATCGTAATCGGTCTACCTCAGTTCAGATGTACGATAAAACTAGGACTTTGGTGCAACAAAAATTGCCGGAAATCGCAACAAAACTATAGTTCAAAGATATTCGTGAATACCGCAATGTAACAATCAGTTTCATATTTTTAAAGAAGCGTCCATTTCCAAAGTTCCTTTTGAAAGAAACTCAGTTGGAACTAATGACGGTAGCATAGCATACATCAAATGACTAAATTTGACAGGTATCCTCTTGTCTCATTTATTGATCACTTTAGAAGTTGCTAGTTGATTTAAACCATGTAGCATTGGTCATAACTGAGTAAAACTATTCTACTATCACAACCAATGATGGATTCTGGACGGATTATACTGAACAATGATGAAGATGAAATTATAATTGACAGTGAAGAATCATCCCTTGAAGATGATTCCTTTGATGTGGACAGTTTTTTTGAAGAAGCACGGTACTCTTTATCCATGAGCAGTTTGGACAACTATCCGTCTGATGATCATGATAATTTTATCAGGCGCTGTACTGATCATAAACTACCGAACACCAGTGAGCGGAGCAAAGTAAAACATTCAACCACAGGCTCTTTTCAAGAGTTTGCAGTTCATTATGTTCACCGATACTTGGTAACAGATCTACTAAAAAGCAAAAGAATAAAAGACTGGCAACAATCAAGCTCTGCCTGCGAAATGACCGCACTTCCATCGAATATCAGAGAACATTTAAACGTGAAGAGTCTACAATTGGGTCCCCTTCTCCGTCTTATTACAATATTTGCTATCCAGAAACTCATCAATAAATATCGAGATTCCAAGTTGATGCGGTTTGAGAATCAGGAAAAGGATGACATTTTACAGCACTTTCTGAAAGAGGAATTTAACGATGCCAAGATTTGGGAGAGGTTAGTTTCCAGATTTCTGGAGGCAAACTTTGTTTCCGATTATCAGTTGCCATACTTTAATTCCAATAAACTGACATTTTTCGAAAAGATGGAAGCGTTAAAAAAGACAAATTGTATGAACTTCCTCTGTCCGAATGAACAGAGCTTCATGTGCCCAAAAATAGCTTTCAATGTATCCAAGTTACAGGAGAAAAGAAACATCGGCGAAGGTCTGCCACCAGTGAAATCAGTCGTAGACGAAATTTATATTTTCGACCCAATGGTAAAACAAAAAATGACAGCGAGATTAAAAGAGTACTACCAAAATAAAAATAGTCGTCTTCCTAAATTCAGTAAATCTGATTTTCAACATAACATAAATGCAGGACATCCAATAATTGAAAATCTATCAAAAATTAGGGGACCAGGTGCAGTGCATTATTCAGGTGAAAACAATTCCTGTCTTCTGTTTGACGTGAATCACAAATTTTCTGTAGAGCGTCAGTGGTTGGAGAGAGAAAAATTTGCCAAATCACTAGGCGCCCAGAAAGAAAGCAGATATCCTCATTATCATAGTCACGAGAAACATTTCAGATTTCGATGTTACTCCTCAATATCCGGCGCATTTTACCTAGGGTACCATCAAAGTATTTTCAGTCCCGATTCATACAAAAGATGGGTGTTCGAAAACATTCACTTCAAGCGAATTGCCTCATACATGTACTCTCAGGAGCGAGCCAATGCGAAGAAGCTTCAGGAACAGAATGACTGGCCTTGCATGATTTATGATTTGAATATCTTGAATTTACCTTTTTCTGCGGGTGGTGCTGATTTTATTACAACATGGTTGTTGGGTCCTAAGGATGAAACCGAACGTGGGTTTGTACATCTGCCTGGTTTGAAAGAACAATACCAGGCCATTGTTATGGAAAAAATTCCGCAAGCTGAATACATCCGCTCGCAACAGCTTCGAAATTGTCTGGAGCCTGATATAGTTGAAGACGGTATTTACAGAATTTCACTTGATTTCGATTAATTGCATCAATGCGATAAGTATTTTTGGGATTCATAATTATGCTAGTTATAAAAGAATCTTAGATTCGCATACGTCAGATTACAAAAAATATCTTGCCTTTCGAAGACGCTCAGATTCATACCTGACTTCTTTCTGCGTGGACACATACTCCATGGTAGGTAGTATTTTTCAAGTTCCTGTCTCTGATGAGCGATGCTGCTCATCATGAAAAACTAAAAAAAAAAACAGAAGCTCATCGCATCTAAAAATCTTGGATATGTAACATCTCTGCTAGAACAACAACTGGCTTATTGAGATTCATAAATTGAACATCCTCAGAGGGAACACTAAGTTGCAATGTCACAGTTTTTTGATTACAAGGATGTTATCCAGGAGGGTGATGTAGTTCTTGTTTGGTTGTCTAGAGACAATTTGAAGCCACTAACTGTCAAACAAGGCGAGGTGTTCAACACCAGGTATGGTGCCTTTTCACATGATGACATGATTGGGAAATCCTTCGGTTCACAGATTGCGATTAGAACGAAGGGAAGCAACAAGTTTGGATTCATTCATGTGCTGCAGCCTACTCCAGAACTATGGTCAATTTCTTTGCCTCATCGAACGCAGATCGTATACACACCCGACTCCTCTTATATCATGCAGCGGATGCACTGTGGTCCAAAATCAAGGGTTATAGAAGCAGGTACCGGATCGGGCTCCTTCTCTCATGCGTTTGCAAGAACTGCTGGCCATCTCTTCTCTTACGAATTCCATGAAGTGAGATACGAACAGGCAAAGGCCGAATTTGAGAATCATGGTCTCTTTCACGGAAGTAAGACAACATTGACATTGCGAGATGTATGCAAGGATGGATTTACGGTGAAGAAGGGCGATATCACATCTCATTGTTTTGATGGATCAGATCAGACAGAACTGGATCTTCAAGCAGATTGTATATTTTTGGATCTTCCAGCACCCTGGGAAGCCATACCAAATTTAGAAGAGGTAATAACGCATGAAAAGAAAGTAAATCTGTGCTGTTTCTCCCCTTGTATCGAGCAGGTTGATAAGACTCTAGAGATCTTGGAAGAATGTGGATGGCAAGATGTTCAAACTGTCGAAATTCAAGGAAGACAATATGAAGCTAGAAGACAAATGGTACGAAAGCTTGATGATGCTCTTGAAAGACTTAGAGATGTAAAGAGAAGAAAACAATCTGGACTTGAGAGACGTCAGCAAAAACCGGAAAATGTTAGCAATGAAGAGAATAATAACAGCGGAAGTGAGGCGCCAGAAAAGGCCCATTTCAATCCATTTGGGAAAGGAATAAGGGTCAAGGAAGGTGATAAAGCTTTCCAATGGACGCAGGTATCTAAAATTGAATCCGAAATAAAATCTCATACCTCATTCTTAACGTTTGCTTCGAAGGTTATTGATAAATCTAGAAAGGAAGAGCAGATTCAGAATATTTTACTGACCTTCAAGGAAGAACCTGCGAAACTGAGTAAAAGAGAACAACGGAGGCTAAACTCTCAACTAAAATCGGAAAAGGTTCAGCATTGACTGATTTGTATATATTGCATGTACGTGTTATTGTAATTAGATATAGTCGCCAAAGATATCTCGTCTACGTTGATTCCAAAGAGGCATATTTTCTCTAATTTTGTACAATTCTTTTAAATCTAAGTCTGCAACCAATACCTGCGGCTCATTCAAATCTGAGTTGGCTTCTGTGATCACACGCCCCCATGGATCAATAACCATAGAATGGCCCCATGAAATGCGTTCAACTGGTGGTCCTGAAGGAGCCAGACTGTCTGAGGTGACATCGTGAACACCCTGTTGGGCTGGCATTATGACAAAACACTGAGTATCTAATGCTCTAGCCTTACCTAGCAACTCCCAATGAGCCTCTCCTGTTTTCATCGTGAATGCACTAGGGAAACATAACAGCTCAGCCCCTTTCGAACGTAATTTAAGGGACAACTCAGGAAACCTTATATCGTAACATATGGCATTGCCTAATTTTCCTGCTGGTGTGTCAAGAATGGCAGGTATTTCCCTTCCAGGTTGAACACTTTTAGACTCTTTCAATATTGGGCCATTCGGCACGTCAACGTCAAATAGATGTAGTTTCTGATATTTTTGAAGTATATCTCCGTTTGAACTGATGTACAACAAAACATTTTTGACCCTACTATCGTTTTCTATAGTGTCTGCATCGGTAGGTGGTAGATGAACGCCGATTGAAACGTCAAGAGGCTTACCAACTGCACTGGTAGTGTCTTTTAGATATTGTTGTAATTCGGAAACAAAACTTGGGGAATTTGCAGCAAGTAATCTTGAATGCTCGGCATTTCGGCTTAGATAGTCTGTAGCTTCTGGGAAAAACAGCACTCTGACGTCCTGTTCAAGACCTTTTTTAATCAGCGACTTAACAATTCTCAAATTCTGTGATAGATTGGAAGAAGAGCATAGCTGGCATACACCTATTCTAGTCATCTGTAGTACTTCAAAGCTTGATTGAGTGGAGTGATCTTTGGTGGCTAGGCAGCCAAACGATTCAATGGGAATCTTTATTTTTTAAGTCCGAGTCAACTCCCCTACTAGATCTAGGTCAAAAGCCAAAAGTTCATTGTCATTGTATAAAGGTCAGAAAGAACAGATGGTAAAGTGTTAGCTCCGAGTCTGAAAAGGGGTTCGTTCGGATGTATTAATTGTGAGGTTTGAAAATAAATATTAATCTTCCTGCAAAGGGGTCTATAACGCAGAGTATGTTATGATGAACAAGAGCTGCTGTAAAATCACGTGATTTAAACATTAGTCAATAGTTTTGTATATTACAACAACAGTATTCTTATGGTTGTACATTGGCGTAGATTATTTGAATTATTTTATATGTGAGCTCCAAGGATAACAATGCTGTCTGCGACATGTCGCAGTGAATTAAATTCAGGCTTTCAACTAAATGTATGACAATGTAGATACCTCCAACGGTATGAATGATCCATACTCAACTATATTACAGCCTCGCACTATACTTTTACGAGATGGAGAAACGGTTTCAACAATGTACCCTGTACCTGCAAGTCCTGAACTTCTGCCAGCTGGTCTGTTAGAATTTTTGCTCGATGAATTCAACATGGAGATCGAGAATGGCCAGAGCTTTCCCTACTACGAGCCCTTGAACTTAGAAGAATTCAAAAATATTTGGTTCGACCAGCATGGTATTTTATGCATAATGGTGCTAGGAGAACTACCGGAGCTTGATTACTCAGTCCCAAGTGATAATATACAAGAGATGTCAGACCTCTTGGGTCTCAAATACAGCGAGAGATCTACTCACGGATATCTGAAACGTAAAGAAAGGCGGAATTTGAACTTAAATATTCAGTGGGAAAGACAATGCCTTGGAATGTTCAATTTAAAGCCTGCTCATCCAGGCCGGTCTTCTCATGTTGTAACTGGTTCGTTCCTGGTTAATGCTGGGATAAGAGGTAAAGGTATTGGCAAAACACTGGTTGAGAGTTTTTTACACTGGGCGCCTCAGCTTGGCTTTACATCGTGTTATTTCCCTCTGGTCTATGGTACCAACGTGGGAATACGACGTATATTCGAGTCTTCAAATCTTCGAAGAATCGGAAAGCTACCAGAGTCTGGTATTCTGAAAGGCTTCGATTCTCCTGTTGATTCCTTCATATATGGAAAGGAGTTTACTCATGTCAGTAAACACATGAACACGTTTCAACCAACCGTGGATGATACTGTGAAAGCCAAATATGAACGATTAATCTACTATCTAGAACACAAAGAATATCCACCGTCTTGTAATAGAAATGAGAAAGCACGGTTGAGAGTTATAGCAAAGAAACACTCTCTAATAAACGGAAAACTTTACTTCAAAGGCAAAGAAGTTGTCTATGATCCCGAGATGCAAATGAGAATAGCATATGATACACATATGGCTGATCATCAAGGGATTAATAGGATAACCTCTAAATTAGCAGAAAAATACCATTGGAAAGGCATCAAACAAACTGTTATCCAGGTGATCAATTCATGTAGCAATTGTCAAGATAGTTTGAACAAGGGTGCAGAAGAGGGTGTTGTTATAGACACTAGAAATGATCCAAATGGTCAACCACATACAATTGTGCACGCCATACCTCATGACAATTTGTCAGAAAGCTTAGAAAGACTGGAGGAAATGGCCCCAACTCATCCTTCTAACAAATCTCGTCTAAAAACCTCGTTCGTCCAGAGAATCAAATTTGGTAAAGGGTCTGGAACATCCAATATCAAAAGAAAGATAATAAGTAGCGAAGACGAGTCGATGAATTCTTTTGTGGAATATGATCATGATTATAGATCGTCTAGCAAGAAGAAATTGAAAGGTGATGAACAGAATAACAATGGTCCTGGAACAGTTATATTAGAGGACACTACTCCAAACAGCATGGTTGATGATGCTTTATTACATCTTGATCACAATGTTATGGCAGCTGTCGAGGCCGTCGAACAAGAACAGAACAAGATCATTTCCAAAATGGGGTCATCCGTTGATTCTACTGATTTTTCACATACGCAGAATCCCCATGATAACAACCGAAATAGGAGCCCTAATGACGCGGAGCATGCCAAAAACGATACCAATCAAAGATATTACTGATGTGTCATAATATATACATTCCGTTTCGGTTAAAGTAACGAAAAAACTGTGTACTCTACAAGTCCCTTTTAATAACATCAAATACCACATGGTTATCACTAACAATAACATCTCTTCTGTAGTGATCTTTGATGGGTAGTTCTCTGAGAACTCTTACATTATGCACAGAGTCACCACTTCCATGGTTACCATCTGACGATAAAGTGAACTCTGATGAGCCTACTTGAGATCCCTGAATGGCATTAATTGTAGTATGTGGCGTAGACTTGTGTTCTTTATAATATTCAAAGAGGTCATCAACACCCGCAATATCAAGCTTTTCACCTGATGTATAGTCTTTGATATATTTCAACCTATCAACAGTTCTGCCAACTCCTGCTTTGAATGTTATTTCGGATTTGGAGGGATCTAAATCAGTGATCTTAACGCTGACAACAAGACTCCAGGAGGCCCTATCGACTAAAGAGACGACAGGGTCATCAACTTTATACGCGTTTTCCTCGTATAGAGAAATGACAGTAGATTTATCAACGTTTACTATTGTATGTTCTTCATCACCGTCCGCAAAAAACGTTAAATTGGAACTGAAAACGTATGAGTTTACTTTTGAGAGAATATAGTTCTTATCATCCAGTTTCATTAAGCTAGCAACTTCATTCTTAGATGACGCGTTAACGGCTTGGTGAAGATGATGCGCGTTTCTTTCCATGACGCTAACGCCAAATGATGACGTGAAATTATTGGATCTTAATGCGCTGTGGTGTATTACTTTATGCGGATTCACCCATTGCTTAAAATTGCCTGATATGATCCAGTTTTCTCCGATAGTAGACTTATAGTCATCACTCAAACTCGAAACAATCTCTAATTGCAGTTCCCAGGGTTTTTCCTCCATCAAGTAGGGGATAAATGGAGTCAGATCAATAGAGAGGGATTCAATGTCGAAAGCATCGATACCAACACAAGGTTTCCATAAAGCTGGAGAGTAGCCTCCAGTGAAGATAATTGGGGTTGGAACAACAGAGGAAACCAAATACTCTTTTTCACCATCAAACAGATAAATTTGTAAAGCACGGAAAGGACCATGACCCATGACCTCATGAATACTGTTTTTAAACTTGGAAACATATTTGTCCAACACGTTTCCATACCAAAATTCTTCAGCAGCGTTGCCTGATATGAAGACTTCAAGCACAGCATGTTCCAAGTTCTTATCAAACCCGTGAAAATCTGTCAAAGAACGTCTCCAACGTGGGTTTGAATGAGCAGAGATGGGATAGTACAACAATGGAGTTTTCTTTTTGGGCTCACTCACTAAAGGAATAACTCGGTCAGGGGGGGAAGTTGAATAATGGTAAAAGAAGTCAGTTGCGCTTTCATCGTTATGACGTTCCGGTTTGTCCTCATGGTAGTAATGAAGTTTCAAGTCGATGTTGAAGGCCCCTGTTTGTTTTTTGGTGACAAGGTTGTCTAATTGGAACGTTAAATTCAATGGCCCATCAGTGTAGAACAAGGAAATATACTCCGTGATATCCTTTGATGAGTGACTAACGATTGTGGTGCTGTCATATGGTTCCACCGTAGACGTCCTCCACACAGTAATATCATCGATGAAGATGTGTCCCAATCTATCGTGCTGCAAACCTGTGATGTTGGTAGACAGTTCTAAAACGATTTTGTTGTAGGACTTCCCGTGATAAGGTAAGAAAGAAACATGGGCCGGACGGCCCCATGAGTCCCCGAAAGAATAACTCAATAAATTTTCGGTATGAACTGGATCTATCGGAGGAAGCTCTTCAACAGTAATCTCAAAAGAACTCTCAATCTTGTGAGACAATTCGGTCTGGTCATCCACAGAGTTAGAAACTGGCTGGTGATATAAATCACATTTGTGCCAGTGGTAGAACCCCCAAACAGAAGCCAAACAGATCAATAGGAACGCTTTCGCCCAACGAAATTTCGATCTCAGTCTTGTAGCATCACCGATTGCATGTTTTTCTTCATCGTAAACCCACAGCTGCTCCTTTCCCTTCTCACTGGGCTCAGTGGTCTGCTTCTTTTCCTCTACTTGAGATAGAACGGAGTACCAAATACCCATTTCTCTACCTTTAGTACCCATTCTGACACAGCACTGGTCTGCAAAGCTAGAAATATAGGGCAGTAAAGCTTCGAAAACACGTCGCTGGATATGACTATGAGTGTTATGAATCTGAATGCTCCTTTAATCTTTTAAGGTAAGTTGATATAAAAATTCAAGCTTGAAAGGTTACAACGCTGAAAAGAGCTAGCTATACCAGAAGTCCAGATACACGTCCTCATTTTATGCAGCAGCGAGTGCAGTGCACTGGATTTGTATTCGCGTAGGTAAGTTTGGCACTGGACACTGAGTTGATTTTGCGCGTGGAAACGTAGCCATTTGTCCCGCAGAATGGTTTTCGGATTCTTCACCCAGCTTCGAAGTATATTCACACAATACTACTCGTCATGGCAGCAGATCGTGCTGTCCAGAAGGGCATTTTTCCAGCTGCTCGGGTACCTGGCCACCTGCGCTGTCTTCACCATCCTGGCGCAAACCTAGTGGGCGCGTGCAAGCACTTGTAAATAGATGGTTACATAGATGATTGTTAATCAGCCGCATCTAGCAACATTCAGCCGCTACCGCAGCTGAGACGGAATGAATGGGCGCATGCGCATGCAGGTGCGCCTGTCCACCAGGTTCTGATGATTGTGCCCCCAAATACATTGGAGAGGGCAAGTACGATGAATTTGGTCACGTGTGCATGCACACGTGACCGGAGACCTGTATGAAGTTTCTCCATTATCTCTCCTACTGAATGCCAATTGGCCGCTTCTCGCACTGTATACCCATGTCAAAAACTTCTGATGACATATATCCTGCCCCTCACCGAGCTAGAATGTCTCACAACCAGTTTACCTCTATGCTTCTTTTATTACATGCAGCTGTGCTTTATCCAGATTATGCTCTTTGATGCGATTTTCGAAATAGAAGGAAAATAGTAATAGAATGAAAGGAACACAGATTTGAAACAAACAACAATTAGAATCAAGATAACTTGATTAAGCCTATAGACGCACTTCTGGAAGATTATTGGGCGTAAATAAACAACACGGTCGTTGTTAAATCAGTAAAAGACCGGGTTGACTTGCAGTCCAAGGGAAGAGAGTGATTTTCGGAGTTATATTGATAGGACCGAGTTTCACCAGTATTTGTGAGCTTTGTGAATACAGGTTTTGATCAATCGGAGAGAAGAACACAGTGGATTCATAAGAATAGACGGTCCTTGTCTTGTTTTTATTCGAAAGGTAATCGTTTAGCAACTGTGCCGAGCAGTTTTGAAGTTCAGATTTTGTGGATCATAGAAGAAAGTAAGCGTAGATCCGAACATGGACGATGGTCTGAGGAGGTCCAGTGCATCCTCTGGGTCGTCGCAAAATAGAGCTGGAGACAACCAGAGTAGCGGTGGTCCTGGTGCCGGAGCTGGCGGCTCGAGCAACGGATCGTACTCGCAGATAAATTCCAGTCTACATGCACGGGTCAAAGCGTTTCAGGAGCAAAGACAGCTCAAACGCTCGGGAAGCATCCATTCGAATCAGTCACAGAACTCGGTACAAATACAGCAGATTGTGAATAAACCCCTTCCTCCGCTGCCTTCGAAAGGCATGGTGCATGAAGCGGACAGGGAGCAGAATACAGAACAGCATCAGGAGAGCGAACATAGTCAAACTGCCGAAAAAAGTGCAAATCAGACCTCTGTAAATCCAGAAACAGCACAAGTATCTGCTTTGTCCAGCATGGAACAAGGAGCCAATGACAACACAGAACAAGCGAAGAACAATTTGGCGAAAATGAGTCTTGAATCAAGCAGTATAGCGGAAGAAAGAATTACTAGCGGTGCAAATGTTAACCAGGACCGAGAGCTTAATCCAATAAGACAAGCTCCAAGACTTCCTCAGGGAGCATTACCAACATTGCAGCCTGGACCGGCTGGTACGTCAGTTGGTTTGAAACTGCCAATGGGAAGCCCAATGTCACCTACTGGCCAACCGAGGAGTTCTCCAGGACAACAGCATCTACAGAAAGCAAAATTATCTTTGTCTGCAAGAAGAGGTCTCAAGCTACCTGCCGGTGGAATGTCTCTAAAGATGAAATCACCTGTGCAGCAGCAGCTTGCACCTCAACACACACATCAGGAGTTTGCAAGTACACCAGCAAACTCCTCTATACCATCACAAGGAAAGCGCTCCAATCCCGGATCTTTAGTAAATGGAGTTCAGATCACCTCTACTTCTTCTTCTAATACATTACTAGAAAACAGTGGATCAGACGGGAAGTCAAACTCTAACCCAAATTCTAATTCAAATTCAGGAATCGGAGGCCTTTTTGCAAACTTTTCGAAGTACGTCAATATCAAATCGGGATCTCTCAATTTTGCGGGTAAATTATCATTGTCATCGAAGGGAGTTGATTTTAGCAATGGATCCAGCTTCCGAATTACTTTGGATGAACTTGAATTTATGGAGGAGTTAGGCCATGGTAATTATGGTAATGTTTCAAAGGTATTGCATAAGCCAACTCAAATTATCATGGCAATGAAGGAGGTTCGGTTAGAATTAGACGAATCAAAATTCAGACAAATTCTCATGGAACTGGAAGTGCTACATAATTGCCAGTCGCCATACATTGTCGATTTTTATGGAGCATTTTTTATCGAAGGAGCAGTTTACATGTGCATGGAATACATGGATGGAGGCTCTTTGGACAAATCTTATGATGACGAAACGTTAGGAGGAATAGATGAACCCCAACTTGCTAAAATCACAAGTTCTGTAATAAGGGGATTGAAAGAGTTAAAAGACGTACACAATATCATACATCGTGACGTGAAACCCACAAACATATTATGTTCTGCCAAACAAGGCACCATCAAACTATGCGACTTCGGAGTCTCTGGGAATTTGGTGGCATCTCTAGCCAAAACCAATATAGGCTGCCAATCATACATGGCCCCAGAAAGAATCAAATCTTTGAATCCCGATAAATCCACGTACTCAGTCCAGTCTGATATATGGTCTCTCGGGTTATCCATACTTGAAATGGCATTGGGAGCATATCCTTACCCTCCAGAAACATTTGACAACATTTTTTCTCAGCTCAGTGCAATTGTAGATGGGCCTCCTCCTAAATTACCTGAAACGAAATTCTCTGCCGAAGCTCAAAATTTTGTGTCCATGTGTCTACAGAAGATTCCAGAGCGCAGACCTACGTATGCTGCTCTGCTAGAACATCCCTGGATTAAAAGATACGAAAATGAAGACGTCAAGATGAGTGAGTACATCACAGAGAGGTTGAACAAGAAAAGGGAATGGCTAGCAAAGACAGGCGAGGACGCCCCTAAACATTTACCAGCTTTGCATATGGGTGGATTATAAGTACTCTGCTATAATTTGTACGTTCCGCTGAATGTATATCTTTTCATTTCAGGAGCATTGCGTCATTTAATTTACTCACTTTGATCCATTCATTAATCAGGTTTTACTAGTTTTCATAGTTTATACAACAATGTACTTTACTTTTCAGAATCAAGGTAAAACAGAGAAGCACTTCTGTGCCGCTATGATGTAGCCAAACTTGGCGCAGGAATGTGATCTGCTGCAGTGAGGGATTTCAATTTGAGAAGCAAAACCGTAAATGGAAGTCAACGTGCTGCAAAATTTTCTAGTGTGTCTGCGTTTTTTTTTGCATTTGTAGTTTTTCTTCGAATTGTACAGTCTCAGCCTCGCCAGAAAGAAAACTAAGGTTCATGAAAAACTATATCAGTAACTGTAAAACTAAGTATCACTGGAACTCTAGCGTACGTTAACAAATGTGACCATACAAATAAAATTTTTGGTTCACAAATGCTCTTTAACCTGGCACAATAGCTAACAGAATTACATGGTTTGCTGACAAGGGATAAAGATACAGCTGTAAACTGGGATAACACAACCAGAAACCACGTTTAGAAGATCAAAAGGAGTTGTTCAACACGATATGATTTTCCGTAAGTTGGCACGAAATCCCACGGTGCAGAACATCCAAATGTACCGAAAAACACTCGGACACCGGATACGAGACCAGATAGAAACGATTGCGAACAAACTCCATCCTTTCGTGAAGCTCTTCTTCCCGAACTTTATTGCGTTCCACTACTTTTACATCATTTCATCAGCCATACTATGCAGCATACTAATGTATCCTGTGAAGAACTTTGCATACATTGATATCTTATTTTTGGCTACTGGAGCTGCTACACAAGGTGGCTTGAACACCGTGGACTTGAACAACCTGTCGTTGTACCAGCAAATCGTGTTGTATATCACGACTCTTATAGCTTCGCCGATATTTATACACAGTGGCCTGGCCTTCGTGAGATTCTACTGGTTCGAAAGATGTTTTGATGGTATCCGGGATTGGTCCAAAAAGGACTTTGAAATGAGAAGAACTATGACGCTTCGACAGAGGGAACTTACAAAAAATACTACGAACGAAAATTTCCCCAAATCAAGTTCACGACCACTGAGTTTCTTGACAAGAAGCTTCACCCGTGGAGATAGAGACAACAACAACTTCCAAGCCAAACTTTTCAGTGGGGAAATGGTAAACCGTGAAGAAGATAACAATACCAGACAGGGCTCACAAGATAGACGTGCTTCAAATGAAATTTCAGAGCGCTTCCTTAGTAGACGGAAATCTGTTGATATCAACCCTGCTGATATGTATAGGTCGATTGCAATGCTTCAAAACCGTCACGATACTAGCGAATCTATTCAAGGGCCTGCACTAATTATTAAAAGTCCTGCTGAGCGGGAAAAAGAAATTGAGGAAGAAGAGAAACGCAGGAAACAAAGAGAGCTACAAGGACAGTCTATTCAATTTCAAGTCGGGCCCCGTCCCTCCAAATTACAAAGACCGAACTTTGAAGAACCGAAGTCCAAAAAGTCTCCAGGTAGTAAGAAAAGACCCAGTTTTTTTAAGGGTTCAAATTCAGCTCGTTTGATCAGAAATAAGTTGAAGCGAAAGAGCAAAGTCTCTACTGGATCCGATCTTGACGAAGAAGAAGGTCATGATGCTGACATGGAAGGCTCATCTGACGATACTGAAGCTGCTGCCGTGTCTTCCGACGACGAGACTCAGTTCGGGTCTAGCATGGATAGAAATACGACAACTTCTGATCGCTCTGTCAGAAATGGATCCGAATCTCAACCGTCTTCTCTCAATAGTCTCAGTGCTGATGAAGAAGATGAAACGATTGGTGATCTTGGTGGAATGTCATACTTTGGTGAAGGCTCTTTTGACAACAACAGAAATAGATTGCGTAAAACCATGAGTACGAATTATTTGTCTTATGATCCGCAGATAGGCAGAAATTCTACTTTCGTTGGACTGTCAGAATCACAAAAAGTTGAATTAGGCGGTGTTGAATACCGCTCTACGAAACTTCTTTGTCTGTTATTGACAATATATTACGTTGGTTTTAATGTTTTGGCTATGATCGTTTTCGTTGCTTGGATACAACCTATGCACAAGTTCTCCGAAATCATCCGAGAAGCAGGAGTTTCCCCCACATGGTGGGGCTTTTGGACTGGTATGAGTGCATTCAGCGACTTGGGTCTGACCGTTACCCCCAATTCTATGATGACCTTTAACAAATCGGTTTACCCACTTGTTTGGATGATGTGGTTCATTATCGTCGGCAATACAGGCTTTCCAATTCTTCTTAGGTTTATAATTTGGGTGCTTTTCAAACTGAGCCCAGATTTGTCTCTTCGAAGAGATAGTTTAGGATTTTTGTTGGATCACCCTCGCCGTTGTTTTACCATGTTGTTTCCCAAGGCTGCCACTTGGTGGCTCTTTTTAATTCTGATTGGTATGAATGTGATTGATCTGATTCTCTTCATCATTCTTGACGTCAATGCTACGGTAGTTGAAAGCCTTTCTGGTGGTTATAAAGTTTTAGATGGTCTGTTTCAAGCTGTCAGCACCAGAACTGCAGGATTTAGCGTACTTGATCTGAGCTTATTGCATCCTGCCGTACAGGTGTCGTACATGTTAATGATGTACGTTTCAGTCATGCCCCTGGCTATTTCGATAAGAAGAACAAACGTCTACGAAGAACAATCTCTGGGGATTTATGGTAATTCAGATGATCCAGGTGTCGATACTTCGGAAAAAAGTACCAAGACTTTTATAGGGGCTCATTTGAGAAGACAGTTATCATTTGATTTGTGGTATATGTTCCTTGGTCTGTTTGTGATCTGTATTTGCGAAGGAGGCAAAATCCAAGATCCAGGAAAGCCTTCGTTCACAGTGTTCCAGGTTCTGTTTGAGGTGGTTAGTGCATATGGTACTGTTGGGTTATCTCTTGGATATCCAGGCACCAACGAATCATTTTCAGCGCAATTTACCACGATATCTAAACTTGTTATCATCGCGATGTTGATTAGAGGACGACACAGAGGATTACCTTACACGTTAGACCGTGCCATCATTTTACCCAGTGCTAAGCTCAAAGAAAATGATTTGCTCCATGAAATGACCAATGCAAGAAGGAGCACTCTAGCATCCTCTGGTAGACAAAGTACCATGGGAAATGCTTCGGTAGCTGTGACAGATACCGATGCAGAAACCTCAATACACACTAAAGCTGACAATATCAAGAAACGTGCGCGTTCTCTGTGGAGAGGAGCATCTTCTGCATTTAGCATGGGTCACCAGCCAAGACCACCCCGTTCGTTGACGAACAGAAGTTTTGCAGAATCTGCAACACGTAGCTTGAGTCCTTCTGCCTCCGAGCGAAATTTGGAAACGTTTTCCTCACATGTCAAAAATAGCTACCCCATGACAGACTTTCACAGGGGCTACACATTCCAAGAATCATCTATGCAAGATCACCGTCGTCCTATATTTAAGGAATCGTACACTATGGAACCTACTTTTGTACCTGGAACAGGACTCACTGGGTTGCATGAACATTCAGAGCCGGTGATAGATCACCTATTTTCGATAGACAACGACGCGAGTAACAGCAACAGCAACAGCCGAAAAACACTATCTTCTAGTTCAGACCCTGTTCTGCCGAAGGCACCCTCTTCACCAACAGACTCTTTATCATAAATCACCCTGCGGTGATGACAACACCGCTACAATTACACAATATACAATTTTAATACGTTAATAGAACTTAATCATACTGCATTTCAAATCAAATCACCGAAAACTCTAAAAAGCAAAAACATTGTATCTAGTGTTCCTCTTGAATGACAAACTGTGCGCCAGCTCTAAGCCGAGAAGTAGCTAAGTTGTGTTTCTTCTACTGTACAGATTTTCAAAGTTAACATGAACCGGATAACGGCGTTACCCTAGACTTTTGAAAAATATCTCCGTGACATCACCGTCGGAAATATTCATAGCAATAACCCAAACATTAATTGCATCATCGGTTTTAAAGTGTGGTGTACGTGTGTACCCAAGTTAATGTCCTATTTTTTTTTCAAAACTGAGACCAATTGTCTGAATTTGTCTGGGACATGCTCACACATATTGGGCATTTTTCAAGACAAGCCCTGAAAAATTTTCATCTCATCGGGACAATAGCCGCCCACTGCCGATGCAAAGATTCCGAGAACAATTTGGTTTTTCCTATATAAACTGAGTATGAATGCCAAAGTTCAGGAAAGTTTTTTGGCATGTTTAATATTCGATACCTTGGAATGTACGCTACACTTTTTTTCTGGTATATACTTCACTAATTGTTTTAGTTCAGATGTATTTCCATCTTAATGTCTATGTCTTCATCGTTTAATCTTTTCAATACTGTATTTTTCCATTCGCCATTCCTGTGTATTTCCTTGTATCTTGTTTTAAACTCCGTAGCCAGCTAGAAGCCAACCCTGCCCGATCTCTTTATCCCATTGAGAGCGTGTGTGAATAGAAGAGAGATATTATTTGTGTTTCAGCATATTCAATAGACAAATTACGTTGCATAGCATAGCGTCTTATTGGTATGTTTTTGGTGTCTTTTCAGCGTATGCCGATGGTACTAATATCAACCCAACCAACGACCCTAGCCCTGTCCTTTGGTTCTTCTCTCACAGGCGAGCTGTTATCTGATAACCGCGTAGGGTAACTATGCTACGAGTCAGTTCTTATGATTCAAGTCCCACTTATGATGCCGTTGCGTATCTCATGGGTACGATGAAAAATTCGAGTAGCTCTATCAATTTAGAAAAAGGGTAACCGAGTCTGAAGCAGAGATGAATTAAATAAGACCAGTGATTTTTTGGGCATTTCGTAACCTGTCCTCAGACGTTGTGAGTAACCTGAAGACGTCTGGTGGTGGTGGTGGTATTAGTGCTATCGAACGGCCGGTGCTTAGTTTACTAACAAAGATTCCTGAGTCTTTTGTAAGCGTTTTGAATTTGAAGTTTAGAGTATAAGAACCGACAGGTCGACTCTTACTCAGACTCACTCTCTCACACTGATAAAGACAGAACAAAAATTATTTACAGCCTCAGAACACTACGAATTGATTGTAAAATTTTGAATTCCATCGTTTTTGCTTAAGTCCCCCATAGTATTGCAGGTTTTGGAAGCATTTTCTAAAACACACTGCTAGAAAGTAAAAACAGAAGGTCTAATATTTTACAGCTGTATTTTGTTTGTTAGCTCATTCAATTTGTGCGCCAGTCTTTACGAATATCAATTTTCATCATGTCTATCATCACTCCCACTTCTCCTATCACACCTCCAATGGAATCCACTGGTGATCGCATGATCACTTTGGATTTAAAGCATGGACCAACTTTGCAAGGTTATTCTTTCGGAGCTGAGAGATCAGCCTCTGGAGAATTGGTCTTCCAGACGGGTATGGTCGGGTATCCAGAATCCATTACCGACCCTTCGTATGAGGGCCAGATTCTTGTGATTACTTACCCATTGGTAGGTAATTATGGTGTTCCAGACCGTAAGTTGATGGATGAGTACGTGAACGAGCTACCACGTTACTTTGAATCCAACAAAATTCATATTGCTGGGTTGGTAGTCGCACACTACACGGAAGAATACTCCCATTGGTTGGCGGACTCTTCTTTAGGCCAATGGTTGAAAGAGAGTAACATTCCTGCTGTTTATGGTATTGACACCAGAAGTTTGACTAAACATTTGAGAACCGATGGTTCTACGCTTGGTAGATTGTCGATTCAAAAACCAGACTCTACTTTTGAACAAGCCAATTCTGCGGAATGGATGTCGTACTTTGACGTTCCAGAATGGAATGACCCAAACTCTGAAAACTTGGTTGAAAAAGTCTCTATCAAAGAACCCAAACTTTATATCCCCAATCATCCAAATATTGATTTGGTAAAAGGTCCTGACGGGAAAAACATTAGAATTTTGGCTATTGATGTTGGTATCAAGTTCAACCAGATTCGTTGTTTTATCAAACGTGGTGTTGAACTACTGGTCGTTCCATGGAACTACGATTTCACAAATGAAAAGTATGATGGGCTATTCGTTTCCAATGGTCCTGGTAACCCAGCAGTTTTGCAAGAAGTTTCCGAAAGATTACAAAAGGTGTTGGAGTCCAAGACCAGCCCTGTTTTTGGTATTTGTTTGGGTCATCAGTTGTTATCTCGTGCATCTGGAGCTTCAACAATGAAAATGAAATTTGGTAACAGAGGCCACAACATCCCATGTACTTCTTCCATTTCTGGCAGATGCTACATCACCTCTCAAAACCACGGTTACGCTGTTGACGCCGACAGTTTGCAGTCTGGATGGAAACCACTGTTCACAAACGCAAACGATGGATCTAATGAAGGTATCTACCACACTGAATTGCCTTACTTTTCTGTTCAATTTCATCCTGAATCTACTCCAGGTCCAAGAGACACCGAGTTTTTGTTTGATGTATTCATCAAGTCTGTGTTGGACTTTAAATTTGACAATGTTTTGAAACCAGTCGAATTCCCAGGTGGCAAGATTGAAGAGAATCTTGCTGCTCATCCAAGGGAAGACGTCAAAAAAGTACTTGTTTTAGGTTCAGGAGGTTTGTCTATTGGTCAAGCAGGTGAGTTTGATTACTCTGGATCACAAGCCATCAAAGCGTTGAAAGAAGAAGGTATATATACCATTTTGATCAATCCTAACATTGCTACTATTCAGACTTCTAAAGGCCTAGCTGACAAAGTATACTTTTTGCCTGTGACAGCGGAATTCGTTAGAAAAGTGATTCTTCATGAACGTCCTGACGCTATCTATGTCACTTTTGGTGGACAAACAGCTTTGTCAGTCGGTATTGAAATGAAAGATGAATTTGAAACTCTCGGTGTCAAAGTTTTAGGAACTCCAATCGACACCGTAATCACCACCGAAGATCGTGAATTGTTTGCTAATGCTATGGAAGAGATAAACGAAAAATGCGCCAAATCTGCTGCCGCATCTACCGTTGCCGAGGCTCTTGAAGCTGTCAAGGACATTGGTTTCCCAGTTATTGTGCGTGCTGCTTATGCTTTGGGTGGTCTTGGCTCAGGATTTGCATCTAACGAAACTGAATTGGTCGACCTCTGTAACATTGCTTTCGCATCTTCTCCACAAGTGTTGGTTGAGAAATCCATGAAGGGTTGGAAAGAAATCGAATACGAGGTCGTCCGTGACGCTTTTGACAACTGTATTACAGTTTGTAACATGGAGAACTTTGATCCTCTTGGAATTCACACTGGTGATTCCATAGTTGTGGCTCCCTCACAAACCCTTTCTGACGAAGAATATAACATGTTAAGAACTACAGCTGTTAATGTTATTAGACATTTGGGTGTTGTTGGTGAGTGTAACATTCAATATGCTTTGAACCCAACTTCCAAGGAATACTGCATCATTGAAGTTAATGCTCGTTTGTCTCGTTCATCTGCACTTGCCTCAAAAGCAACTGGATATCCCCTTGCATACACTGCTGCAAAGCTTGGTCTGAATATTCCTCTGTATGAGGTTAAAAACTCAGTCACTCGTTCAACTTGTGCTTGTTTCGAGCCATCGCTAGATTACTGTGTCGTGAAAATGCCAAGATGGGATTTGAAAAAGTTTACCCGTGTATCAACCCTGCTGTCTTCATCAATGAAATCTGTTGGTGAGGTTATGAGTATTGGTAGGACTTTCGAGGAAGCAATTCAAAAGGCAATTAGATCAACGGAATATGCGAACCTTGGTTTCAACGAGACGGACGATGAAATTGATATCGACTATGAATTGAGCAATCCTTCGGATATGAGAATCTTTGCTATCGCAAATGCCTTCTCCAAACTTGGCTACTCTATCAATGATGTATGGAAGAAGACAAATATCGACAAGTGGTTCCTCAACAAGCTTTACAGCCTAACTACCTTTGCAAACAAAATTAGTTCATACGGATCGAAAGAAAAGCTTCCTGCATTGATTTTAAAACAAGCCAAACAGTTAGGATTTGAAGACAGACAGATAGCCAAATTCCTAAACTCCAACGAAGTTGCAATTCGTAGATTGAGAAAAGAATTCGGAATTATTCCATTTGTCAAGCAAATTGATACTGTTGCAGCCGAATTCCCCGCTTTCACAAACTACTTGTATTTGACATACAATGCTGATTCGCACGATGTTGAATTCAATGATAATGGTGTCATGGTTTTGGGTTCTGGTGTCTACCGTATCGGATCCTCTGTGGAATTCGACTGGTGTGCGGTCACAGCTGTCAGAACCTTGCGTGAGAACAACGTCAGAACTATCATGGTCAACTACAACCCTGAAACTGTATCTACCGATTACGATGAAGCAGACAGACTGTACTTCGAAACCATCAATCTAGAAAGAATTATGGACATTTATGAATTGGAAAACTCCACTGGTGTTGTCGTTTCCATGGGTGGACAGACTTCTAACAACATCGCAATGTCATTACATCGTGAGAATGTTAAGATTCTCGGAACATCACCGGAGATGATCGACTCCGCTGAAAACAGATATAAGTTCTCACGTATGTTGGATCAGATTGGGGTGGACCAACCTGCTTGGAAAGAACTGACTTCTATCAAAGAAGCAGAAGAATTTGCCAACAAGGTGAGTTATCCAGTTTTGGTGCGTCCATCATATGTTTTGTCTGGGGCTGCAATGAATACTGTGTATTCCATGGATGACCTAGAATCTTATCTAAACCAAGCTGTTGAGGTTTCAAGGGAATACCCTGTTGTCATCACAAAATATATTGAAAACGCTAAAGAAATTGAGATGGACGCTGTTGCCCTTGACGGTGAGCTAATAATGCACGTTGTCTCAGAGCACGTTGAAAACGCCGGTGTCCATTCTGGTGATGCAACTTTAATTGTACCTCCACAAGATTTGGATCCAGAAACAGTCAGAAGAATTGTTGAAGCCACTGCAAAGATCGGTAGAGCACTGAAAATAACCGGTCCTTACAACATCCAGTTCATTGCCAAAAACAATGAGATCAAAGTCATCGAATGTAATGTTAGAGCTTCTCGTTCTTTCCCATTTATTTCCAAGGTTGTTGGTGTGAACTTAATTGAAATGGCAACCAAAGCCATTATGGGATTGCCTGTGACACCATACCCAGTTGAGAAATTGCCCGAGGATTATGTTGCCGTCAAGGTACCTCAATTCTCTTTCCCTCGTTTGGCCGGTGCTGATCCTGTCTTGGGTGTCGAGATGGCTTCAACAGGTGAAGTGGCAACTTTCGGTCACTCAAAGTATGAGGCGTACTTGAAATCTTTACTCGCTACAGGTTTCAAACTACCAAAGAAGAATATCTTACTTTCGATTGGTTCTTATAAAGAAAAGCAAGAGCTGTTGCCATGTGTCAAAAAGCTATACAATATGGGTTACAAACTGTTTGCTACCGCAGGTACTGCTGATTTCATTTCCGAACATGGAATTCCAGTTCAGTACCTCGAGGTTTTGAATGAAGACGATGAGAAGTCTGAGTATTCCTTGACCCAACACTTAGCCAACAATAAAATTGATTTATACATCAATCTTCCTTCTGCCAACAGGTTCCGTAGACCTGCCTCATACGTATCCAAAGGGTACAGAACACGTCGTATGGCCGTTGATTTCTCTGTACCTTTGGTAACAAATGTGAAATGTGCTAAACTGTTGATTGAAGCACTTTCGAAAAATTTATCACTAGATGTGTCTGAGCGTGACGCGCAAACCTCGCATAGAACAGTGACAATTCCCGGTTTAATCAACATTTCTGCTTATGTGCCTAACATCTCTAATGTTTTGTTGGGTCCTGCGGAGTTGAAAGAAGTGACCCGGTTATCTGTTGAATCTGGATTCACGTACTCTCAAATTATGCCAAAGTCAACTACGGGCCCAGTCATTACCGATGCTGCTTCACTTAAGGTTGCAAATTCAATTGTTAAAGACTCTGCTTACACGAACTTTGGATTCACTGTTGCCGGAACTCCCAACAATATTGATGACGTGTTTAACGTTGCTAACCAGACCAACTCTCTATTCTTACCATACCGTGAGCTCTCAAACAATGTAACAGCTGTTTCAGAGCACTTGAAAAACTGGCCATTAGACAAACCTGTCATTGCTGAGGCCAAGACGTCAGATTTGGCCTCTGTCATTCTCCTGGCCTCTTTACAGAACAGAGCAATTCACATCACTGCAGTTTCGAATAAGGAAGATCTTTCTTTGATCATGACTGTCAAAGAGAAACAGTCCAATGTCACTTGTGATGTTAATATTCATTCCTTATTTGTTTCACAAGATGAGTACCCTGAAGCTAAGTTCCTACCTACAAAGGAAGACCAACAGTTCTTGTGGACTCATTTGGAATCTATTGATGCCTTCTCAATTGGGTCCTTGCCTACAGCCCTTGCTGCAATTACTGGAAATGAAATCGTTACCGGTTTGGGTATCAAGGAGGCTTTGCCCTTGTTGTTATCCGCTGTAAATGACGGTAGGTTGTCTATTGACGACATTGTCCAACGTTTGCATGATAATCCTGCCAAAATATTCAGTATTCCAGAACAGAATTCAGCGGTTGAAGTGGACCTCGACTTTTCATTCAGACACACTAAAAGGTGGTCCCCTTACCAAAAAGGAGGATTAACAGGCGGTATTCAACGTGTGTTGATTAATGATGAAACAGTTGTCTTGTCAGGCGATCTAGTAGCTAATGAGGCCAAAGGGCAACCGATTATTCCATCTGCAGTCGTGCCTGCTACTCCTACGTTTGCTAAAGACACCGTGTTAGCCACTAATGCTACTCCGACAGTCAGTAACGTATCTGGCAGAAAAAGATTTTCATTCTCTCACGAAAGAAGACTATCCATCAATTCGGTCGATGGCGACGATGAAGATGCCATTGTTGACCAGCCACTAGAACAGAGATTGATGTCTTCTAGGCCACCAAAAGAACTGCTTGCTCCAAGTGTGTTGAATAATTTAATTCGTACCAAGAACCCCTTCTTGAGAAGAAATATTCTTTCTGTGAACCAATTCAAACGTTCTGACTTCCATGCTTTGTTTGCAGTAGCTCAGGAGCTTAGAGCTGGTGTAGAGAGAGAAGGTATCTTGGATGTCATGAAAGGCCGTGTTTTAACGACATTGTTTTATGAGCCATCCACTAGAACTTCATCCTCTTTCATTGCTGCTATGGAACGTTTAGGTGGTAGAACTGTTAACATTAACACGTCTGCTTCTTCGGTGAAAAAGGGAGAAACCCTACAAGACACTATCAGGACCTTGGCGTGCTACTCAGATTCCATTGTCTTAAGACACCCCGATGAAATGTCTGCGCATACTGCTGCAAAGTATTCTCCAGTGCCAATTATCAACGGTGGTAACGGTTCTCGTGAACATCCAACTCAGGCCTTTTTGGATCTTTTCACTATCCGTGAGGAACTGGGTACTGTGAACGGCATCACTGTGACGTTCATGGGTGATTTGAAGTTTGGTAGACCCGTGCACTCATTGTGCCGTTTACTACAACACTACCAAGTGAGAATCAATTTGGTTGCGCCAAAAGAACTGTCCTTGCCTGCTGCCCTTCGTAAGGAATTGGAAAAATCCGGTTTATTGGGTATCGAAAGCGAAGAATTAACTCCTGACATCATCTCAAAGTCAGATGTCTTGTACTGTACTAGAGTGCAGCAAGAAAGATTTGAGAATGAGGAGGACTACTTAAAATTGAAGGATACTTACATCGTTGACAACAAAATATTGTCACACGCTAAACAGCAGATGATTGTCATGCATCCATTGCCTCGTGTCAACGAGATCCGTGAAGAAGTGGATTACGACCACCGTGCTGCATACTTCAGACAAATGAGATACGGGCTATTCGTCAGAATGGCACTATTAGCTATGGTTATGGGTGTAGACTTGTGATATGGTTTTACTGCCATGAAAGAATATCTGTCGTTAAAAGGCTATTGAAGGCCGACGTTACAGATGTTTAAATATCGTGACTTCTCTCGTGGGGACTTGAGAAGACAACGATGATGCTCTGTGATCATCGCCAGAGCCTACTGCAGGTATTCTTATTGTACACTATATTACTGATTAATCTTCAGTTGAAATTCGTAGTATTTGATGCTACGGACTATATCTCAATCACTAGAGAAGAGGGACCCGCTGGGCTCCAAGAACACAAACCATCTAAATACGTACATAAAAGTGGAACACTCTCTCAATCACACAATAATTAGCATAATACAATAATGGTTCCGAGTCTCTGACTCTTATTTTAATCAAATTTCCGGTCCATCCAGCAGGCGTCGTTGACCTTTTTCAGATTGGCCCCAGGAACCACTTGTTCTGTCGCCAAGACAATCGTAGAATCACACATAAGTGATCACGTGAGTCAAAATCAAAAGTAATCTCTTGGATATCGGACGTATCTGAAGTGTAATACATGCAACTCAAGCACAAGAATGGAAAAGCAGACATGAGGAAGCTGCTTCTTAACTAATGCTGTGTTCAGCGTAAATGCGGTAGATAGAAAAGTACAAGGATGCTGAGACTATGCACGCCTTATCAAAAAGTGGCGTTTCGAACCATTTGCAATACAGGACCCAAGCTAAACTCATCGAAAGCGGTATCCGACCTTCTGTTCAACTTACCCACGTATTCACCGGTGCGTGAAAAGCCCAACCGCAACTCAGAGAATGAGAAACCACGCTTTAGTGACCGGCGTTCACACAGGAGGGATTCTTCCAGGAACAAGAAGCTCGTTTTCAAATGGAGCAGTGGGACTCCAAAACAGCAGGCCGCTATCAACGCTGTTCTTGCCGAGATAATGGAGGCTAATCCCAGAGGCACAGTGAAAGGGCTGAATCCTGAAACCAACCGACTTGAGCAGATGAACGTCAGGCAGTTTCTTAAAGGAATAGACCTTGATACCACCGGAATAGCGCTAGTTAACGTTGAGAAATCAGAGAACCACCATGAGAACGTACCCGTTGTGAAGTTGATACCGAGCAGAAAAGCCCTGAAAAACTACTCTGATGCGCTTGCCAGAATGAAGGAAAAAGAGCTTATTGAACTGGGCGTGAACGTGAACAGAACTGGGCGGGGTTCAAATGAAAACAAAGCCGATTCTGCGTGGAAGTCGATTAAAGTTTCTTGGCAAATATCAGATTACGATTTGAGTAAACAGAAGTATGCTGAACTGACGTCGAACTTGCAGAAAGGTCAGAAACTGATGATCTACATCAACAACAAAGACGAAAATGATTTAAGTCCAATTGAAGACGACGAAGCGTCTGCGATGGAAAAAATCGAGCTACCAAAGAGAGAATTGAAAAGACGAGAGGAAGTCCTGGAGAAGGTCAATGAGATATTGATGGAGTATTCGCCACAAATAGTATTGCAAGGCTCCGCACGGAAAAGGATCATACTGAAAGTGACTCCAACCCGAACCAAGGCCGGAGTAGACAAGAAAGCACTCAAGGAACAGCGCAAGAGAGAGAGACAGGAGAAGCTGCAAAGAAGGATAGAACGGAAGAACGGAAGAACAGAAGAATCACAAACGAACCTTGTCCTGGCGCCCTGAACATGTGAAAAGAAAGACACCGGACTTCCTTTTAGCGACTACCCACAGTACATAGTAGAAGCGAAAAAAAGGCATCGTGCTCTTGTATATAGGAGCTTGGAGTAACTCCATTACTAATTAGTTGATGACTTGTACTGTACTGTACTGCTTCATTTCTAACACAAAGAACCCTTAAAATTGTCGAAAATCAAAAGACACAAAAACCTGCTGCGCTGCATACACATCTGTCAACACAGAGTACACAGAGTAGCCACAAAACCGCCAAGAAAACGCGCCGCGCGAAATCCACCATGGGAGGCTCGCTCCCGACATGGCTGCTGTACCTGTGCGGAGTCTCCTGCGTCGTATCCACGGCCATCTCCATAGCGTCGCAATGCAGGCAGCTGTGGAACTACAGAGTCCCCGCGCAGCAGCGGTTGATCTTGCGAATACAGATGATGGTACCCATATTTGCCGTGTCGTGCTTTGTATCTGTGCTGCGGCCTGCGGCCGCATTCAGATACGTGGACCCGATACGGGAGATATACGAAGCGCTGGTGATATACCAGTTTTTCAGCTACTTGACGTTGAAGCTGGGCGGCGAGCGGCACATCATAACGACCGTGGCCCCACAACACCCGCCGCTTAACCACCCTGTGTTTTTCATTGGCAAATACCTGCGGCCCATAGACCTGAGTGACCCGGTCGACTTTTGCACGCTGAAGCGCGGCGTGCTGCAGTACGTGTGGTTCAAGCCGCTGTACTGCCTCTTGCTGTTTGTTAGCGAATCGCTGCAATGGGACGGCGTGTGGCTGACGGTGTGCTACAACCTCAGCGTCACGTGGTCGCTGTACTGTTTGGCGCTGTTTTGGAAGTACTTGTACTCGGAGCTGCAGGTGTTCAACCCGTGGCCCAAATTCATGTGCGTGAAGCTCATCATCTTTGCGTCGTACTGGCAGAGCCTGCTGATCGCGGTGCTGGTCCATTTTCACATGGTTGACACGCAGGGCCGCGACCGATACCGCGCTTTTGAGCTGGCCAACTGCGTGCTGTGCGTGGAGATGACAGCGTTTGCGCTGGCCCACGCGTACGCTTTCTCCGGGGCCGAGTACGCGGCGGACAAGTACCCGAACTCCGCGCGGCTGTTGCCTGTGTACGCTATGCGCGACTGGCTCGGCGCCAAGGACCTGTGGTGGGACTTCAAAAGCGTTCTGAACGGCGGCTACGCGGACTATCGGAGTTACAACTCCGCAGAGGCGCTGCTGGCCGACAGGGACACCCACTCGCGCACCAACAGGCTGGCCACGGGGCTGCGCTACACGGACCACGGCCGCAGCTCGTACTGGGTCGGCGGCGCTGCCGGATACGGCAGCATTGCCGCCGAGCATCACGACGACGACGACATACAGTCTGCGTGGACGGAGATCACCGCCGGCGTGCAGCTGCCGCACCACATCCCGTCAGACCCGAACTACCCGGTCGTGTGGGACGCGTCCGCGCACCGCCACTCGCCCCGCGTGCGCGAGCTGCGCGACCGTCTCGCCGCACCGATACACAGCACTACAACCGTATAATCCATCTATACACAATACAAAGAAGAATCGAGAATTCTTCCGATGCCAATTACAAAAAAATACCGGGAATAAGGGGTCATTACATCGTTTCGATAGCGCTCATGCCTTGGGCGCTTTGTCGAACAAGAGGTGTTTTGCAAACTCGTACGATGTCCACGAGATCGCCGTGGCCGGGATGTTGGAGATGACTCTGGGCTGCAAACCTCGCCAGAACCCAGACCAGCCGTAGCTTCTCCAAATGGCGCTTGCCGCCTTGCTAAACGAGTCTGCCCTCTTGAACGACTCCAGCTGCACCGTGTCGCTGCCGCGCACCTGCAGCACGGTCTTGATGCAGTCCAGCGGCGTCGTGACCGCGGCGCACGTCGCGCCCGCGATCCCGCCGCACAAACAGTGGATCCACGGGTTGTACGCGTTGCTCGGGTTGAAGAACTTGGTGCTGGACTCGTAGATCACGAAGTTGAGCGCGGCAAACGGTATGTTCATGGCAAGCGTGGTCGGGTAACTGTAGAAGAACGCCATGGCGCCCTCGTCGCGGTATATGCGCCACGCCATGCGCCACATGGACGCGTCGCCGCCGCCGGTCTGCAGCTGCAGACGCTGCTTGATCGTGTCAAACGGGTTCATCAGCGCGTCAGCGGCCACCGTGGCGGCCACCCCGCTCGCCGCAGTCCTGAGCGGCTGGTGCGTGTTGAAGTCACGTGCGTCGATCAGCTGCTGCTTGCAGAACTCGTACGTGGCAAAGTACACCGCGTGCGCGGGGCCCGCGCCCATCACCATCGACTGCACGCCTCTCCACAGCGCAAGCGAGCCCTCGGAAGACGAGATCCGCGAGATCTGCTGCAGCAGCGTGCCGCCGGGCCGCGCTAGCGCGGCCGCGCGCAGCTCCGACACCGCTTGCATCCGCGTCTTGAGCGCGTCTATTGGGAACATGATCGAGTGCTCCATGATGCCGGCAAACGCCCCGGCCAGCAGCTGGTACGACAGCGGAGCGGAGTCCGGCAGCGCCTCGTAGTCTATCTCTTGCACGGCGCCAGCATGCGTGTCGGGTGCTGACATAATATGGTTGCAATTCCAGCGGGTTCTGTAACGTTCTGAGGGGTTCTGGGGGGGGGGGGGGGAATGCGCCTCGGCGGTTACGCGCTGTTCCGTTTTGGGTTCGGATTCGCACGCTGCCACAAAGCCCAAAACAGGAGCAGCTGCCGCTTTATATCAGTATACTCGGCGGCCGGTGCTGGAAAAAAATTTCGGAGGCGCGCGGGGGCGCACACCCCGGTTACCCGGTGGGAGGGAGCAGGGCAAAGGGCGCAGGTGTTACCCGGTGCACGTTTGTAGTCCGGACGAAAGCAGCAGGTTCGCTTATGTCAGCCGCCCTCACTGGGGCTCTGGGTCTCTCCACATTGATTTTCGAAGCAGCTGTTGCTGAGTATAAGAAGCGGGCACATCAAGAACAGTTGTGAGCAGCGAAGTTTGTTTGGTGGGCCCTTGTGTTGTGGTAGTACGTCAGAGAGCAGCACAGCAGGACGCAAAGCATGTCAGTGTGCCAGACAAATCCTTTGAACACGCTAGTGTCGAAATCTGGCCAGTTTGCTCACCCAGGCGCGGCGCCGCAGTTAGGCAGGCAGCCGCAGGCCCAGAGTTCGGCGCTCGACCGAGAATTTGCACAGTTTGCAGGCGCTGAGCAGCGGCGGCAGCCGCTGCAGCCGCTGCAGCCGCTAGCCGCAGTACAGCCCATGCAGCAGAACCAGTGGATCGACCAGTTTGCCGGAATGCAAGTGCGCGACAGAACGGAGTTTTCGGACGAGTACAAGCGGATGTACTCGCAGTATGAGACGCGCGGGTCGTCCTCTCATGCGCTGCACCCAACAGCGGCAGCCGCGAGAATAGGGCCTGTGCATGTCCCTATGCAGGTTCCCATGCAGGTTCCTATGCAGGTTCCTATGCAAGCTCCGATGCAAGCTCTGATGCAGGTTTCTGCACAGGTTTCCGAGCAGAGACACATGATAGACCAGGCGCAGCTGGAGCAACAGTTTGCAGAGCTAGAGCGCGAGCTGGAAGCGGCTGAGGAGGCTAAGGAACCCGGAGAGACTGCAGAACAGGAGCACGCAAGCCATTTGGACGAAGACCAGCTCAGGCTGAAGGAGGCCGCAGAATCCATCTACACGACCTTGTCCACGAAATCAACAACCAACGCAAACTCCAAGTTTGCCAAATCAAAATTCATGGGCCTGATGAGAAACATTGGCGAGGGCGTCGTTACCATAAAGAAGAACCCGGTGCAGGATAAATATACGGAATTGTATTCTCCGCAGACGGGCGAAACTTTTGGAGAGGAGTATTTCCCTGTCCAAGAGAACGTCCTGCAGGACCCGCTGAATGACCAGAATCACGACAACGACCTATCGAACATGAGTTCGTCTGAAGCTGCCGCAAAAGTACTGCAAAATGGCCACATTTCGTGATCCATGCGCGCTCTCGGACCCTTTAGAATTTCACTGCATGTGTATACCTTACAGAAGTACAAGATATATACCATTTTCTAAGACGATACCATTTATGAGGTCGAACTTGTGCTTAGTTTTCTTTGTAATGCTGCATTTCGACATCCGGCACGTCGACTCGTACTGAGTCTGGTTCGTTTAGCACATCAGTTTCAACTCCCTTTATTTTCGCCATTACAACCTTGGCTTCAGGCTCCTGTTTCTCCGCGACGTCATCCGCACTTAATAACTTCAAGCCCTGCTTCAAATCGTTCATCAGAGACCAAATCGAAGAACCAACGTCTTGTTGCTCTTCTTTAACGTCATCTTCTGTTTTCTGCGAGGTGTTCGGGTTTGGGGAAGTGTCCGCTTCCCTAAGACCTAGCTTAGTATCTACAGTGCCCTGTATCAACTGATCAAACTGGTTTAGTAAAGACACTGATTTATTCCACAGTGAAGGGGCTTGCTTCCTGGTATCGTTTGATGAAGAGCTAGGGTCCAAAATAGCGTGCTCGTGACCTTTGGAAAAAGACTGGTATCCGACCAGATCTTTAACCCTCCGCTTCAACTGATGGATTTCCAAGGTTGCTTGTTTTATCATTTGGTCCTCCATCTTGGCTTGCCGTAGGAGATCGTGCACTTTTTTAGTTCTTTCCAACACTTCCAGCTCCTTGTTGGCAAGCGATTGCAGAAGCGTTTCCACTTGAGCTTGATCATGGGAACTGGACTGTGCGGTTGGAGTCATAGTTTCAGAACTCTTACCAGACCTCCTCTGTTGGTTTGAGGGACTATTACCACCAACTAACTTTGCGATCCTAGGCTTTTCGCCAATCCTTTCATCATCTGTAAGCCTTGAACCCGATTTCCGAGCCAAAGGCGTGTTCTGTGCAGAATCGTAAAGAGATTCCCGATGCCGTAAACCCAACCCTAAATTCTGGTTCCTAGGCTTTGTTTCTGGAGATAAAACAGGCACAATCAGCGACTTCCTCTTGAACGTCCCGTTTCTTCGTACCGCAGGTTGCTGGTCCACTTCAGACACCGCACTGGAACTCTGCTGCTTTGTATCATTTTCTGCCTGCTCACTGTAGTCCTCGCCGCGCAGCGGATGTGATTCCGACAAATTTTTGGTAGGAGTCACCTGAATGCTGCTATGTACACTCCTCCCAGCACTCACGGGAGAACCGACACTCCCAACAGGCGTCTCGCTTCTCACTACATTCTCTAACTTCTCGCTAGTATTCATATCATGTTGTCGATCCTGTTCATCAATAAACTTTTCCACCAATTCCCGATTCATATCTCAAAACTGCTTCCACTATCCTCACACGCTTAGCCCTATACCCTGACTTATAGATCACTGATTCCCTTATCTTCTTCCTCATCTTTTCAACTTTAAGGTTTGATTCTTAATTCTCTTGTGACAGTATGTATCGTAGTTTCCATACATTTAAAGGCTTCTTGTAAGATAAACAAAGAAATGAGAATCTGATCAAGTAAAGAATGCGTCTTTCAGAGAAAGTACTTGGTTCATGAGGATCTGTGAATGGAATTTGAGGCCAGGGATCAGGCAATTGCGTTAAGAGATATTTAGGAGACACTAAGCACAGTGGGGCGAGTCTTGTACGGTAGGTATGGCTCCTTTCAAGTTTGGTAAAAAGCAGAAGAAGAAGGACGGAGCAGCGCAGAGCTCTGGAGAGCAGGCTGGCGCATCTGCTGGCGTGGTGCCTGGCCTGCAAGCAGGCCCGGCAGCCAGCCAAACTGCAGAAGTATGGTCTCCCTCGCAGAACAGTGCTGGAAAGCAGAATTACCCGCGAGCAGCAGATGTCGGAGGAATGCGGGTGAGTGTGAACCCAGTGCAGCAGCGGTCCGCCTCGAACCAGAGCATGCTGCAGCAGAACTCGTATACGCCCTGGAACCGCATTAAACTGGACAGATCGCCGTTCCCGCGTTACAGACACGTTGCCAGTTCTTACGCGACAGATGACGATGAAGTATTCGTCATTGGAGGGCTTCACGACCAATCTGTGTATGGGGACACCTGGATTTTGAAAACCTATGATAATGGAACCAAAATCATGTCAACTACGGTGCCAATCACAGAATTCACACCTCCTCCAAGAGTCGGTCACGCATCCACGTTGTGTGGTAACGCGTTTGTGATATTTGGTGGGGATACGCATAAGGTCAACGATGCTGGTTTGATGGACGATGACATTTACCTGTTTAATATTAATTCTCACAAATGGACTATTCCATCTCCACAGGGAACCAGACCACTGGGACGTTACGGCCACAAGATTAGCATTATCGCAGCTAACCAAATGAAAACGAAACTCTACGTATTTGGTGGTCAGTTTGATGAAACATATTTCAATGATTTGGCTGTGTTCGACCTGTCCTCTTTCAGAAGACCAGACTCGCACTGGGAATTTATCAAGCCAACCTCGTTTGTTCCCCCACCGTTAACGAACCATACTATGGTATCCTACGATTATAAATTATGGGTGTTTGGTGGTGACACGCCACAGGGATTGAACAATGAAGTATTCCAATTTGATCCCGCTACCAATGACTGGACTGTTGTTCAGACTACGGGCTCGGCACCACCACCGTTGCAGGAACATGCTGCTGTGATATACCGTGACTTGATGTGTGTGTTCGGAGGAAAAGACTCACAGGATAACTACTCACAATCGATGTTCTTCCTCAATCTCAAGACTCTCAAATGGTTTAAGCTGCCCACGTTCAATAACATGATCCCAAGAGCAAGGTCTGGTCATTCCCTTACACTCTTACCCAATAATAAAATTTTGATCATGGGCGGAGATAAGTTTGACTATGCACTAGCAAATAGCTCCGATATGCGTACCTCTGACGTTGATATGGGCGCTGGTACCATAGTGTACACCTTGGATTTGACAAAACTAAGTGAGTTCTGTCCCGGCATCTTCGACAGAACAGGCCCAAATTCTTCCGACAATTTAGCCACTCCACTTTCTAAAAACCCTGCAAGGTTCGAGGATACAAAATACAAAGGAACGTCTATCTTGTCCCCGGACGTTGTATCGAACTCGAATACTACTCCGATTATGAGAAAAACTTCAGAACTATCTACTGCAAAACCGAAATCACCAATTCCTCCACAAACCTCTGTGTCAGATCCACCAAGAGTGCTCTCTTTGCATTCACAACTCAGCTCTGAAACCGGAGATGATATAAACAGGGAAATCACCTCCCCTACAACAACTGATCCAGTTGATGCTGCTGTCAATTCAAATTTCAGAGGTACTGTCAGAACCTCTTCTCAGTACGAATCGAGTCCACCCACCACTGACGCGAAGCTCAACTCAAATGAGGATCATATTGAGGGGACGCATGTGGAAAATCCAGTTTTTGATAAGTCGATTGATGAACTCGCATATTCTGATAAGAACATAGACACTCTCAGCGAGCCCGCAAAGATTGTACCCGAACAAAATGACGACAAGATCTTGAAGGAGCTTCTTGTTGAACTAAAACAACTGAAAGAGGACGCAGTTAACAGTGCCGATGAAGCCAATAAAAGAATAACTCAACTTGAACTAGAAAATGCGGAGCTAAAACAATTTAATAAAATCAGCCATCTGAATGACATGATAAAGCATCAAACAGAGGTAATCACAAAATTGCAACATGAAATTAATTACAAAGAAAAATACCAAGAACTCGAGTTGAAATATAACCATTTGACTGAAAAGCACGCCGCATTGAGCAAAGAGCTTGAGTCTAAAGACGTTTTCATCAATGAGAGCTTGAAAAAGTACACCGAAGCATTGGACTCAATGATCATTTCCATGAAACAGAAGCGCGCAGACAACGAAGCTGGGTCACTGACTCGCAAGGACACTGTTAATGGTCTAACCGAAAAACTGAACCAAGTCATGCTTCAAAATAAAGAGCTGACAACTTCAAGGGAACAGTTGTTCAAAGAGTACTCTAAACTCAAAAACGACCATAATAACGTGTCAACAACGCTGTCTACCAAGCATGAAGAACTGCAGAACATGGAGAAAGAGTACAAGTCCATCATGGAATCTGTGCATAACTCTGGAAATGCCCTTGAGAAACTGCAGCGAGAGATCATCAAACTGAGACAGGAGAACAGCAGACTCAAGTCCGAATCTGAAAATCACAACCATTCACTTGATCAAGACGAATCTTTGGGCTCCATCAACGATGCGCATTATCAATTGAAGATCAAAGACCTGCGTGCAGAGCTGTTCCTGATAAAACAAGAACGCGATTCTCTCAAAGATGACTTGTTAGAAGTTAAAAAGAAGCTGCTAAACTCTGAAGCTCTGTGAGGACTATCAAAATATATACAACAATTCACGTATCCATCGTCTGTAAAGACAAAGGCATCAACATCCCCTGCATTTTTTTCTTTCAGAAGTCGCATCCGCTGGACAGGATCTCAGGAGGCGGACTGCTCTGCGTAGTCTGGTGAATTTCGCTGTCAAGAATCGACGTTTCTAGACACTCACTCTCCAGAATAGAGCAGTGCGACACCGGAGGCAACATCTGGGGCTCAGACTCCAGAATAGAGCCATGTGACGCCTCGGTTTCAGCTGAAATAATTGACGTTCTGCTGGCCGGCACAGAATCTTTTTTTTGTCGTAAATACCACAGATCTTTGTAAAACTCTGCAACTGGTCTTTTAACCATAGGTGCCGCGCTGTGCACGCTTACCGAAACAGGCCTCTTTCTTTCTGCTTGAGCCTGTGCTTGAGCCTGTTTTGATTCTGCCAGTTTCCTCTCAAACGTCTGTTTGTCTAGCCGCACGGTCTCTGTATTCCAGCCATATACGTCGCGCAGCTGCGCTGGGATTCTGTACTTCCTGCAAAACTCCGTCACAGTCACTATCTCGTCCATGTGGTGTTTTGCTGCGGTGTGCTGAGGCCTTGCTGATGCCTTGCGGTGGCTCTGCAAGTGCCCTGCCGAACATTCCTTGTAGCCGCCGAGGGCGGCTACTTCAATGTGAAAACAGAGACTCCACAAGTCACGTGAAACAACGCATGAGTTACCCGGCTTCGGGTCTTTGCAAACGCCGACGGCCCGGGTAACCCCATCTCATCGCACGCCCACCGGAGCCTGGACCCTTGATTCCGTGCTGCGAAATTCGGGCTTTAGTACGCTAAGACAGAGAAACTCAGCATTAAAGGCTATACGAGCTGTGATTACACGCACTTGAACCGAGCACTAGAATACATCATGTGGCATATTCAATGGTCAGTGTCTTGTACCACGCAGCTCAGTAAAGTACTTCACCGGTTGAATCGCAGTTTCTTTTTCAGATCGGTGGGCTGATTCTATGCAATAAATAAATGAATTGGTTATTGGCTTGTTTAATGTACATGTAATAATTGAAATAAGATATGTATAGATGATTTAGAGTGGACAAAGTATAGAATTGATTTTGATATAGAAAATTGAGTGTGACATTTGAGTTGTAGAGAGTCGAGTCAGAGAAAGTTGTTGATTTGTGAGGTTTTGAAGAGGCTTTGAGAGAATAAGAGATAGGCATTGTAAGACATTGTAAGGCATTGTAAGGCATTCTGAGGGATATAGGCCAAGACATAAGGAAAGTTGTTCGTTATGTACGTGAACCATGTGTCGTTTCAAGACCTATCGCCGTCCCTAATAGACGACCAGGCGAAATCAATGGGCAATGCTGTGAAGAGTACAACACACAACTCGTTTATCCACGTTCCACCGCAGTTCAATCCTCAGTACAGCGATGCACAGGACCGTGAGGGAAGCCGAGACGATAGCTCAGCTGCAGAAGGAAACCAGCCTGACAGTAGTGTGAAGAGGCCGGGGCTACCACTGCATGTCAGCCTGTCAAGGTCCCAGCAGGAGGTTTTGGCCAGAAATGCACTGGGGCGGTCGATGTCCGCAGACCGCGCAGATTCTGAGTCCGGGCCCTCTCTGGGACGAACCAAGTCCGGATTCTCATCAATGTCCAGTGCTAGTACGTCGCTCTCCAGAGCACCTACGTCTTCTTCTGTGCCGAGGCTCCCGCCTCCATTGATGCCCCCAGTGCTCAAACATACACAGGATGAGGTACCCGTGGACGAGTCAATAGCGAATGTTGACCTCACGGATTCAAACCCGCAGATTGAAAAGCAGATAGAGAGGATCACTAACAGCAATACTCAGGAGAACTCAGGAAACAAGTTCGGGTCAGGGTTCACCACAGCTGCGTTTGCCAACTTGAACGAACCAGAGGACAAGCTGAAGAAAAAGAGCGAACTGAGGCCACAGGCCAAGACTCAAAAGAAGTCTTATGTCGACATGACCGATGAAGAACTTGCAGAGATGGAAAAAATGTTGCAGTCTGGTGGCAGGCAAACGCATGCAGACATGAGCAACTTCGATTTCGGTCAGCAAAGCAAAGTGTTCATTGGCGACACCTCGTCTCGAAATACCTTAGGGAACAAAATCTCTAATACTGTGGCCAAGACACCGGAGATAACAATCAATTATCCATCACGCCCAACTATCACCCACAAGGCCATATCGATAACAAGAGAACATGTCGATTATAGACGTTTATATGGCACGGAAGCCGAAATGCGGACTGTGGTTTGTCTAATGAATGGAAGAAAGCACACTTGGGCCACTGCAGACTGGTACACGGAACAAGCAGCCCGGGATGGTGATCATCTTGTGATCGTGTCTAATTTGCCCATGTATGAAGAATTTTTGGTAATGCTGCGAAAAAACGCTGCGATAGAACAAACTAAGACTCAGTCGAAATTGGAGCAGTTCTCATTCGACGGGAAGATTAAGAACAATACGCCTAGTGCTATTGTAGAGTTACCGTTCTATCAAATAGGGTTGATGATAAATGAATTGGACGAGCTAACAAGATGCAAGTGTGAGAGTTTAATAAATTACTATTCTGCCAAATGCAAAGACAAGGTCATGAAGATCACGGTAGAATTGGTAAAGGCTTCTTCCACGCCAAAATGTATGACACATATTCTAGATCTTTACAGACCAAATTTCCAAATTGTATCCACAATTTCAACTAATTTGAACATCAAATTTAGGAACGGACACGTCAAACTTCCCAATTTCTTATATCGACACTTCTGGGTCCCCACCATTGTAATTCCTTATGAGTTCATCGACCCTTTCTTTCTAGGCGAGTCTCAGAAACCAAAGAGACTGGCTGTGTCACCGTCATCAAAAAAGCAAACCTTGGCGTTGCTTGATAGGTGCATCAAGCGGTCTCTGAACGATGCATTAGGTGCTCCAAACAAGACTTCGGAATGGGGAGAAGACGAAGAGCAAGAGTTAAGTGATGAGGTCGGAAATAGCGATGAAAACAGCGACATGGAAAGTATAGATAGTGGTAACGATGACGGGATTACCAATTACTTCCCGACTTCACCAGAGGCTCTGAAAAAGAGGCAGCAAATTGACAAACTGGGATACATTCCGCCAACTCCTAGCCGCTTTCAGCCTAACTCTCTGGGTCTTATCGCATCCAGAAACTCCTCTTTGAGCAGACGTTCTTCAAGAGTATATTTCACCGACGAACCAGGCATGTACAAAGTGAAGTCGCTGCTGACAGACTACTCCGACGACTCGTCCTCTGTAGGACTTCGGGGCGTGAAAAGCGACGGCCAAGTGCCTACACTGAACTCAAACTCCTCGTCTGCAAAGCCACCCAGCGCTTCTGCACCGAAAAAGCACATATCTGCCTCTGCACAGAAACCTACTTCCAACTCGCATTCTGCACCGCATCCAAAACTGCCCAAGAAACATTCCGAGGACAGCACTGCGTCCACCCCCAAGGAACACAAACCAAAATTGAAATTTGGCGGAATGTTCAAGAAACTATTGGGCAAGTAACCCCATTTCAGCTCACTATACAATTGATACCTCGTACACATAAGTGCGCTAAAACCTTTAATAATTACATAATCAACTTTTTCTGTATCAGTTCCGCTCGTATAAGGGGTCTCACGATCACCGGATTTTCTCGAATAAAAGTGGGGCAACTTTTCTGTCAGGTGGTCCCTTAAACTGACACAAAAACAGGAACAGAAAGGTGATCACGCTTATAAAATCATTAGTTACCCGGAGATACTCCATACTAAGGCTTCACAGCAACTATTTGTGGAGAGACATTCCCTACATACTACAACCGGTAGCATACCAGTTTCCTAAAGAACGACAAAGAAGCTGTATCCCTTATCAGTTCAGGGGTAAGTGGTGGAGTACGGATATTCCGTTAATGCTGTATATTCACTATATCCAGTCTCAAACTCGCCGTAGAAGATTACCTGATGATTTTCCCGTATCTGCATTTCTCTTGGCAAAATATGTATATATAAGGCTGGGAGGCTGTGCAAACAAGAGGGTCACGAACTGTGGGAAGACGGACTGTTTGGTGCAGTTTCGCAAGAAAAGTCATCACGTGACTCATACATCTCAGCAACCAACTTTACGACATATGACACTATTTTCAGGACTCTTTTCAGGATACAAAAACGCCGAAACACGGCAGGATCCAATTATGGACCAGCAGCAGCCTCGCAACATGAACATGAATATGACACAAAAAACTGCACAGCCGGAGGACCATAGTCTGGCCCGGCAAAAGACCAACGAATCGATGGAGGAAGAGCATTTGGACTTGTTTGCAAACGTCAGAGACGTGCCGATCGCAGCATGGCACATCCAGGGGAAAAACAAGTACTACAACGATGAGCAGTACAGGAAACTGGTGGAAGAGGCCAACGCAGTCATGCTCTCGGGGATAATCTGATTTTGCCTAGCTTTCCGTAGGTTCTATTTATTTGCATTATTGGTACGCCAATACAACTACGTAATGAAGTAACGAATTAATGAAATGATCAAATTTGACTCCCGTAGCTTGACAATGTAGGCAGAGAGCTCCTATGGCAGCTTTTATCTGCACTTTGGTGAGCCAGCCAGGTGAAAAGCCGTGGCAGTCGGTGTCAGTTTAATTCTACGAATCTGCATGAGAATTGAAACGGTATTCATGTCGTTTCATACGAATATGCAAATAGTTCCAGTGACTTTTCATGAAAAGCTCTCATATGGAAGGGACACACTGAAGACGGAAGTTTAGGTTAGGTTGCGAGACTAGAGCTAGAGAACTTGTTGTGTTTTGGATATCTTGAGTTTCATGAAAAGAAATCAAACAGGGCCAATTGTCCATCAGTTTATTGCAAAATGGCTCCAAATTTTTACCGTCAAGTGGATTTAGTCAAGGAACAAGTGATCCCACCAGTGAACGAAGTTGTCCTTTCGTCTGATGCTAAGGAGGCTGCTCCGCAAAATATTAATTCAAAGACCTTGTCCTACGAGCTTCAAGATTTGCTAGGAGAAAACAAACTGGCGTATGGGATCTCGCTCAGAACTCCAGAACCATTAGTGAACTTTTTCGGAGCGGTGCGTACAAAGCTGAACAATTCGCTGGAAGTTGCCCAGCATAAGCTTGACCAGACCTCTCATGCTTACTACGACAAAGAACGGAAAGTTACCACGGCGGTGGCTAACTTGCATAGTGATCCAAAAGAAGAGTTGCTTCCTGGAATGACGTACATTCTTGTGGCCTACATGTCGGGGTCTATACTGACAAGAAACAGAAATATTTTTCTGAAAGGTGTTACTCCATTGGTGTTTGGTATTTCATGCTTTGCGTATGTGCTACCCACCACATTCAGGAACACGAAATCGCTACTCTACGATATTGAAAAACGTAACTTCCCTGTATTCGTGGAAAGACAAGATGTCATGTTTGATGCTGCTAAGAAAGCAATGCACACGACCGTGTATCATACCACGAATTTTGTAAAAACTGTGCAAACTGGCTACCAAAGAACTAGTACTGCTATCAGAGAATGGACTGGTTTAAATGTTTAAAATCGCCGCAACCGCTATGGTGCCAACAGAGTAAATATCCGATTAAAACTAGAAACAAGTACGTAGTTGTGGTGATAGCTGCAGCTAATCACTTATTGTAAATGACATATTCATGATCACTCAGGTCGAGATCTAAGTTGAAAATGCTTTTGACACACCAATTCCATTCTACAACCAAAACCGATTTTGACTTGTCAAAGTCCTTTACGCATTTGTTAAATTTCTTTGCAATTGACGCTTTGCTTGCTATTAAAATGTAATCTGGGGCTTTCTTCTTGGTCTTATTTTCCACGATATCATCTAACTGAAACTTCTTCCCTATTGGTTTCACTTCTTCCATTCCATGAAATTGTAAGATACTTGATATCAATTTGGTTCCTCCCGGGATATCATCTGATATATTGACATGCAATATTCCATGCCTGGAAAATACTTTCGATCCCAACTTGGTTTTCGACAATACCTGAGGATCAATGCCAGGTATAAAGTACTTTTCCAATTGTAGATCTACTGATCTTTCGCGTTTCACGTTTGACAGTATGTCAGTGATGAATGCGGGCGTCAATGCGTAGCGTAAAGGCTTGAAACCGAAACTTTTCAAAAATTTGGCGGTCCTAGCTTTCTTTGGGGCAATAATACAGTTGCTGTTGTTTTCCACTTCCGGTGTGATTATAATTCCAAGCTTGCTGAGAATTAGTATGTCCAAGTCAGATAGATTCTCGTGACAATTAGTCAGAACAGCTCGTATTTTGTACGTTTTCCGTGGAGTTTCAAGATATGACACGGCCTCTTCAGCTTTCGACTCCAATGCTTTATGCTTCTTAAGGTCTTGGATTGATTCCGGCAAAAGTTCTGGTGATCCTTTACGTTTATTTAGTCTTTGGAACTCGTTCAAAGACTCAATATCAGTATGAAGCTTCTCTGCAGCTTTCGCCGCGGCTCTCCTTTTACTAACACTTGATGGGGTTAGTGATTGAGATTTGAATCCATCTTCGGAAACCGAACTTGTGGTCGAGCGGTTAATTGGTTTCGCTGGGGTATTTATTGTTGATGGTTCTGGAAGTGGGTTCTTATCAACTTTGGACACTTCTTTTTCATCGGTTTGTATATCGTTTTGGTTGCTGCTATCCGAATTGTCAACTTTTGGAGCATTGGAACTTTCAGGTCCACTTTCTGCCTGATCAGATAATGGTCGTGGTGGGGGGAATACTTCTGAAATCGAAGTGTCAAACACCAAAACTACCTCTTCGGTTATCTGGGGTTGTGAATCTTTGTACCGCTCTTCTTCCTGGGTAGCAGGCTTCTCTGATTCAATGGTGGCTAGATCTATTAAACTCATCTGGCCAAGGTATGATTTAAGGCCACCTGAGGGAGGATACCTTTGGAACTCTTCTGAAAACGGTTCAAGCTTCCTACCTTCTTTGTAACAACTTTCAAGCCACAGATGGTTGGTAGTTACACAATTTTCCCAAGAACTTGCAGCTTCGTATTTCTTTCCGTGGGCAATGTATGAGATGAGATGTGTATTCTTTTTTGTGAGCTCAGTACTGCACATTCCTCCCAAGGCTTCCACGAGCTGCTGTATATAATATCGCTGTTCGCCATAATAATTCGTAAATGTGGCTTTCAATTCGGTCTTGGAAAACACTGGTTTCCTTACAGGTGAAAGGAGAAGTTTTGACTTGGGATGGACAAACTTTTGCATCTGCCATACGTAAAATAGCCAAGGGATATTAGCTGTAAGCAATCCACAGTCGTTCGCCTTTTCCACACCTTGATTGTCTTCGCGATATGCAAGGTAAATATCAGCGTCAGATGCTTTGAGCTGGCTAGCATTAGCCACGATACTCACACTGCCACCCAAGCACTTTTTGATCCAGTTCAGTAGAAATTTGTAACTTGTTCCCGGTAGAGATAAATCATCGCCCAATATGATCCTTTTATTCAGAGCAAAATTCGGTACCTGTTTCCATTCGTCAATGCTGCCAAGCGTTTGGGCCCACAGCTCATCGCATTTTTCCTTCAGTTTTGATTCGCTCTCGTGTATGTCAATTAGGTATGCGTCTTCTTTCAAGTGCTCGACTTTCTGTAGACAGTCCACAAGCCAGTTCGGGAAAAGGTACGTGACTTTGTACTTGTGAAATTTCAGCATTGCTTTAATGGCCACGTCGTTTTTATCCCAGGTGACGATATGAGTGACTTTTGTCGACAGATAGTCCATGCAAGTTCCTCCAAATACTGTGACAATAGCACAATAGAACTGATATTCTACTGCATTCAACGAATGTTTAGAAACGTAAATGTAGCAATCTTTGAGGAAGTGCAGAGGATCCGGCGAGTAGCATGTCGTCCTCATCAATCTGTTGAACTGGATGCAATGGCTAACCCATGTAGAGTCTACCACCGGCACCAGAAAATCAAAGGCTGCGACTCTATAGAATGCAAACTTGGCAGTGTTCGATATGATGCAGTGTACTGGGTCCGCGAACTTTGCCAGAAACTGTTTCTTATCCATCCCGCAGCCCAGGTCCCCTTCCTGCGTACTATCATATATTGTACATTCCGATGCGCCGTTTTGCTTGGCAATCTCTACTATCTTTTCGATCTCAACGTCTGGCAGCGCTGCAGACCTCACCACCACCAGCCGGAGATTCGTAAAAATCATTGAAGCTGTCATGTGCACAACTCTGACGCCAAACACAATGTCTAGCACCGCTCGCCGAGCCTCCACTGCTCACAATACCACTTTCACCATGAGCTCTCTTTTGCAGATCTCTGTATTATTGTTTTCGAGTTTTTCACGAACATGACGCGTTAGCCTGCCGTCGCGACCCGTGACGGTAGATGTTTGCGATCCACAAGACCCACCACAGCTCGTATACCGTGGTTTCACGCCTCTCGCCAACAAGAAAACAGTACGGGCGTGTGGCGTAGTTGGTAGCGCGCTCCCTTAGCATGGGAGAGGTCTTCGGTTCGATTCCGGACTCGTCCATTTCTTTTTTTTGTCCCGCTCCTGTTCCTGCACGTCGCTGTCCACACATCCCCGGCCGCCACTGACAACACGAGAAAAATTGCTTGGCAAAACCAAGCCCTGCCGAGTCCCGAGCCGGGCCCCGAGATGCGCCCCGAGATCGCAGCACAAGCGCTAACGTGGACCCTCTGGTCTCGCCACCGACAATCTTTGGTCCGGTCCGCTTTCTTCACCGTTCCAACCGGTATCTCTGACGCAGTGCTGGCTAGACGCAGCTTTCCGCATCCCATCTGCACGTGGGCCCAGGAACTAATTTAAAATGGCTTCACCCGTTTGACGCTGTTACTGTTTACAGAAGAAAGAATGTACGTAGTGGACCTAAGCGTGATGGATCACGTGCACACGCCAGGTCCGACAGCCCCACGTTTAACACGTTTCCCGCCCAGATTCGACTTTGTGTCAGTGAAACACAGCAGTAAGAGTCAGCAACTAGGAGATCTGTTTGCGTGCCTCTTGCGCGCTGTACAAGACGTCAGTAACTCGCTACAGTTTCCTTCATTGATCATTCTTGCCCTGAATCAATATTGCAATATTGGTTGTTAGCGTGCAATACTTTAATTACAGGTAAAAATCGAGAAAAGCCAGAAAGAGCCTAGTAAATACAGGAAACAGAGTAAATTATACACTGTTTTGGGAGGCCATAAAGTGCGTGTGTGGTAATGGAATGGGAATCCAGTGACGTGTTACACAGTTGAGGAGTGGAAAAAGGAGACTTTTTTTCTTGTTGAAACGGCTGTTAATTATACAGCGTGTGATTTTTGAAGAAAGCGCTGTGTTAGTGTTTTTGTCAGGGCCAAGAGGTGTGTAGCGTAGCAGTAGAGGGCAGAGCAGCGGCAGAGGCGGGCTGTTTTGATAGGGCAAAGAAACGAATCTTTTGCACTAACGCCGGGACTGAGTTTTCGTTGGTTTTGGAGGCGTATAAGTACAGAGGAGAGTTTTAGGTGAGGGAAGCGCAGAGCTGCAACGGGCGTGGTAGCACCAAGCAGGGCCGGGAACCACGCAGCGTGATCGCGAATCACAGGACAGTGTTGTAGGATGAAGTTCGGGAAACACCTGGAAGGCAGACAGCTGGAGCTTCCCGAGTACAATGGCAATTTCATCAACTACAAAGCGTTGAAGAAGCTGATCAAGCAGCTGTCGGTGCCCGCGGTGTCGCCATACTCGGGGAACCATGACTACATGACGCTCGATGAAACGGACGAGAACCTGCGGTACCAGACCTTGCAGGAGAACAAGGCTTCGTTCTTCTTCAAGCTGGAAAGAGAACTGGAAAAGGTGAACGAGTTTTACCTGGAGAAAGAGGCGGATCTGCGCATGAAATTTGATCTTTTGAATTCAAGGTACCACGAGTACAAGGCCAACGGGAAGCTCACGTCCAAGAGGTCGATTGCCTACAGAACGATAAGAGACGGTGTGAAGAAGTTCGAAAGAGACTTGGCCCAGCTGGAGCAATTCGTGGAATTGAACCGGACCGGGTTCTCAAAAGTGCTGAAGAAGTGGGATAAACGGTCGCATTCTCACGCAAAGGACTTTTACCTCGCTACTGTGGTGTCTGTCCAGCCGGTTTTCACTAGAAATGAAGTTTCCAAATGGAATGATGCCGTCTCAGCGTTACTTGTAGAGTTGGATGAGTTGAGTGACAACGATGATGCGGGTTCAAACTTCTACGCAACTGCTGGTCAGGTTTCAAGATCGTTGTCCAGGAACTCGGACGCATTTGATACATTCTCTAACAATCCTTCTTCCAATATTGACGACAGGCGCACATCTAACAGCATAGATACCTCTTCCTTAAAATCTTTGAGCTCGCAAACAAAGTCTAGTCTTCCGAATCGCTCTTCTGTCTCGAGTACGTCGGTTGGGCTTTTTGACATTGAGCTTGAAATTGAGTCCTGGTACTTGGAAGTTTTGAGTATTAGCAGGTTGAAAGACGAGGAGCCAAGAAAAGCTCATATCAAAACTTTCGTGGAGACGAAAGTTCAGAGTTTCGTTGACTCACATTTATCGAGCACGCGTATCGATAAGAAAGTGGTTATCAATGACAGCATAACTAAGGTCTTCAAGTTACTTTTGGCCAGTACTATAGACGATGACTCTTTAGAGGTTTTTTGGAGGTACGGATCTGAATTCATTGATCTTACGTATAGTGATCCTCATGATGATCTTGTTTTTTCAAGACACAACATGTTTCATGAGGCTGCAATCTGTCCTCATCAGTCACGGTCCTTTGTGTTACTAGCAGCGTTGAACCAGTATCAGAACTCTTTAATACCACAAGAGACATTCCAAAAACTACTCAATGCCCAGGATATTCATGGAAGGATTCCTCTGCATTATGCATGTGAGCTTGGAAAACTGGATTTTGTTTCGCTTTTATTGAATACAAAGCTAATCGAAAATGTCGATTTGTTGGATAATACTTCCAAGACACCATTGGTTCTATCTATTATCAACAAACATGTTGAAGTGACGAAACTTCTTATTTTGGAAGGTGGCGTTAACCTTTCTCCGAATCTAGCTGAAGGAAATAAGCCTCAATTTCATCCCTTGAATGTTGCGTGTAGCTGTAAGAACTTCGAGGCGGCTAAGATCATACTTGATGAAGGTGATATCAATCTATCGAAACTCAGAGATTCTCAGGGTCTCTGTCCTTTGCATATTGTTGCTAAAACAGGTGGAGGTTCAGAGTTACTTAAGCTATTAGTCTCCTACGGGGCAGATCCTAATGAAGTGGATGGGTTCAATAATTGGCCGCCAATATTTTATGCCATTCAGGAGGGACATGCCACCACAGTTAAAGTGTTATTGGACCTTGGCGCAAATATCTCGCTAACAGATCAACAGAATCTTTCTCAGATTTTTTACGCGTTGTGGGAAGGGCATTTATCCGTGTTGAACGTTTTACTGAATTATTCAAACCAGGTTCCAAACAACTCTCTGAATTTATCAAAACTAGGGATGAATAGAATGTTGAGGCCGTCCGAGTCTATAGATATTTTGTCTGACGATCAGCTTTCGCTGAATGATTCGCTACGGGACATTCCAGACTTTACACTACCCCCTCCAATAATTCCGTTGAGAAAATATGGGCACAATTTCTTAGAGACTAAAATCTTTGTGAAGCTCACTTTTAAACCGGAGAAAGAATCTATTACACTCAATAAAGATGATGAAATGATACTATCATCTCCAGGGAGGATTACATTGACATCAACTGTATCCAGCATTATTCCTAGAAACATTATACTACCATTACAAGAGGATGATGAAAGAGATATTGTTTTCCAGATAGATTCTCTAGACACATTTGACGTGGATATTGAAATATATCCCTCGTTCGGTACGAGACTGATAGCCAAGACATATATTCTCCCAGAGGTGTTTCATAAGGCAATTGAAAAGACATGTAACAACCAGCACTTGACACTTCCTTTATTTGATTCAAGATTACGAAATGTTGGAAAATTCGATTTGTATGTGGAAATCATTCTCCCTTACGCGTTTAAACCTTTAGTTGTAACCAAGTATGAGACCTATTGGAAATCAACAAGTGGTGGAAATTTATCGAATCATTCGGCTACAAATTCACCAATGCAATCAATTGTTACGTCGTCGTCTTTGAGTGGAAATTACTGTACAATAGGGGTTGTTCAACTAAACGATGGTACTCTACTTGCAAGTCCAAGCCTCATTTGCAACTTATCCAAAGTCCCACTTTTGTTCACAGATCTGAATGAACAGCATGTCAATAGCATGTCTGAAAGCCCAATTTCATCAATTCCTGATATTCCTACTCGATCTGCCCTCAAAGATTTACTGCGTAACAGATACGTCCGTTTCGAGGACTTATTGGACAAAATAGACCCACATATCCAATTGAATATAAAGGTATCATTTCCAACGGAGTCTGAAATCGAAAGCATACCTGTGAAGGTTGCACCAAAGTCCAATTTGAACCTGTTTGTTGAATCCGTGTTATATACAACATTCGAGCACGTACGAAAGCTTAGATTGAAAGGTTTGACAAGGTCTATTGTCTTTTCGTCAACGAATCCACGAGTATGCTCTATTCTGAACTGGAAGCAACCCAATTTTCCTGTCTTGTTTGATATGAATGTGATATCTGTGAATGAAAGCGGGGACCTGGTGAAGATAACATCTAATGATCTTTCAAGTATGGCAGTAGATCCTTCAAAAGTGATTTATGGAGATAATGGTACAACTTCTATAAAGGAAGCTGTCCAGTTTGCCAATAATAACAACCTGTTGGGAATAGTCCTTCCAGTTAATCTTCTGGAAATAACACTGCAATTGGTGGATCAAGTCCTGTCACATGGATTGTTGTTGATTGGATCCACTAAAAACTCCTTCAAAGAGCACCAGCAAAAAGAATTGGGAATTAATGGGATACAGTTCAACGAGGAGCTTATTATTCATGAAACCGCCGAGTCTGAAGATGCAGAGCTTGCGCCTATTTGAATATGGATGCTTCAAGAACGTATTTTTAAATTTGAGTAATGATATGTACGTATTTTCTTGGAAATAATTAGCATGAAACGTTAAGAAACGTTTGCAAGAAAGAATGCCTTGACTTTGTCATCGGCGTAAACATTTTCAAGGGAAACTCCGCCTTCCTCCTGATCATCTTCTTTCCAAATCGCCCCATACTGATTGACTAGTGTTACGGCCAAATCCCCGTGACCTTCAGCCAAGGCGTGTAACAAAGGTGACCAGCCGTTCTTGTCTTTGGTGTTTACCGGCGAGTTCTTGTTGCAAAGCATGGATACAATTCCAACTGACCCAGTAGCAGCAGCTCTGTGCAAGGGCAACTGACCGTTGCTGTCTTTAATTCTCACAGAAGCGCCCTTTTCTAACAAAAACTGTACCACGCTGGAGTGTTTCTTTGAGCAAGCCAAATGCAACGCAGTAACCCCATTTTTAGTCTGTAAATCCACATTAGGCTCTATAGGATGGTTGAACAGCTTCTCTAGAATCGTGATGCTTCCCACAGAGCTTGCAATATGTAGGGGAGTCCAACCGGATTCATCAACGACCGTGTCCAGATCCATTTTCTTCATATAGGACAGCAACATATCTACTATCGCCTCTTGCTGGAACGATACTGCCCAATGCAAAGCATATCTACTGTCTGCATCTTGCACTTTTACTAATGCTGGATCTTCATGCAGTATATCTCGGACCTTGTCGCTCTGCCCATTCATACAAGCCACATGAAGCGGATACTCGCCACTCATTTTAAACCTCTGAATAATCACACAGTTATCCCCTAGTACGTAAATACTATCTTAACCTTGCAGTGGCTCTCGGTACCAATCCCCAGACATCGAATCAAGCCCCGATGGCTTTACTCAAGCAGACCTTATTGCATGTATGATGCTAAACCCTTATACCTGTAACAGAAGAAAATAGATCACGTGATGCGATCACGTGATATCAAACGTTTTTCGTTGTAAATGATCTTCTGTTGTCACGTGATTTGTTTTTCCCATCTGTATCGGCCCCCCTAACAGTGGCAAACATGAAAAGTTAGCAAATACATAGAAATGTACCAAAGGTAAGACATCCGTTCAATGTTTTAAATTCTGAGGTATGATTAAGTCTACTGCGGTTTTACACTTTAGGAGACACGGAGCTGTGTGAATCTGATCTACAGGAGAATTTTTACGACGGACCGGAGTTTTTGTTGTATCATACTGGTGATAATCGGCTCAAAAAGAACAGGATTGATAGTTTGAACGTAAACATGAACAGATATCCAGGTGGTTTCTACAAGTTTGCCAAATCCATGCAACGGGAGATAGCTCGTGCCCAGCAGTCTGGCGGTGGTGGTCCAGGAAGGGCTCCTCGTGGTGCTTTTGCGGGCCTGGGAGGCATTTTGTTGCTTGTGGGAGGAGCGCTAACTGTGAACGAAGCGCTATTTAACGTTGATGGTGGTCACCGTGCCATCGTGTACTCCCGTATCAACGGTGTGCAGCAAAAAATTTACCCAGAAGGTACACATTTCATCATTCCCTGGATCGAGACTCCTGTTGTGTATGATGTGCGTGCCAAACCAAGAAATGTGTCGTCTTTGACAGGTACCAAGGATTTACAGATGGTGAACATCACGTGCAGAGTGCTTTCGAGACCTAATGTGGAGAATTTGCCTATGATTTACCGTACATTGGGTGTTGATTATGATGACAGAGTGCTGCCTAGTATCGTTAACGAAGTGCTAAAAGCCGTGGTTGCTCAGTTTAACGCGTCTCAGTTGATCACCCAAAGAGAGCGTGTTTCTAGATTGATCAGAGACAATTTGGTGCGCCGTGCCCAGCATTTCAACATCATGTTGGATGACGTTTCTATCACGTATATGACTTTCTCCCCTGAATTCACGAACTCTGTGGAATCTAAACAGATTGCCCAGCAGGACGCCCAGAAAGCCGCTTTCGTGGTGGATAGAGCCTCGCAAGAGAAGCAAGGTATGATCGTCAAAGCTCAAGGTGAAGCCAAATCCGCAGAATTGATCGGTGAGGCCATCAAGAAGAGTAAGGATTACGTGGAATTGAAGAGATTGGATACTGCCAAGGAAATCGCCTCGATTTTGGCCAGGTCTCCAAACAGAGTCATTCTGGACAACGAAGCTCTATTGTTGAACACTATCACCGACTCAAGAACCAAGAACTGATCTTTGTGAATCGAGGCCTGTCGCCCGTAGTGTCACGCTACTTCCTGTTTATAGTAAAACCTTCTCAAACATGCAATTGCTTCCGGTTTGTGAAATATAATGTATTTAGATCGTACTTATGAACGTGCTAAAAGGAGCCCCCAGCGGGCTTAAAAAGAATCTTTTCGTGGGGTATCTAGAAATCTTCCTCGAGCTGCTGAGACTGGAAGTTCAACTTCGTAGGGTTGCTCTTCGTCTCGAACAATTTTGACCTGTGGCTTTTCAACTTCTGGGTGCACGGTGAAAGTAACTCGTCTGTAGGTGACGCAAACTTGTTTTTTAACTGTGCAAGCTGCTGTGGAGACGGTTTCTTAAACATCGCTTTGTGTAAACTGCTGTTCCCAGCACCGCTGCTCACGTTACTTGATGTATTCTGGTGTAGAGGTTGAAACTGTGAACTCATCCCTGGATCCGACTTTTGGGTTGTTTGACTACCTTCTCGGCAACGCCTAACTCTCGAGATAATTGACTGCTGAGATACTCCCAATCCTCAACTACTATTCATCTATACATCAATGAACCATGTACAGAAACTCTTTTAAACTGCTTTTGTAAGCTCTAGCACTTGAATGTTTACATTCTCGCTCAATCGGGTATCATAAGTGGTAAGAATCAACGAACTGCGACATTTCAACCCTGCCTTCTGACGTTTTTCTGTCACATGAAAAACAAAAAAAAAAATTATAAAGTAAAATTAAAAAACAAAGGCCGGGTTACCTTGTTGCGGAAGCTTTAATGACAGTTTACACCATGAATCATGCTCTCGTATCCTCCAAGCTCATCAGAGAGCGCCTAACTTGAGGTCAGGCGTAGTGTGATGATAGTACAACCAATCGTTCAGGCATATCTACGGCTTTCCGCATACCGATCTGATTTCCCTTGCTTTCGTTGATGAATTCTCTTATTCGAGAATGTCTTTTTGTATCCAGTGATCTCTTTACATAATACAAAAGTGATTGAGTTGAAAACAATTCACGGATATTTCAGTTTAATCTTGGATAAGGCGTGTACTGTAGGTTTCGGTGGTGGCTTAAGATTACCACAAGACAGACAATTGGTAATTTGAAATATAATATCCAGTTTACGTTTTGCATTGCTGATTTTTGACGCGTATTTTTCCAAATCTCTGGAGGTAGTTTGCTGTTCCCAGAAGTATACTTGTTTACAGCAGTAAGACCATCAGCGTGGACTTTAATTGTTGTTTGTGAGGCAGAATCGGTAGATCAAGGGTTTTTCCAGTTTGCGTTCAAGCACTTTTGAGATGAGATCGTTCAGAAAGAAGTTGCACCAGTTGGTGTACTCTTTCAGCACTGAGGACAGATACGCAGACTATGACGAGGAAGAGGCCACGCGGGACATTTCTGAGGGTGTAGAGAGATCTATTTCGGAATCAAATCACGGATCGCAGATCCAACTGGCGGATTACATGGATGGAAGCGGTAGCACGGGAAACGAGGGAATCAGCGAGGCGCTTTTGGCGTGGAGACACATCGACAACTGGGCTTCGGAACACAACCCTGACCTAGCTGCTACCTTGAGTGATCCATGCACAAGACACGATATTAACAATGCCGAAAAGGACTTGGGGATAACATTTCCCGCGTCTGTTAGAGCTTCGCTACGGATTCACGACGGCCAAGAAGACCTTGAGTCGATGACAGGCACCTCTGGTTTGTTCTTTGGCTTGCAACTAATGTCACTAGATGAAATCGTACAGATGACCATGACATGGAGAAACGTAGCAGAGAATATCATGCGCAAGAATGAACAAATGCAAATACAGAATCATCAAACTCAAGCTTTGAACGGTACATCTGTAGACTTACCTAACCAAAAGCAAAAAGGCTACGGTAAGCTTGAAAATCAGGATTACAAGTCCATGAACCCAGACCTTCAGAGAAACATATCTCAAAATTACAAGAAACAGTTCAAACTTCCAGACATTCCAAATCAGCACTCGGTACCTCCAATGGCTGTTCAACCAATGTATGCAAATCCATGCTGGATTCCAATAGTTACGGATAATGCCGGTAATCACATTGGTATCGATTTAGCACCAGGACCTAAAGGTAAATATGGACAGGTTATTCTGTTTGGCAGAGAATTCGATACTAAGTTCGTGGTTGCTAATAACTGGGGTGATTTCCTACTAAGTTTCGCAAATGACCTTGAACTAGGTAATTGGTTGTTAATTGACGAAGGAAATGATCAATTTGCTGGTGAAGGTGAACTTGTATTCAGAGAAAAAGCTACCAATGGGCCAGTTCGCGATTATTTTGAAGTATTAGTGATGCGATCAAGATTGAGATGGAATGCTGTTGCAGACAAAAAGCAGTCCGCTAGACCGAATAATGTCGCTGTCTCATCTCCAGACTCAGATACCACTACTGAAATCAACCAACATCAGGAAACAGACCTTTCTGTTGATGAGAAACTAAATGGCACAAATGAGGCCAATCCTGTAATTGTTGGGAATTCGGCAGAAAATTCTAACACGGAACAGAACAATACCGGCATCACAGAAGCTGAACAAAGTAAACAAGTCACAGCAGCTAGCACTTCGGTCAATGATGAGACCGAGGACTCCATCTACGTTGAGTCAAACTCAGAACAGAAAACGAAACAACCAACCGATGAAATTACGCCGGAGCAAACTTCGCTGGAGAATTCTAGTGCAGGTAAGCAAACAGGAAAAACGCCACCGGCAGAGGATGAAAGTGTATCCAATACACATTCTTCTGTCGCTGATGAAAAAAATAGTGAAAGCCCCTCGCCAGATGTTGTTGCAAAGATCAAAGATGATTTCGAGAACATCGCTCTTTGATGGTCTACATCCATCATGTTCATAGTTAATCATGCCGTTCATTATATACCAATGGATAATTTTACACAAGTTTGATAAGTATAACTAGAGACAAACATTCATATGAGCCTACCAGATGATACGCTGTATATCAGTCTCTGAGTTCCATCTGATTTCGTATCTCACGAAGACCACATACAATAGAACATTAATGAGCATGAACCATGCAACTTCAGAGAAATGTCTCCGTATACCAGTAACATTGCCAACAGCATTGCCCCAAAAGGGTTCTGGAGGCATAGTGATGAAAAGCCTCCAGAATACGAAGGGCAGAATGTAGTACCGAGGCTCAAAAAGTGGTGAGGGTACAACTGTCATAAACGTACACATTAACAGTGCTGTCCAAGAGATGTGGGTGAGCTGAATAGGTAAATCAACTGGATTTTTAATTTCAATGGGAAGAATTGGATGAAACACTAAAATGCTAGATCTCATTACTTCCAAATAAACAAACGTCGAAAAATGGTATATGGCTGGCATTAGAAAGTATTTGACCATTTTTCCTCTTGCTATCAGCTTCTTGAATAAATAAAATGTAAGATGACGATTATCAGCAAGTAGGAAAGGATGTACCACGGTAAAGAATCTGATAACAAGCATTATTCCAAGCAGCTCTAAAATATGGCCTGCAGGGTTCATGACAAATCTTAGGAGATAGGATAAGGTTACCTGTTTGGAGAACCACAAAGGCAGTGAAAAAAAGGCAATGAACATTAGGCAATAGAAAAATTGAACTGCGTGGAAACCTGCAACATGATTGCTTTTGTCTCCCAACGTGATAGATCTATTCAATATCAGAAAAACACCGAACAAACAGAAATTGACAAAGTATGGCAGCACATATCGCTTGAAGTTCTCGAGTGAGTATAGAAGCAGTTTCAAGTAGTTGTTGAAGTTCAAAGTGTTGAAGTTCTTCTCTATCATAGCACGACGTTCAAGCACGATAAGTAGAATGAAAGCGTTCCAAACGATATTCGTTTGTCTGAATAGACAACTTATCAGTCCACACAAAGCGCTTAGCCAGATGCTAGTAATCTCACCAAACGGAAGCACCAATGCTAATTCCAACGACAGTACGATGAATATTGTAGACCACACATCCGTATAGTATAAAAAGTAGTACGGAGCCATCAGTGGGAAGCACATCAATGCGACAGGCCAAAATCCGAGTGCATTGAACAAAAACAGAGGTCGAAGTACGACCCACGGCCATATCACGACACCTCCTATGAAATTCACCAGTCTTAATACAGATAACGTCGATAAATGCGTGATAACTCGTGTACAGTGGTACTGGGCCCACCCTAAAAGATACAACCCTGGTGGAGTCGTGATTTTGCTATTCCACGAGAACCACTCTCCTCTGAGATACCGTAGCGTTTGGTCCACATGAAACTGTTCGTCTATAAATATATAAGGTAGTAGGCTCGTGTTGACCTTGTACGCCACATACCCAAATATCATAGCTGCAATGGGCCATAATACAAGGTTAGAGTATATTCCAGAAACCACCTCCCTTTCGATGTCTCGCGAAAAGTCCATTAAAACATCACTGTTACTCTCAGGCTCCTTCTCATCCATTGCGTAATTTCCACGGGATCGTTTCCACCTACTGAACTCAACACCAGCAGAACACATCACTACCTTTACGAAATTCTATGTTAGCTATTGTAGCAGGTTTTGTCAATGATATAGTTAAAGTTCAAAATTTTGATACTAAACGTCATCACAACTATATCAACAACAGAATGAATGATGAGATTATCCTGTAGACCTGATCTTATTGTGATAATGACTTGAAATTCGGGTGAGGTGGTATGTGGCATCTGCTGTATCGAATAGTAGTGGTATGGCTGTTATCGGTCTCTGCGCGGGCGCAAGATTGGCCTTTTTATTCGAACGACATGGTGAATGCGTTAAGATCGCAAAGAGATTTGATGCGAAACGTTTCTATAGACCAGGTTCCTCTACCCGGAGTTGCACTGAAGAGTTTGCTAGAGAGTGAGAATGCAGCGAATGAAACTTACAATTTGCAAACTGTGTATGACCTTCTAGGTCACGGAATCCAGACATTGCAAGTCGATCTGTCGTACAATGTGTCGCTGAAAGAATGGCTGCTAAACGGTTCTACAACACGGTTTTTGAACGTTTTGGATATAGTTGGAACATATTTGGCTGGCAGCAACACTAATTTGGGCGCTAACCTACTCATGATACTGCTCAGATTTGATTCAGACACTTTAGAAAATGCGGACTCGTTCCAGGGAACCAATTTGACTGATCTGATAGAGCAGAAGATCGCACCAAGCTACATCTACAGCATAAAGGATTTGGAAAACGACAGACTCGCAAACCAAACATTAGGTATTGATGGTTACTCGGATCGTGGGTGGGTAACTATGAACCGATTTTTGTTTGAGGTCAAGAGAAGAGTTGTTTTTGGGTTCTTGAACGGAGACAACTTATTTGTGCATTTAAACAACTCATATATTTTCCCTTCGAGCACTTTTCATTATGTGACGGACAACACGACCATTACTTGTCCGTTGAAGACGATTGACGAGATCTTAGAAGTTTCGCAGATTCAATGGCGTTTTATCGAGGGTCCATATGCATATGACAACGGTGCGGATTACATTTCTTGTGGGTATTCTGTCATTACGACAGATCCAATAGATCTCTCGACGCCAGTACGATCTAACGACATCAGGTCAGAACTTTCAGACCTGTTGTTGTGGTCTTGGAATTCATCTACTCCTGAGTCAATATTGAATTCAGATATGGATGATCCTCAATCGGACTCACAGTATGTCGCATATCGATGCGGTATTTTCAACTACCAAGAATACCATAGCTTAAATCCATTCAAAATTGGTAATTGCTACAATTCTCTCAGATATCTCTGCCGGTACAGTGACAGAGCCTACGTTTGGAACATTTCTAAGGAATCTGGAAGTTATTTTGATTCTTACAGTAACGATGTCTGTCCTGATAACAACAAATTCAGCATTCCAAGAACGCCCTTACAACAGACTTCGTTGAATTTGTATCTTAAACAGGAAGGTATCCAAGCTTTAAATTTTTGGATAGATATCAATTCTGTTGCTGTTAACAATTGTTGGATTACGGGTGGTCCGTACGCTTCCTGCCCGTATCAACCTGTTGGAACTAGAAGAAACCTGATAGCAATGACGGTTCCTTCGGCGGCTGTTTCACTGGTTTTATTAATAGTATTGTTCTATTTCAACTGGATGCATGTACCGATACAGGACAACAGAAATAACTGGAAGCGGATCTTGAACGCATATTCAAAAGAAGAAGTCGATGGGGTACCCTTATGAACTGCCACAGAGTATTGGTGGACTTATTTAAAAGCTAAAGGTGGGAACAGTATGTACATATATTTATCGATACGACGGCACTCTAGCGGGATTTGCATAACGAATCACTTTCCTTTTCAAGCGTCTTCGCTTGAATTGATCATCGATCAAGTACTCAGCATCAATGTGAAAATCAATCAAACCTCGCTCACTGGCCCATTTCTTGACATCTAAGTCGGCAATCCACTCAGAGTTAGGATCAAATATCCATGTAGGAGGCACACTCAGTTGTTCTAGAGATTTCACCCCAGGAGGTGGCTTCTTAGATTTCCGATAAGAATCTGACTTGTCGAAGACGTGGGTAGAGTACAAATAGGGAGACCATTCTTGATCTGTAATTCCTTGTATTTGGATTTCGAAAACTTCCACCCATCTTGTTTCAACAGTCTCATCCAACAAGATATCCAAGTTTTCTGTTCTGACGAGAGCTTCTTTGCTCATGTCCCATTTGTCTTTTTTGATGAGCCTCAAAACTATTGGCCTTACTCTTGGGTGCAAGATGATCATTACTGACCACGCCAATACACTTGCCATTAAGGCCCAATTGATCAGAGGCGATATTATCCATAGAGGGCCCAACACTAAGAAACCTGAAAGAAAAATGGCCGTTGAATGATGTTCATTTTTGAACCCTGCAGTTCCATATATGAACTTCTCCACTTTAGTTGTTATTGATACCATAAGCGTCATTAGATTTTGTAAATCTCTTAAATTTACTATGAGTTCCATACTTTGGCGAATTGAGTTTGCTTTCTGCAAGTCATTTACGTCAAAATCGTCGTAGCTGAATTCATGAACATTGTCATGAAATTGAGTGCGTTCTTTGATACCACCAGTGGTCACACTCTTTATCAAAGATTCGCCGTATGATCTCTTAGAAATGTATATTCCTCGAAGTAGTGGGTGCCTGTGTAAATAACCAGGGATCATTAAACCGAACAGTACGTAGAGAATGGGCAAAACGACCACAAGCATGGGGTTAAAACAAAGATGAGTAAAAACTATCAATGATAATATTGTTCCTGAGGGGTTTCTCCACGTTAGAAGTCGTATAACTATATCCTGGAATTCAAAGACAGCTCCCAACTTTGAAGTCAATATTCGTACATTTCTGTTCATTACACTCACACTGATCGTCTGAGATTGCCGGCGTCCAGGCTCAGATACTCGTAGACTGAATTTTTCCCTTTCTGGGAGCTCCTCCGGGAGCAAACTCAGAATAAGGCGGTCTATTACCATATCAATAAAATGCTCTCTGGTTTCTTCAACCACATCTTTGGATCTTTTACGGATTTCTTTGCTCGTTGTTCGAGAAACTGGATTGAGGTCCTCCTCTGATGAAGCAGATCTGAACTCATAATCTTGTCTGAAGTTTTCATCCTTCCAAAAGCTGTCGTTGCTGTCTACGTCTGCTTCATTAATATACTCTTGGAAATCATCGTCAATCGTTTTCGAATCATCTTCCCGTATGCTCTTGAATCGCTCCCAGGTTGCATCAAATAAAGAGGTCGCTATACCCTGTATCAAGTCTCTGTTACTTAGAAGTTTTTCCTTTTCTCCATTGAATAACACATCATCCACCGAACAGAAGACGTTCTCGTACTTTTTGAGTAAATAATTTCCTAGAATCGATCTTCGGCTTGTGCGTCTTTCAGGTTCATTTCTCGCTTTTTGAACATCCATGACCAGCAGAATGCCCTTGGGTCTCCTCTCTAGCAAGACTCTTTTGTTCTCTGCTTCTTTAGTGTACAAATGCTTGAATAAATTTACTGGTTTTTGTCACCTAACAAAGGCATAATAAGGTTTATCAAAAGAGATAAGGAACATCAGTGGTTTTGAGCATGTCAAATTTAGGATAGTAAATCTCCCTGTACAGAACGCTCATCATAGGACTCACAAGGTAATTTCTAATGATACATGTCTTTTGGATTCTTTACAGACTTACTATTTAGATGTATAGTTATAAGGTTGTCTGAATAAGGTCTATGTTGATTACCTTAGACTGTAGTTAATACTAACACCTTCCTCATTCTCAATTATATCCGAACCATATATTCCATTCGAGGGGGTTTCTCTCATCTCTTCACAGTTCTGCTCCCATATGGAGTAAAACCGCACAGTCTCATCATCTGAGGCGACACAGATTTTGCTGGTGTCAGGAGACGTCGCCGATGTAAGAGCACGAAGCTGGGTGGGCTGTTTGATCTTGATAATCTCTTCCATCGATGGGTAGCTGTACACAATGATGAATACCGGTAATTCCTGATTGGTAAAACCAAAAGTTACTAGAAGCTGCTTCTGATGTTTTGACCAAATGATTGATGTTATCTGACCTGGCGTTTTAAACTCTCTCAAAAGTGTGCCGCTTTTAGAATGCCAGAAACGCAAATGTCGGTCGTAGCTTCCACCACCAGTTACTAACAATGATCGTGACCAAGGACAGAATGACATGGCCTTTACTGCGGATCCATGACGCAACCTGAAAACTAGTTCCGGCTCCTCGTCAAGATCATTGGGATTATACTTCCAGATAGTGCAACAATTATCGTTACCGCCAATAGCAATTTGTGCTGTCTCTTCACAGATCTTCGCACCACACACTTGTTGTGAGTGAACGTGTAGCGACCATGACTCCCTTAGTTTCACGGTTTGGATTGTTTTCTCAGATGTACAATCGGAAGAATTGCCGTTAATTCTCGTGCGTATTGTGTCAGCACGTCTTAGCGATCTGGAAATTACAATGCGCTCTGTATTGAGATTGAACTTGTACACCACGCCTATTTCAGTCCCCACGATAAATTTCTCGCCATCTTGGAACCAGTGACAGCAGCAGATCCCACTCTGACATTTTACCGTTATTTCAGCCAAAGGTTTTGGTGGGCCATTGCCAGCATTGGATTCCACACGCTCTTGACTAAATAAGAAGATTCTTCCCTTCTTAGTACCAACCAACAATATATCCTTGGGTCCAAAAGATATGCATTGCACGGTGTCGGAAGTCTTTTCAAGGAAATCTCTCTTCAAGATATGGATGGCTCCTGCGGTGTCAGACCAAAGAAATACGGCGGTGTCAAGAGCGACTGCGACATTATTCGTGACATGAGACCAGTCAACCAAGTTAGAGTAGAAATCTTTTCTTAGATGAGGAGCTTCTAAAACTCGGTAAGGAACTCTGGACTCAGCACGTTTGGTTTTCCTAGGTTTATCTTTCATAGGTTCTGACCTCCAAGAAAGCTGGGAATTAGCGTACATTAATGCATCTGACGGCGGTAGCACTGAAATCAAAGGATCCACAGACAACGACGGAACTGTCAGGTTTTGTTTTGTATTTGAGAAGTGCAACACCCGGTTATAGTCAGGGAAGCCTAAAGCATCGGCCATGTATTTTCTATGCTGCTTCGTATGTCTACCCACTTTTTTCTTCACTTGCTTTTCTCCGGAGTCTAGTATAGAAGACATCTCTTGAGTCAACATCGTGTCTACAGAAAGATCTTGACCCATAAAAAAGTCTGGTGAAGGGCTTCTCGACTGTAACTGAGGATCTGTAATCTGTTCTAAGTTGGTTAGAAAAGTATTAAGTTTTGGACTTGAATAGTAGCTTCTTTTGGAGGCGGTTCTTGGAATAAATCTGTCATTTCCATTGCCGCCCAGGCCTTTAGCAGGACCTAACGACAGTTTTGGCTTACACACCAAGGATCTCTCCAAACCATGTGGAATCTCGCTTACAGTCTTTGAAGGAGTCATGTTAGTATCCTCAGCTTCTCTAAGTCACTTGGAGCTTGTCCCTTGAAGCTGTTTGGGATTTTCTTCAATTACAGCTTTTGTTCTTGTGCAGAGTAAGGTTCTTTAACCACAACTATGATTATATCAACACCTTTAAAATAAAACGATAGCAATGCAAACACTTCAGTTTGTTTCTTATAATAGTGATCGCTCACTACTTTCGAGCCTGAGGTGTGCGTGTAGTCAGCAGGTCAGTTTCAACCAAGGCAAATGCGTTGGATCTGAGCAGATCCGCAGTTCGAATAATGTAAGAGCTAGGAAAGCAGGCACAAGCAAAGTAAACAGACTTTTATCTGATTACTGTGATAAGTATACAAATGATGTAGCAGTTTGTAGTTCTGTTACGTTTCAAACTTCGATTTGGCATTGTGCTTTATATTCCTTTGTGTGCCATCCCAAAGTGTCAAGAGTACGATCAGAAAACGTGATACCTATGACATAATGACACAGAGCATTATAAAATATCTTTAAAAGATCTATATCGGTAGGGTGCAATTTTATTGGTCTTTGGAAGAGTTTGGGGTAGTGCTCTACAAGATTATTATTCCTTGTTTCTGACTTAAAGTTGGGATTTGGAGGTGGAATATGATAGATTTACCAGAAATCTTAAAATCAAAATTTAGGAAAGTAGCCGCTACAGTTTCCATCTGGAGACCCAGCAGAACTTGACAAACAACTTATCCTCTAAAAACCTGCTACGGTTTTGAATTCTGTTTGTGTGAACGTTTTTATGGCTCAACAGTGCATCTCATCGATTTAGATTCCCTTAAAATATCATATCAATGTTCTGAATCGAGAAAGAATGTTGATGTGAGCAGCAACGACTAGTAGATCTTTCTGAAACGCCGCTAATAGATCACACTGTAAACCACCAGTGATATGATTACTAGAAACCCAATTGTGCCTGAGAATCATGTTTCTGATCCGGTGATTGACTTTGATTTGAATCAAGACCAGTCGTGTCTGGTACTGTCCACGCCCAAACGGTTCAATATCTACAACATACATCCTTTGAAACGGATCACCAGCCAAGAGATGACACATGTGTCTAAGATACGAATGTTGCATCGAACTAACTACGTGGGGTTTGTTAAATCGAAGAAAGAGGTTCTTCACATCTGGGACGATGTGAAGAAACAAGACGTAACAAGATTCAGAATGCCCTCGACTATATCGAATTTCTTCCTCTCCAGAGAGTATGTAATAGTGTGCCAGCACGACTTGATATCTGTGCACCAGTTTGGAAACCCCTGGAATAAGCTCACTGATGATATCAGATACGGCGGTGTTTGCGAGTTCTTCAATGGGTTGCTAGTCTACTCCAATGAGTTCAACACCGGCCAGATACATATCGTGAGGATAAATGCCGAAGGCAGTCAAATTATGGGCAAGGGAGTTCTCATCAAGGCTCACAAGGCTCCGATACATATGGTGAGGCTGAACAGAAGAGGCGATATGCTGGCTTCTTGTTCATCAGATGGTACTCTTATTAGAATATTTCAGACCGAAAAGGGCACACTGATACGAGAGTTTAGAAGGGGTTTGGATAGAGCCACTATCAAAGAAATGAGATGGTCACTCGATGGATCTAAACTGGCTGTCATCAGTGACAAATGGACAATGCATGTTTTCGAAATATGCAATGATGCTGAAAACAAGAGGCATGCACTGAAAGGCTGGATCAACCTGAAATACTTTCAAAGCGAGTGGGGAATTTGCAATTTCAAAATGACCGTGAATGAAGGCTCGAATAAGTGCAAGATAGCATGGGTATCGGATTCCGTATTGATTGTGTTTTGGCCCTTTTCTAGAATGTTAGAATCTTTCAAGTTGATGTTCGATGACATTGAACAAGCATGGGTTTTACGTTTGGAAAAGAAGGAGAAAATTCCACTATGAACAAGTAAGATGCTTAAGAAATATATATTACAAGGTTGAGACATTTTTTGTCAGTGCAACTCAAAGCTTTTCTATCAGCACTTTATTATTTTCGAGCACACTTCCGTGGTAATTATTTTTGAACAAGCAGGCATCCCGTACCTGGTTGAAAGTGATAAAAGTGAGCCTAGTATCCCTTTGTTCGTTTACAAACAAATGGAAACTGTGGTGTATGTCATACCACCAAAACTGTCTTTCAATCTCCATCGCGTCCCATGTAGACGGTAGATTCCACACAATGACGGACTTGTGTTCGATTTCCTTTAGTTCATCCCAATCGACTACCAGTTGGTCGGAGACAGGTTCATTCACTTCATTGAAGTACCGGTCTTCAGATACACTGGCATTTTTCAAGTTTCTATAGTATTCAGCCACGTTAGAATGAACTCCTTCCAAATCCTTGGAACTGAATTTTACTCTTCGGTCGTCCAGCACATTCATCCTAGAGGACGCTACATAGTCCCTTAATATCAGATCCGAAGAAAATCTCAAAATGTATCTGTCCAAAAACGTGAACAGCTTTGCGTCTCTGTACATGAATACATCAAACGACTGCTTGAAGACCTTGGCTTTGTGTGAATCGTTGTTGAATGGTACCAGATTCTGGAAATCTTGTTTATTCAACGACGGGTTGTAAGATCTATACACCAAAAGCCTGTCTTCAGATCTAAAACGAGGAGATCCACTGGTCTCAGGCCATGGGTTTTCTTTCAAGGTACTAAACACATCTTTCAACAGTCTGCTCGAACCCTTCTTATTAAACAATAAACGAGAAGCCCTCATTTCTGCTCATTAACATAAACAATCACCCCCAAACTAGACTCTTGTGCTCATCTACTGGGAAACACGCTCAAGCACACAGTACCACTCATCGATACTTCTTCTCAACATTGAAGCTCTTCTTGAGTCTACGTCTGTTCCTTATGCCATCTTCACAAAAGCCGGGTAATATTATTGATCAATTGCCTTACAGGTCACCTGGGTTTGTATACATCGCTCCGATTCGCCGAGTGACGATGTTACAACCTCAATACAGGGCACTTGGCAGCTTCACATACAAGGGCCTTGAAGCGTGTGTATCTTCCAGAATACCAATTCAGTCACGTGCTTTTTTCCTCTCTTATAATAAACTGCGTAAAGAACGAAGAACTTTAACATCTAACAACCACTTTTAAGTAAAGAACGATACCAAAAATTTAGTTCCTTCGATTGGAAAAAGACATGGAGATTGTCGTTTGGCGATCAGCATCAGCAGGTTGGGCGCTTTTAGCCTGGCCCGCGTTTCGAACATGGTTCTTGCCTTTTACCAGAACCATCCGGGTGCTGTCCCACCATAAACGCAATTCTTTGCATCAATTTTTGGCCTTTCTTTCCGAATCGACACCGCATGCTCGAATTGGATCGAATTCAGAACGTCTACGGACTTTCTAACTTTTTCCCAACTTTTTGCGTGTCTCACACGCACACATGGCTGCAATTGCGTCTCAGCTTCGAAGTCTTGGCAGCCCAAACCGCGTGTATTAGTACAGATTTGTATCTCGTAGAATAACCATGCCGCTCAAACGCCGTACCCACAGTACAGCCTACTGCTGTGGGCGCTACGGATGTGCGTACTCGTCGGCTTTTCGTGGCTTTCTTGATCTAACGTTCCTGGCTGGAGATACGAAGGTCGGAAAAACTGTAACGGTAGTTTTGATCTAGTGATGACATTTGAAAGACAACTACAGGGCTTCCTGTCGCGAATTCAGACAAGGGATCAAACTCAGCCGTAACAGATTACTTTGTGATAGTTGTCCGACGTCTTATTGAGGGTCTTCAAAACCTTGGAAGCGGTTTGACTGAAGCTTTTACTATCACTCTGCTTTTCAATTGACATCTCTTTTGGAAGAGCGCGTTTTGTTTCGAGAAATTGAGCCTATTAACATCTGTTTGGTCTTTGGACTGTAATCTGATAAGAGATCTCTCACTGCGGCGAGGTTTTAGAGTGTAAACCAATTCGAGTGTCAAAGTTGCTAAATCATTCGATCTTTTGTTATAGATATTAACAAGACTTAGATCTGATGGCTACCAGTACTACCACAACGAGCGTGCATTCCAGCACGTCTAGTTCGAGAAGAAAAGACGAATGCAGAGGATCTAGAGAGAAGTGCGAAAAGCCTGCTGACTCTTTCAACAGTACTGCGGTTATAGTGGCAGTTGTTGTGCCTGTTGTTGTTGTGGGCTTGGTGCTGGGATTTGTACTGTGGAAGGTCTACAGGAAAAACAAGAAGGAAGAGCTCGATGACAACAATCCAGACTTTGACGGAGATGCAGAGTATCTGCCAGATTTCGGCCAGCAGTTTGAGATGGAGCGTGACGTCGATCCAGCGGGATATAGAAAACCTTCTGCTGCTACTCGTGCTTATTCAATGCAGCCCAATCCTTTTAATGACGATAATGGGTCTTTTGCCAATTCCCAACGGCCAGCTAATCCGTTTCAATTGCCCTCAGCTACTGATGATTCAAATAGCTTGAGAAATTTTGCCAAGAGTTTCCAAAATAGCGACTTCGATGTATACAAATTCGCGACACATTCTGCATCACAGCTCTCCATATCGAGACCAACATCTGCTGCAGGAACTGCAACAGCGATAGGTTACGCCAATACAGGTACTGCCGGATACCCATCAAATCATCTGAACAAACAATCAAGGAATTTCTCAAAATTATCTACCCCATCCAATGGGTTCTCTTCAGTAAACGATGACAATGTTTTGAAATACAGCGAGATTGTCGATGATGCTGAAGAGTCAGAGGATGAAGATGATAATGACGGGATTAACACCAGCGGCGACTCTGTCAGAGACGTCCCTGACTCTAGCCAAGCTCCTCCACAGCTTAAGGTCTCGTATGATGAAAATAGTCCACAAATTCATTCCAACTCGCAAGCTGGTAATGATGGAGTATCTGAAGTACAGACAAGCCCTCTCAGGCTGGATGATGATACTGCGAAAAGTTCTGCTGGGACCGAATTAAGGGACACAAATCATATACAGCCAACGCAAACGGAAATGTCATCAAGTGGAGATGCAAACAGTCCGAAACTGAAATTTTTAGAGAACGAAGGCGATGTCTACGTGAAGCGTAACGGCGAAGATTCAGATGACGATATTGAAAGAATGAAGTCTATCTACCAAGTCTATTTCGACAGAAATGGAACTTTGAAAAGTATCAAAGAAGGACAGCCCGTCCCAGAAGGGTTTGAACCAGCAGATAAGCTGCCTAACAACGCTACGAATATCATTTCTGGTGCAAAAGATACGCGTCCATTTTCTTCTGAAGATCAAAAAGCAACAGGAGCTGATGGCGTCAATAAATCTGAGGACGCGTCCAGAAATGCGTATCAAAATGAGTACTCGTTTGAAGAAGGTGACCATGACTATCCTGTATCTACCGGAAGTGAACTAAATGAAACTCATGTAACAAATGAACAGCAATCACTACATCCTTCTGAGGCTAATATAACTGGCCAACCTAGGGTGGCTTCATCCATTTATGATATACAGTCTCAGGTCGACAACGGTTACCAACAGAACAATTATTATTACAATAATCACTATTATGGTCAAAATCAATACGATGGCAGCGTACCAGTACCTTTTGGGAGTCAGATACAGCATAATGCAGCTCCTCCAACGATGGAAAGCATCGAAGAACTTCCACGACCATCAAATCTTCCTTTCAGTTCTTCTTCACACTCCTTGACCTCCTTCAAATCAAAGGGAAGTAACGTTAGACTTCCGGCCTCTGCCAGAGTTCCTGCTAACCACCAAGGCTATAATCCAATTGATCATCCAGAGTTGTACTTCCACCAAAATAATGGCTCTGATCCGGGATTGTTATACGATCAGGCTTCGACCAATACCTCTCCATCTCAGATAAATTCTGCAGGATCCAAAGTCTTGCCTCATCATTTGGTCAGACAATCTGTAGTCATGACAAATCCAAATGAACTTTCGCAGAGTAATCTGTTCAAACCTGCCGGATCCTTCTCTCGGGCGATATCTGAATCAAGATCTAATAGTCTGATGTCGAATGTGAACACCTATCAGCAACAATTACAAGACAATTATATCAAGTCAAGAGTCAGTGGCATCCTTGATGACACAGATGTGATACAACCTCCTAGCATGGGAAGCGTCCTTCCACACTCAGGTTCTCAGGAAGACTTGAGGAAGCAGTTGGGATTTTCACACAACTACAATGTGATATAGTGGAAACAGTCCAATTATGTCTATTGCGACTGTTTAACCTGAATGTCACATCTATACGTCAACGGCGTACCAGTAACACTCCCCTCAACTCAACGATTGCATCAATTGCCTTTTTCTCAGTGTTCTGTATTATTAACTGGTCTATCCATCACTCTCTTTCCTGGAAAACGTCTAACGGAAATTGGCAAGCAGATGTTAATCGAGCTATAGAAATCAGTATCAAGGCTAATACAGCCGCCTCATACATATTCCGTTATATTTGTAACATAGACAGTTGTTTTTTCCTACCAGTTTCCAGTTGTACATTGATTGTACAACTACAATGACTATATATAGACTCAAACCTGTGTAAATCCGATCAGGCATCGTCAAAATCGTCCACAGAGTTTCTATAGCGCAGCACCGTTTTCTTGATCTTGGATGAGTCTGTCCACGTGACGTAATCTTCCATGTTTCTTGTAACCAGATAAGCTGGATCTGTGATCAAGTTAGGTCCTACTCTAACGTGGCCCTGTTCGATAAACTGCACCGCGTCTTTCAAAGTTTGTGCCATCTTCAACCTGTGCATGATCACAGGAAGCCTACGACGGCAGATTGCAGAGACCGTGACTTTGGTCTCGAGTGCGCTGATCTTCGATTTGGTCGCCAGAATTCCCATGTGGTACAGTTTCTCCAGCAGCAGCTGTTCGTGCTTCACCCGAAACGGATCTGTCGGCTGCAAAAGAGACAGCTTATGCGCCAGCTTACGAATTTCACCGCATATTTTGTTGTACTTGTGGTAGTCCTCCCGATTTTGGATGTGGTACGTGCGCATTACCTGCGTGTCCCGGTGGCCCTGATCTTGCTTCCATTCGTAGAAATCCACCTTTTTCAGGAGTTTCTTCTCATGATACTTCAAACTCCTCACCATACTGTATTCTCTTACAACGTCCTGTGCCCTGGGGTCCAATCTAGAATCCCTAACCCAACCAAACAACGCTCTTTGCACATATTTAGCTTCTCTTCTACTACTACTCATATAGTAGCGATGCGATGCGATGAGCTTCGATATGCCAAATTTTTCACATCGATGCAACTGAAAAAGGTCAATACACACACAGATGAAGAATAAACCACTGTATCTTGTCTCAGACAAGTCTCAAAAGATTGCTATACTAACCCATCATGTGCCCTGATACCAACTGTTCAAGGCAGAGATCAGTAAGGCCCCACAAGGGCGAGTAATGATATAATATACGCTGTAAACTCACCAAAAGTATCTTGTTACCCGGACTTAAAGCATCGGTCTTGAGCTTGCATTGAAAAATTGGACATCTGCCTAATGGAAAAAGATATGCGAGCAACAGTTGATGAAGATTTAGCAAGTCTTTGATGGCTAGTATGATCGGCTCTAGTGTTTTATCTGTGATAGAAGGAGCAGGATAGTATCAGAGAAGAATTGCAACCATGTCTTTTGTTTCCAAAAGGTTGTTCTCGGTGACTTCACGTGTGGGTTCACACATCGGGTCGTCGCCTGTGTACCTGACTCCCGAGACCAAGCTTCTTGTGGAGCCCATGCTACAGCCCAAGATCATCAGGAAGGGAAACCGGTCGCTGAAGCTGTCGCAGAATGTGACTGTCAGCGGCCCTCTGGGTAAAGTTAGTGTGGAAGTGCCAGATTTTGTTCAGGTGAAGCACGACTCGGAAACTGCCAAGGTCGAGATCTCAGTAAAGGACGCCTCAGATAAGACGCAAAAGTCCATGTGGGGTACCGTGCGCTCGCATATCAACAACCACGTCACAGGCGTGAACGAGGGCCACCTGGCGGTGCTGAAGTTCGTCGGAACAGGTTACAGAGCCCAGTTGGAAGAGAACGACAGGTTCGTTAACGTGAAGGTCGGCGCTTCCGTGAGACAGGGGCTTCCTATCCCCGAGGGAATCTCAGTGAAGATCCCAGTGCCTACCTCACTGATCATAGAGGGCGTCAACAAACAGCAAGTGCTCCTGTTTGCGGCCAATCTCAGGAAATTCCATCCTCCAGAACCTTACAAGGGTAAGGGTATCTACGTCAACAACGAAACGATAAAGATCAAGGACAAGAAGATCAAATGATTGCACCAAAGCTATCCCTCATCGCATGTAAATAGGCAGCATATACGTACCATTAAAACCAAACCTAAAATCTAAAGGATCACGTGACTTATATTTCTATAGGTTTGTTCGTTCAAAAATTTTCCAGCCTCAAGCACTGAGAAGAGCACCAATTATGCACTTGGAATGAGATGCGATTAGCCATTTGGTTCATCGTACTTCTAGCATTCAGTGATTAACTTCGAGATTGAGATCCCAGAGAGAATTTAGTGGTGTACGTGGTAGTTGGGTTTCAGAATGCAGTTTTCCGGTGCACTAACATCCAGAGTATGGACGAGATTGTTTTCTCAAAGCAGCGCATCACAAGCTGCTAGGCTAGTAGCGCCCTCTGTGGTGCAAACGGAGGCTGCGGAGACTGCAGAGCTGAACCATTCTCCGGAAGCTGCTTTGAAGAGGAAAAGACTTCCACTTCGCTGTGGAGCTATAAGCAAAAAGGTTGGGATGATGCCATTCTTCGATCCAGAAAGTGGAAAACGTATAGCAGCAACTGTGTTGCAACTGGATAACAACGAGGTTATCTTACATAGAACTGCGGGTGAGAATAAGTACTGGGCTTGCCAGGTCGGTTATGGGAATAAGGCTCCAAGTAAAGTATCAAGACAGCTCTTAGGGCATTACGCTGCTCATGTGGTGAATCCAAAGGAGAAGGTGGCAGAATTCAGAGTAAAAGATGAGTCGGGGCTACTACCTGTTGGTACTTTGATTAAACCTTCGTGGTTCAAACCAGGTCAATTCGTGGATTTGAGATCTACAAGTAAAGGTAAGGGATTTCAGGGTGTTATGAAACGTTATGGATTCAAAGGTTTGAAGGCATCTCACGGTGTGTCCGTATCTCACAGATCTGGTGGTTCGTATGGTCAAAATCAAACACCAGGTCGTGTTTTACCAGGAAAAAAGATGCCCGGTCATATGGGTGTTGACACTGTCACTATTCAGAACGCACAAGTGCTTGAAATCAATGATGATACTGGAACCATCCTGATCAAGGGCCCTGTCGCAGGTCCTAAGGGAGCCTTTGTCAAGATTCAAGATGCAATTAAGAAACAGCCTCCAGTATAAAAGCAGACAAACTGACTATAACAACTGTAGGGGCCGAAATACAAAATAGTACTCGATATATTTGTGCTTCAAAGACTTCGGATCGAATACTATATACCTGTACATAATGCAAATAGAATTCATGGTCTTCACCGTCTTCACTGTGGATAAAATCATAGATAACTACGGCTATCCATTAAACGATATATTTAATGAGACGTAAAGTATGTATGTGAATACTTCCGAGATTATTGTTCGCAAAACGCAAAATATCTCTCTTTCCTTGGATGGAGCTGGAGAAAAGTCTCATTTATCAATGTTCTCAGTCTTCGTCATCCATTTCGGATGGTTTCAATAGACCACCGACCTTAGAAGCTCTTTCTCTTTCGAGTTTCTGTTTTTCAGCCAGTGCTTTCTCTTTGTCTTCAGCGAACAAATAATCTGTAGGATCACCACCGTATTGTTTTATTTGCACCAAAAAGTCCCTCAAAGTACCAGTAAACGACTTTGGATCATGGTACTGCTTGATGAGGGCTTGGATAAAGTTCATCACCTGTTCGGAACTCAAATGTGGGAATGCAGTGCTTAACATGTTGGCAAGGTAGTTGGCCAAATAAGCTTGATTAGTGGTTCCAGCAGGAGCTTCATCATCCTTGTAAAGCGGTACTGATATTCTGTTTTCTTGAACCCTGGATATCAAGCTCATTAACAGGTGTGCCTGCTTACTGAAACCAGACTTATGATCAGAATCAGTTAGAACATAAAAGGTCTCACTAATGAATGTGAAGTAGAAATTTTTGTAGAAGGTGTTCGAAAAATCTGATGGACTGATAGCATCAACATTTTGAATCAAGTCTAGAGCAATTTGAAGCCCGTTTACTTCAACATCTCTGTTGTTATGCTTAAAAGCCCAACAGATGGAATCAACGAACAATTTGAATGCAGTGGGCGGAAGCTGAGATAACGCCTTAAAAGATTTGGAATTGATTGCTCTCAACAACTTATAAAACTCAACACGATGTTCAGGATATTCGGTGAAATCTTTGTTGATCATATCCAAAGTACATTCGAAAACACTTTGCAAGATCAAAATGACACCTTCTGGTATCATATGCCCGACTTTATTGACAACCGTTGTCATACAGTTCAAGACTTCAGCATCACGCGCATCCGGGACATTGTTGAAGTAATCCTGTAATACTGCATCAAATAGAGGCGATGCCATTTCATTAGCAACATTACCCAAGTCTTTGGCATTCGAAATGTACATCTCCATCAACTTCAAAATCTCCTTCTTGATGGTTCTTAAACCCCTCACTTTTGGTGTCTTGGTGGCAATAAGTCCGTCTTTAGCTACTTGATTTGAGATCATACCAGACACTGCAGAGTACAAGGATAACATTGGTGTGAAATTACGACCCAACTGCGAAACAAATTCAGCACCCATTGCAGAACACACGGCAACATTGGTTTTGAGAATGTTTGCAATGATTTTAACTGTCTCAGAATCCAGTAGGAGATCTGGATTGGTTGAAGATTGCTGGACAATTGTATCCCACGCCATGTTGGGAAGTTGCATTAAGTCACCAAGCAACCTCTGTCTCTCTCCTGCGTTTCTTTCATCAGAAATGATGATACCACAAGCCTTGTAGAATGTGTGAACTTGTTGTGGCTGTAGATCAGACGTATGATCTTGAATGCTTCTGATAATAGCGTGAATAAAAGGCTCCGGTTCATTTGGTTGTTGAACGACGAAGTGACGTTTACACCTCTGCACAATTTTGATAAATGTGTCACAAGCCATATCCTGAACACCTTCATGGGTTTCATGCATAAATTCAAACAATTTCAAGATAACTGTCTTCAAAAACTTCCAATGAGCTTTTAAGAAACGTGGATATTGACCAACAACATACATGATATTGGAAGCGACAACGGCCTTGTTGTCCTTACCACGTTTCTTGTCAGTGAGGGCTAAGAGATCCTTAATGATTGTGACCACGAATTTCTTTTCCGTTTCTTCATCCATAGTACCAGATATCGAGCCAATGGCCCAACACAGGGTATTTATGTTGTGCCAAGACCATTCAGATCCATCTAATTGTTTGGCAAGTTTGTTTAACATGATATCTTCGGTGTCTAACACATCCAAATGCGTCAAATACACGAGAACCTCTCTTTCAGATTTGTATAACTGAATGGTATCTGATTCCTTAACAAATTCACGTACAATTTCACCCTCATCGTTTTCAACAATAAGAACTTCTTCTGGTCTTACCATAGATTCGATGACTACCCATCTTAGTTGAGAACAGATATTATCATAAATATGCTTCTTTAAGGGGAATCTTTTCAAAAATTCAGGATGAGGAGCACCATTTTGCCCGGAAGACATATTAGATCCATTGGTCAACTTCAATAGAGCATTGTTCTGATTTTGTGGTATTTGCTGCACTTCTTGATAAAGAGCTGAAACTAAATTGTTCCAGTAATCTAGGTTCGTTTTGAAAAGTTCTCTTTCGTCAATCTTCGATAGTTCAATGAGATACTGATGTGCTGTAATCAAAAGCTCCCTCAAAGATTCTTCGTCCTCAAGTAAAGCGCGGTGTCTTGCCAAATAAGTGGTCAAAAACATAGAAAAGTCTTGAAGAAAAGATTGGTCGTTTCCAGTGGCAGTTGCGTAAGTGCTTTTTAAGTCAGCATTAACAGGAATCACATTAACTGCGATGGTCTGCAACGCGTTCTGGAAAAACATAACCGTTAATGAAGCCGTCTTTTGGTCGTTCACAGGAATGTCGAGTTGGGAGACTTCCGTCAAACATTTCAACGTCACAGATCTCGTGTCTGCTGATACCAAAAATTTAGTGCTTAGTAACTGTAGAAGATTTGTGTCGTAAATGTAGTGGTAAGGAATCCAATGAAGATATCTCAATAAAGATTGCAATGTTGCGACTAGTAGCGAAGGGGATGAACCTGTTTCTAGAACCTGGTAACAAAGTTTAAAGATATGTTCAAATTGTTGGTCCATGGACTGCTTCAAATGCAATGCTTTGGCTTGAGTCATTTGTTCAGCAGAGAAGTCAAATACTTCTTCACTTAGCAGCTTCAAAATCACCATATTGTTTTCGCACACGTTGACCGATGCTTGGGAACTCTGAACCAATTCGGGGATGAAATCAGGCCAATTTTCGGGCCATTCCTGTTTCAAAATTTGGACCAAAGTAAGATCAGACTTGTGAATCAAATTCTTTTGAGTCAAAAACAGCTGATCATCCTGACACATTGAGATGATCATACCAACAATGAAGTTACGGATCCCCAGTCTGTGATCCTCTGGTAACATCTTCCATTTCGTCGTGATCAACTTATCAAGAATTGCCAAACCGATAAACTTTGTATTTGGGTTATTGGAGAACTGCAGAATCTTGTCAGCTCTTTGCCAAGCATCCGGGTGTTCTTTTAATTTGGTCAGAACATCTGCTGCTTCTTTCTGGGATGCACCAGAACCCTTGAAAAAAGTGTCAACCACGCTATCCAACAATTGGATATTCAAATCCTGCGAGAAATCCAGAATAGCCTCCATATTATAATACTTTGAACTCCAGCTAAAATGAAGTGTCTTTAAGGCAGCCGAACAATCAATTCCAGAAAGCGTAAATCTGTACTATCCTTTTCCAATCCAAAGAACTGTTTTCGCTTTTCCTTTCAGGTCTCAAATCAAAGATAAAACCTTAAATCTCAGTTTCGTGCTTTAGGGTTCTAAATGCCGGCCAATATTACAGTGGCACTTTTCAGATAGATTAATAAATATCCTCCTGTGTAACAATTAATAAGAGTGTCGCTTCACTAATTTTCGTTCCCTAATATTGCCTCTTAATTGGCACAGTGTTTTACAGCTACTTTTGCAGATCTACAGAAGAGTCAATGAACCTTGCAAAGAAACACTTACCATTTGGTCCACGCTGTAATCTCATACTAAACCATCTTTTCATATTGTTTTCAATTAAACCTTTGATATGGAAGGGGTAACCTGGAATTTGGAAACCGGGTAACATCAACAAAGATCGATCACGTGATATATGATCGGGTAATGATTATTTGAAAAGGTACACTGCGCCAGTGCAAGAAGAGGGAAACAGTGAAGACAAAAGCACTATATGCTACCATATGTTTTCGAGTTGTCATGGCCCACAATTTTCTGATGAACACACACAGCGTTTGAGAGGATTAAATATGTTGGAACAGCACTCTTATAGATACTTGTTGCTTAAATGTAATATAGAAACACAATTATCACGACTTCTGAATTCGGTAACCCAAGACTTCTGGTTTTGGACTTGCCGAAAACCGATAACGTTGTTTACCAATGCTCACGCTGAGCATTCCCCGGTATTCTACCCTGCAGTTTCTTGCCTATTGTGTTCAGAAACTGGGCTCTTGAAACTTGATTAGATCTTACTTAAATATAGAAAATCGAGCTTAACCAGGAGGCTGACAACCTGTTCAGCGTAAAATATAACACACTTTTCATCTGGTTGAAGCCACTGGATCCAGTTCACAGACTGAGTAGAATCGAGGATATACCAACTAATTTGTGGTTATACTAAATTCTCCTGTCATTGTGCGTTAATATCACAGATTCATTGCATTGTGTCAAGAACAAGAACTAAGAACTGATTCCAAGTGGACATGCAGATACTAGCAGCAATATCATTGTTTGCTGCTGCTGTGACAGCAGCAAACACCGATTTGGAAGGGACGTGGACGTCTAAATCAAACCAGGTATTCACAGGGCCGGGGTTCTACGATCCGGTAGAAGAGCTTCTTATAGAACCCTCGCTTCCGGGGATATCGTACTCTTTCACTGCTGATGGGTACTTCGAAGAAGCGATGTACCAGGTGTCAGGCAATCCCAGAGACCCCAAGTGTCCTGTAGCAGTGCTTATCTACCAACATGGGAAATATGAGGTCAAAGACGATGGTAGTTTAGTGCTTAAGCCAATTGAAGTTGACGGAAGACAGCTGCTTAGCGAACCTTGCAAGGATGACGGAAAATCCACTTACAGTCGGTACTACCAGCCCGAAACTTTCAGGAGTTATTTAGTCCAGCTGGACACGTACTACGGTAAACAGTCGTTGCAACTATATGGCAGTGATGGCGCTCCATTACAAGCTTTGTACCTTGCATACAAGCCTCCTATGATGCTTCCTACCATAACTTTGAATCCAACAGACCAAGCTGACCCTAAGGCTACGGGCAACAGTAAGAGAGACCTTATCTCACACGTTAAGAGAAGTCTTGAAAACCAGCAGAGAACGAACGCTGTCAAGAAGACTTTGCCAAACATTGACATGTACTGGTGGGGTTCGGTTGCTTTGATCGGTGTAGGAACAGCCGCATTTTTCATGTCATAGAGCAGATAACACTTGACTACAATGGCACTAGCAGCGTGACAATATCCATCTTTCTGTATCACCTAAGTATCATAGGATAGGATATTAGCCCAAGTCACGTGAATGTTTCGTTGATCTGCCCTCTATAATTATCAAGTATTTATTTAACATGATTACTGCTAAACTCACAACCCTATTAAATAACTGACAAAACTTCCATGATCTGAAGCGCATTTCGCATCTCACCGTTATTTGATAGGGTATCATTTGATATTAGAACAAATCAAACCAAGTCCAAGAAGCGGACTGGGTTTGTTCCATCTTTTTGTTGTAACTGGGCATTCAGACATATCAAAGTGGCTACAGACTCAACGTTGGTGCGTTAGTCAGCGTTAGAACCAAAATGGCCTTACCTAGTATGAGTGTGTCAGAGTTTGACGCTTTGATAGAAAACTGTACTAGTGAGAGAATCCCAAATGGAGAGCTAGATCTTTCGGGGGCTTTGCAGCTTTCTGATATGATTAGGTCAAGGCGGATACCACCTAAGGAAGCAATGAGATGTTTGAAAAAACGAGTGCTGCAGACCAAAAACAACCAAAATACACAGTTTTCAACGTGGAGGCTGATAGACGTTTGTATGAAGAATGGAGGTGTGCCATTTTTGAAGGAGATCTGTACGAGGGAGTTCATGGACTGTTTGGAACAAGTCATTCTTGCCGAGTCTACTGACCCTGAATTAGAGCAATTCTGCTGTAAGCTAGTTGCTGAACTGTATCAGGCATTTAAAGATGATTTCCAGTTAAACTATGTTGTCAAAGTATACCAAAAACTGCTAGCAAGAGGTTTTGATATGGACGAGATCAAACCAACGGAAAATCTAAATGCCATGTTTGATGCCAAGACACCTGCGGACTGGGTTGACTCAGATAGCTGCATGGTATGCTCTGCGAAATTTACTTTGCTCAATAGGAAACATCATTGCAGATCATGTGGAGGAGTCTTTTGTCAACTGCACTCTTCTAAGTTCATTCCATTGCCTGACCTGGGTATCTTTGAACCGGTGCGTGTGTGCGACAATTGCTTCGACGACTATGATCTAAAACGTAGCTCTGGAAAATTTAAGAGGGGAAAGAGGTATAGCAAGGCTTCAACACAGTCTACGCACGAAGATGATGACTTAAGGAAGGCTATTGAATTATCTTTGAGAGAAAATGGGCCATCGGTGGACACATTCATTCCTGATACGGCAAGGGTTGAAGCTGCCAAGACAGCTAAAGAAGAAGCTGACCCTGACTTGAAGGCTGCAATCGAAGCAAGTTTGAAAGAGCATGAATATGAGGAAGCAAGAAGAAAGTCTTTGCAACAGCCTTCAATGCAATCCAATTTGAATGCTTCACAAACTTTATCTCAACCCGATTCCACCAATGAAATAACTAGTAATGAGGAAGAAGAAATCCATTTGTTTGCATCTCTTGTAGAAAGAATGAAAAATCAACCGCCTACAGCTATACTCGAAGACACTCAGCTTCAGCAACTATACCAAAAAGTGATAAGAGTACGGCCTAAGTTGAATTACACATTGAATGAAACTATCTCAAAGTACAATACAGTTTATGACATGAACACCAAAGTATCTGATATCATGAATATGTATGACACCCTTCTTGAAAGACAATTAAGGAATATAAGCATCTCACAACAATACTCCATTCCAGAAACGACTCGTAATGTGGATTCGTATTTTCCAGTGTCTTCGCCCCAAACTTATCAACGTCAGCAATACAATCCAATCCAACCGTCTGACCCTCCGGGGTTATCTAATCCAAAAATCGATGAAGCATCAGGAAATGACATACTGTCTGCTCGACAGACTAGCAATGGTGAAACCAAAAATTTCAATGCAAATGTTAATGAATTAGCCAAATCTCAAGCACCCCCACCAAGAAAGACATCTATTTCTTCGCCACTTGATGATCTAATATTGGATCACCCCAGTGAACCACCTTATCCTGATGAAACACCATCGCTTCAGGTACCGGTGGTTAAGACATCATCAGAGAGGCCCTATCCAGATGATCAATTAAAACAGGATAACATTACATCATTCGATTTTCCTACTGTTCCCCTCAGAAAAATATCTGAGGACAACACCACTGAAAACATTCAAAATGAACCCCTCGAAGAAAAACTTCTTATTGAATTGTAATCTATTGCAGCTACCGCTGGGATTCAAAGTCTTTTCAGAGGATACAGTATACTTTATAAAATCCCTTAATTGAACTAACATAGCATTTTAGGGCTATCGAAGTGTTCTTGTCAGTGTTTATCAAACGTTACAGAGCTATTTCTTCAATCTCTAAACCACACGTAATACATCTTCTTTTTGTTACTTTGACCCCATCGTCATTAAGCCCACCATCATAAGCTTCACTGAACTCATGTACATGCTTTTTACCATGTTTTAACTCCTGAAGACGGGTTGTATACTCCTGTGCTCTTGTTTTGAGCCTCATTTCTTTAATTTTCTGTTGATATTTCTTTTCCCTTCTAGCAGATCTACCTTCTTCCCGTCTTTGCCATTCTTTGTCCAGTCCTTCTTCACCACCCCATTTTTTGAAGGCGTACTGTTCAACTTGACATCGAACAAATAGTTGCATACGGGAAAATGTACCAGAATGCGGATTAGGTTTGTCTAATCGGTCTAAGAGTTTGACATCATTAAGCTCTGGATCTGTCAAAAAGTAGTCTTCTTTACATTCTGTCTTTGTTAATAGTGAATATTTCTCCGGATGATTCTTCACACACGTCTTACAAATCTGCATGTGGAATACTTTTTTCATGATAGGGTCCATTTCGATATTGATCCCACATTCATCGCATCTAGGCGCTGATGACATATTAAAGGACGGTGTTTCATCTTCAAAAAGCATACGCCTGTTTTTCTGCTCATCTTGCCACTCTTCCAAAGTCTTAGGTTTGCTGGAGTCCGCTCCATTTTGGTTGTCGTCTGAACTAATAAATCCACCATACGAGTTCTTCATTGTAGAGAAGTCATATTCGATGAAATCTTTTCTTCTAATGCTCGGCCTTATCCTATCGAGAGGCCTATTTCCCTCATTTAGCGTGGGATTTTCATTAGAAGATGCGTCTCTAAGATTGTCTTGTCGTTGTTTCAGCCGCTCCAAGGCTTTCTCTCTATTTGCTTGAATTGCTTTCTTCTGTTCCGGTGTAGGTTCATAGGTTTTCTTCGTAATTATTCCAGTGACAGGTGGGGTCACCACAGCTGGTTTCTCCTGAGTATTCAGGGGTGTTTTTATGATTCCCCTCTGTTTCAGACGTGCTAATGCTTTCTGACGGTTGTATTCCTGTTCCAATTCCATAGATAAAACTGTTAGTAACCATACTTATCTCACCTTTTTGATTTCCTGAAAACTTGAGCCACATACTATTTGCTGCTTCTGTTGTTCTGTCACATTCATATTCGATATCAGATCGTTTCTGACGCCAAGAAGGCTTTACATCCCAAAATCGGTACCAAGCGCACACACGTCCTCATCTTTGATCTTGCTTCTAGTTCAAGGACTCTCATGTCTTTTATGATAGGAAAATACATATCACGTGATTTACAAAGTATAACAGGCTTAGCCGAAGAAACTGGGTATACGACGGAATTATGTAATAGAGGGAGGTCACCAGCCCTCCATGGTATAATCGTGCTCTATTCCTGGAGTAACACTAGTGATAAATTTCAGAAAGATGACTAGATATTGATCAACTCGTAATCCGTCATCTACGTCTTTTTGTAAATCTTCCCACTCGTCAGACTCAGAAACAATAGCAGCTTGTTCTCTGGCACTTTTCCTGGAGTTCCTTACTTTATCCATGAGGACTTTCATGACATTAGCATGCTTGCAGGGGTGTATGGAGATCGATATTTGGTTTCCCTTGAAGAAAGGAAGCGGTTCAATAGTGGCTGATTTGGAGCGGTAATCTGGAGATATGTCGTCGAACATCTGGTCTGGCGTTAGCGGCGTTCCGTCATTCGCAAATCCGCAGAGGTACATCTTGGGAACTCGGTATGAGGTTGAGTAAGTGATATACAAGTCGTAGTATCTCAGGTTTGAGGGCGAAATATCTACAATATCGTCATCTCCGAATTCATCATCAAGGAACCCGTTTTGATCTTCAGCTTCAGCAGTTTTGGTTTCTGTGAGATGTGTTTCGTCTAGAGCTTTCGAAATTCTGGCGAAATCTTGATGCCCAGTCCTACCGGTTTTGTTTTGTTCAATAGACCATCCATCTTCCATGTCAGTCCTTTCTGTGTCATCAATTTCCAGATACTCATTCGCACGTTGTCTGCTGGGCACCTTCTTAGTTATAAGAAACTGCTTGTCTTTAGGAAGAAAATCCTTTGTGTTAACATTCTGATACTCCGCACCATTCCACTTCCATGTGGGAAACATATGCACCAAGTAGTCTCCAGCACTTACAAACTCTTCCGGTGTAAGTTGGCCTGTGCTCTCATAAGTAGACGTGTGTGAAATGGGTGTTAAATACTCCCTCCAGTTAGAAAGCGTAGATCTTAGCATCAGTCCTCAAATCTTCGCAGGTTGTCCTGATTCACCAAACTAATGATAGTCTCTGTTTCTGGTGTTGCTTATCAGAGTTTTAACTTTGTCTTTAAGGGTTTCTAGAATATCAAACCTTAAAACCTGTCCGATGACTTCTTACTATCACATCGAGAGAAAGTGCAAAAACATACCACCTCCACTTATTAAACGTTGGAAGTGGTAGGCCAACAGAGTTCAGGACACATTTGATAGGCTTGTGACCAGCTATAAACCGTGAATTATTGACACATAGCTTGTACAGATACATAAAGGTAGATACACCATGTCACGTGACAGTGTGTAATCTTAATGCATATATTGACTATCACGTAGCTCTGCTAGTAATTACCAGTACCCCTCCCTAGTATTCCTGGAACACATATATTTGATTACAAAATCGGTATTTAGCAGTCAGCTGTCTTACTACTTTTTGCTCCATGCATCAAATTAGAGCTTATCAACCAGAATTTGGCAACAATGCTTATCCTTGAAGTTGGAAAAACATATCACGAAATCTTCATAAAGGGGTTTGAATTGGTTCTTCGGGGGATTAAATCAGGGTTTTGTTTAAGAATTGAATTGCTTATACGAATAAAGCCTCAGCTCTGAAGGGAAGGGTGGATTTTAACGTGCATCTTATATACAGGGATGCTTAGAAGCAAGAAAAGGGCGAACTCCATTGAGAGTAAGCTCAGCAACAGAAGAAGCGATGCTTCATGGGCGAGCACTGGGGAAACGAGAGAGGAGTCTCCGTTTGACAACAACAGTGAGTCCAGCTATACCACGAGGGCCCAATTAAAAAGGCGCAACTCTTTGAATCGTGGCAGTGAGGGATTTGATGTCGAAAAATCATGGAGGGACTCCAGGCGGCTGATATTCATCTTTGGTGCGTTGATAGGTCTTGTATTGGCATTGTGGGTCGGGTCTTCGAAAACTAGCTACAATAAGGATATGTTTGACAACTTTTATGTGTTCGAATCTGTGCAAAACTATGTTGGGGACTGGAAAGAGCTTTTGCCCACTTCTGTGAGCAGCCTTATTGCCGACTTCCAATTCGAAAATACCCAAGCAGATCTCACAGAATCTTTTGCAGTGGGCAAACAATTGAAGTCTGAGTTTAACTTGACCGACAAGCATCCCATCATCATTGTTCCTGGGGTCATTTCAACAGGTATCGAGTCTTGGGGACTCCATAAAGACAACGAATGTGACAGCGAACCACATTTCAGAAAGAGACTATGGGGTTCTTTCTATATGCTAAAAACAATGGTTTTGGATAAAGCATGCTGGCTCAAACACGTCAAATTGGATCCTGAAACTGGTCTTGATCCACCTAATTACAAGTTACGAGCCGCTCAAGGATTCGAAGCAGCTGATTTCTTTATGGCAGGCTACTGGCTGTGGAATAAGGTTTTACAGAACCTTGGGGCTATTGGATATGATTCTAACAAGATGGTAACAGCTGCGTATGACTGGAGGTTGTCATATTTAGATCTAGAGGTAAGAGATCGTTATTTCACGAAGTTGAAGATGCAAATTGAGTTGCAATTAGAACATACAGGCCAAAAGACTGTGTTAGTTGGACACTCCATGGGTTCCCAAGTGGTTTTCTACTTTTTAAAATGGGTTGAGGCTTCTGGTGAAGGCTATGGTAACGGGGGAGACCGTTGGGTGGATAATCATATTGAGGCCTTCGTTGATGTTGCCGGAACCTTGTTGGGCGCACCAAAGTGTGTACCAGCCTTGATTAGTGGGGAGATGAAGGATACCATCCAACTAAATACTCTTGCCATGTATGGTCTAGAAAAGTTCTTCTCCAGACGCGAGAGATTAGAAATGATACAGACATGGGGAGGAATCCCTTCAATGCTACCGAAGGGAGGAGATTTAATCTGGGGTGATCTCGATTTTTCAGTCGAAGACAACGCAGAAGGCCATAATAACACTGATACATACGGTAATTTTATCAGGTTCGCTGATGTAAACGACAACATCATAGACGAGTCGGAGACAAAAATGAGCAACTTCACCATGTCGGCTGCAATCCAGTACGTTTATGACACGTCTCCTGAATGGCTGCAAAAGCGTATTGCGGACCAGTACTCGTTTGGATATGCCAAGACTGAGAAAGAGATGAAAGAAAACGCCTTGCACCATTCTCACTGGAGCAACCCGCTTGAGGTATCGCTCCCCAACGCCCCTAACATGAAGATCTACTGTCTTTATGGTATCCACAATCCAACTGAGCGTGCATACACTTACAAGAAAGATAAAGAGTCCAGCTACTTGAACATGACCATAGCGTACGATTCCACGCAACCCGTATTCTTCACGGACGGTGACGGTACTGTGCCTTTGATGACACATATCATCGGTCACAAGTGGAAGAGAGGCAAGTCGGCATACAACCCTGCAGGAATGGAGGTCAAGATTGTGGAAATGAGACACCAGCCTGATCGTTTCGACATGCGTGGTGGTGCCAAGAGCGCAGAACACGTCGATATCCTGGGCAGTGCGGAACTGAACGAGTACATCCTGAAAGTCGCAAGTGGAAAGGGCGACACTATCAAAAACAAGATCTACACTGACCTCGACTCCTGGGTAGACAAGATCAGTTTTCCGCTATGATTAGCCTGGTCTCGCGGCTCCCTTCCGTATTTCCTGTCTGCGACACGAACATATCGCGCTTACGCGATTAATTGTCACCTTTTCGGCAAAACGTAAACAAAGGCTTTGTCCGCTAAGAAAAGTTCCTAGCCTTTGTAGAATGTATACAATACGAATTGATTAACGCTTGAAGACTTATTGAACGGTCGGATAAACATCTAGAGTAGCTGTTACACTGGATGTTTAATGTTTGTTTGAGTAGAAGTATCAGTAATATCTGTTCTTGCTAACTGAAGTGATACTGAATCTTTATAGGCACAGTACGATTAGGTTACCTGAAGCCAAGAAGCCGTTGATCACCGAACCGGCAGCTTTGGGTCACATAGCGATATTCAGGCAACTGAACGCAGATACGATAATTGTGGAAATGAAAATGGTCTTGGGAGAAGTGAGCGAGTCGAGAATGAACACCCTCGGCCAGAAACTTAATGGCAAGCTTTCGGAAAATCCGCTATTCAAGACACACCTGAGCACACCATCGAACAGCCCGCTGGCTGAATGTTTCAGCAGGACAGACACATCGATAGACTCGGTGCTTAACGCGGAGCAGACTGCTACGCAACTGTCATCTCATCTATTGCAATTCTACAGCACGCCACCAACCGTTCTCGAGGAAGCCGTGGGGAGCCAGATTCATAAAACTTACAAGGCACAGCCAAGAAGCCAGAAGCAACTTACTGCTGAGCAAGTGCGTAGACTAAGACTCCGGGTTCAGCTCGCGTATTACAAGTTGAGGACAAAACAGACCCATCTCAAATTCTCAGAAATTTCAAAAAGCAAGCGTCTAGCTCCTCAGACCGGGGACAGGGCACTTCAATCCTCCAAAAAGATCGCAGTTAAGCGTTCCAGGAAACTTGCTGGTTCTGCAAACACCGCAAACGCTAACGCTAGGCTTGGCCAGCCTTCAAAATCGTTTCCTCAGCCTCAGCCCCTGCAAAAACTACAATGTATTACTCCAGAAAAAAGCCAAGTATCCAGGCAAAACGGAACAGCGTTTGCTGTCTCGTCCAGATATACTCCGGTATCGATGAAGGCCGCCAAATCGCTCTTGCAAATGTTTAGCACAGGCAGCTAAACAATTGACTAGGGCTTTTTGGCCTTTACCGTGTAACATGAAATTTACGTATACATGTATCAATAATACTGCATTCACGAGCTGTTCTAGTCGACTACTTTAAGCCTGGGGAACCCTAGCTTTCGAGTATCCTGGTTAACAGTGCATACTTGGTTATCAAAGTAGAGGTTCTCTCAGGAATCGAACCCTAGTTACAACCATTTGTTTCTTCTCAATTTCATTATTTCGTTTTCATGGAATAGTAAGGCCAAGATTCGTATACTAAAGTTGCAGCTTCATTGTTCGAAACTCAAAGTTAAACGAGGACATCACATAGGTTTAGCTATATAAAACACTACGACTAAGAAATTCGGTGACTTGAGCTTGAAAGTATTGCACTAGAATAAACCAAATAAGATCAACTTTCTCGCCTCATTTCACAAATCGAACATCAATTGAGAAATAATGAAGTTGCTGCAAATCGCTTTATTTGTTGGCGCAGCCTACTATCTGATGAACAGCTTGCTGTACACATGGCTGCCAAGAAATTACATCTTCGACCCTAAAACCTTGAACCAGATTGTAAATTCTGTTATTTCGCAGTATGACACTGAGTCCGAGGAATTCGACGTAAAGGAAATGATGATCGATCTCAGAAACAAACTGGCTGACCACTATGGCGATGAGTATATCAACCCTTATGTTGATGAGGAATGGATCTTCAACAATGCTGGCGGTGCTATGGGACACATGCTAATCCTGCACGCCAGTTTCTCTGAGTATTTGATCTTTTTCGGTAGTTCTGTCGGAACTGAGGGTCACAGTGGAGTCCATTTTGCCGATGACTACTTCACTATTATTCATGGTGAGCAAAAAGCCTCCTTGCCTTACAACTTGGTTCCAGAGATCTACAAACCTGGTGAAACTCATCATTTACCAATGGGTGTCGTGAAACAGTACGGCATGCCATCAGGATCCTTTGCTTTAGAATTAGCTCAGGGCTGGATCCCATGTATGTTGCCATTCGGCTTCCTAGACACCCTGTCGAGTACTTTGGACATTGGAACTTTGATCAAGACCGTTTATTTGACAGGAAGAGACATGGCAAAGAACTTGATCAAAAACCACAAATTCTGAGTGCTTGTATAAATATTCATAATTCGAGAGATACAGAATAAATATTGAACTATTCCTTGTTGCAATTGACTGGACAATGGTTCCGCTTGATCCGTTGAACTGGAGTTTTTATTTTCTCTCTTCTTTCTCATCACTACATGAGCAGTACCGAAATTCAACAGTGCTTATGATTGTATGATACAATTGTCAGAGCTAGAAAAACAGAGGATCAATTAAAGCCACTACAGCTGCCACTCTACGAACATGAGTCTTCCACAAGAGGTACCTGTAGAAGGTTCTGAAGAAACCGAGATCCAAGAACCCACGCTCAAGCGAATTCATGATGTTTTGAGTAAGAACTCATCGACTCAAACAGAATTCATACCACTGCTATACTACTCGCTCAAACAAATAAGCAAGCACCCAAACAACAGTTCTAACTCACTAGATGCAGCCACGTCTAGTATCAGGCATCGACTCAAGACCGCGAAACAGCTTCTACAACAGGACCCACACGCAATAGAACTGTTGTCTAAAACCCCAGAACAATGGCAGGAACACCTGCAGCAACGCAGTACGGAACTCGAAAATAGGAATAGACATATCCAGCGGCTACGAAAAGCCATAAATGAGTTATGAACTCCCAGTAGCACAGACCTTGCGGCTTTGGCATCATCTACCTGTATTGTATACTTAGTTCAGTCAAACTGTCGATCACGTGCTAAATCACTGTATACGATTTGGAAAATTTTCCAAATATTGCCTTGAAGGCTTAATGGTAGATAGAGAAACCAAATACTTGCCACATTAGATACGACATTAAGACCAGATCAGAGGCTCTTTATCACGTTTTATGCTATTCATGACAGTTGATTGAGTGAATTTGTGCCGAAAACTGACCTCAGAACTTTAGTGGATCTTCTTTTATTGAGCTAAGAACCATTCTTTCTGATATACTACCAATTTGTCCTTTCCGAAAGTAGCGTTTAAAGTTGTCAGATACTTTGGAACCGCTTATACCGACTGCTAAACGTGAATTTACATTTTTGTTTCAGGAAAGTGTTGATTACACCAATCTTTGCCGAATTTATTAAAAGATTTTAGACCTAGAATGTCCAACTCTCCGGTACCTCTAGGTGATTTCTCTAAGGTGTCTGCACTACCAGGCATTGCTCCAATGACCGCAGAACAAAGAAACGAATCCTTCTGGTCCTCTAACCCATTGTCCTCGTATTTGATTGATACCTATAACAACATCCATGCTCACAGACAAACTCTATCCCTAGTCAATCCAGGAACTGTGGAGAACTTGAACAAGGAGGTCTCTCGTGACGTGTTCTTGGCCCAGTATTTCTTCACTGGTTTGAGAGCGGACCTAAACAAGACTTTTGCTTTTAACCCTGCTTTCCAAACCTCTCACACTTTCTCCATGGGTTCTGAATCGCTACCAAACTATGCTTTCAGTGCTTTGTTTGCCAACGATAACTTGTTCATGCAAGGAAACGTGGACAATCAAATGTCCCTCTCTGGTAGATTGCAATACGGCTGGAACAAGAACAACGTTTCTAAGGTCACTCTTCAGATCTCTGAAGGCCAGCCAACCATGTGCCAATTAGAACAGGATTATCAAGCCTCTGACTTTTCTTTGAACTTCAAAACTCTAAACCCATCTGCTGCTGCTGATGGTAGCTTCACTGGTGTTGCTGTTGGTTCCATCTTGCAGTCCATTACTCCTCAATTGGCCGTTGGTTTGGAAGCTATCTATTCCAAGGGTCAAGCTGCTGCCCCTGCCGATGCTGCTGTTTCCTACATGACTCGTTACGTATCTTCCAAGCAAGACTGGATCTTCTCTGGTCAATTACAGGCCAATGGTGCGGCTATTGCTTCCTTCTGGAGAAAAGTTTCTCCAAACATGGAAGCTGGTCTAGAAACCTCTTTGCAAGCTTCCATGCTACCAATTATGGATCCTGTCATTGGCCAACCAATTGGTTTCCAACCATCTATTGAGGGTGCTACCACTCTTGGCTGCAAGTATGAATACAGACAATCTGTTTTCCGTGGATCTATTGACTCTACTGGTAAAGTTGGTTGCTTCTTGGAGAGAAAGATATTACCAACTCTTTCCGTTCTCTTCTGTGGCGAAATCGACCAATTCAAGAACGAGAGCAAGCTAGGTGCAGGTCTACAATTCGAAACAGCTGGTAGTGAGGAACTACTTATGATGCAACAAGGTCTTGACGTGAACGGTAACCCTTTACAAGCTCCACCAGCATAAGTAGGTCCAGGTAAAAAGTGAATGTTAGTGATGTTTTTATAGGAGAATCTTCTATGAATCTGCCCCAATTTTGCTACCACTAGCATTCGTATGTTTTTGTTTGCAAGCAACAACAGTGATGCTGCACATCTCATCTCCCATTTACTTGAAGTTGCGATTGGAAATCAAAACCTGCAATCGAAACGTTTTTGTGATGTTTTAATGACCCGATTCACTCATATCAATTAAAGTAACTCTAAATACTTAATCATAACATATAACTCTTGTTCATAGCCAGGTATATACAGAAATACGACGGTGATATCTCAACTTTTTGGTTTTTGAAAGTTTTAGTACCGGTGGTAACAAAAAGTTGAACGGCATCATGCAAAAATTGTCATTAAAATACACTTATATACAAATAGATATAGTAGTGCGGCAATAGTACCAGCCAATTGCCCATTCATTTCTGATCACTGGACTGAAATAATTTACCTCTGAAATACAGGGTCAGAAACTATCAACAACAAATGCCAACTGATGTTTCATATCTCGGCAATATCTTCGAAGCTGACATCCATCCAGCTTAATTTCATTGCGCCGTCGTCTTTGCTTAAATGAGTATACATTTTGCGATTTCCAGATAGGGGGAAACTGATCGATCGTCTGTTATTTTGGGTAAAATGTGAATTTGTTTGAGTCCAATCCGAATCACTAAGAAGGCTCTCATGCATGGAACTGAACCGTTTGTACCTTGCGCTGTTTTGTCTCATTTCTGAGTTTGCTGGTTTAATCCGACCTAAAGCATGTTTGAAAGTAGCATTTATCACATCCGCAGATTGAACTATAACATGATCGACACTATCAGTGGAGAATAACGAACTCTCGTCAGAATACAGGCTGCCAATTTGTTCTAAAGTATCTGAATCTGTGGATTCCTCTCTGAGCAGGTATTCCAGGTCGTCTTTCTCACTATCATCCTCAGATTCTGCGTCTATTTCCGGGAACTTGAGCTTGTTATTCGGTTCAGTTGGGTCTGAGTACATGCATATCTTCTCCATTACACGTTGGAACTCGTCAATAGTATCCTGCGGTATATGATCTCCATTAGGAGGCAAAAAAGTGACCTCCCAAAACCTCTCTGGATTGAAAAGGGCTATGACAATCTTGAACTCATCCGGTGCTTCTGCTTTTGCTTTCATTCTTTGAACCTTCAGCTTCGGAAGAATCGGATGTACGAACTGGTCTTGCTTGCCCAGACTCAAGTAATTCATTTTTTGTTTAGAATTTATCATGTATATCTCATAAATCTCAAGGCTGGCCTTGTTAGAAATCACGTTTACCGTATCACTGTTGTTTGATTGCCAGCTTCGCACTTTCACATAATCGTGCCGAAACAGCGTTATCCGTTGAATTGACTTGCGATTTTCGTTCCCGGTTTTGACGTGAACATTTGGACCATTTGCCAACTGTGTATTATCTGTCCTGCTTCGCAGTATAGACCGTTTTAAGGTCCGAAACGGTCCTGAACCCTTCTTCTTTGGTGATCCATTCAATGCCATCACAAAAATGAAGACTACACCGTGCTCGGTAACAAAAACTATGTCAATTTCTCCTATCAGAAAGTGTTCAGAGCCTTGCTGACCCCAATTTGAAGGTCAATGCCACACGGAAATCACTTCAATATCTTCCTTATATAATTTAAGGCGATTGAGTTTCTAGATATATAGCATTGTTTTCACTGTTTTTGTTTTTTCTATACTTATCGTGAAGAAAAGAAGCTTGCGGTGCTTCATGGGGATGAGACCTCATCAGCAGCTATCAAACAGTGGAAATTGGCTGTGAGTAATAGGTGCAGATAAGTCAATAGGATACTTATGATTTCCAAGTATTCTTGTACTTATCTCTATGATTTGTGTTCTGTCATGACGTTAAACTGCTAAATATTATCACATTTTATACAAAAGAAGACTGGGCAATATTATAGCTTCTTTCTGCCCACAATATGGTCAGCAATTGTTCTTGTGGCTTGCCAGTGTATGTTCTTTGGCGTTCTCTTGTAGAGCTCTGTTTCAAAGTCATACAGTTGTCTGATAGAGGTGAACACAATGTCGGAGCCCTTCACTCCTAGCACAGAGGCTGTGCTGGATAGTTTAGGATCATCGTATTGGAAGTCCTCCTCGTCTTCCGTTCTAGACTTTGACATCATCTTCTGGTGCGACTCAATGAACCCAACAGCTCTAACAGCAAGTCTTGTACCTCTTGTTCTGTCTATAGGAGAAGGAAGACCTCCTTGTTGCACGTGACCTGGAATTGCACATTTCGCATCGAAATGTCCTTGCGCCTCTGCGGTGATGATCTTAGCCAAGGCTTCTGGTGTTAGTACTTTGGATGCGTTCGTTGACTTCAAAATCAATTGACCAAATTTGCCTCTACCCTCTGCTTTGTCGAAGGATTCTCTCAAGTTTTCAATGTCTTGCGATAGTTGTTCTAAACTGATACCTTCTTCAGGAACGTAAGAAACTTGAGCACCGACAGCTAGAGCTGCATGTGTTGCCAAATATCCGGAATTCCCACCTTGTACATCAACGATGAAAACTCTCCCACGGGTGGAAGCTGCTGATTGTTTCACCACGTCACAATATTGCATCAAAGAGTTCAATGCAGTATCTGAACCGAGAGAGTATTCAGTACCTGGAACGTTGTTTGATAGAGTTGCAGGAATCAAAACCATTGGGATTCTGAAAGCCGTATAATTTTCTCTTGCTCTTTCCAATTGGTGTAACGATAGGAAGGCTTCGAAACCACCAACTATGATAAGACCATCAAACCCGTATTTTTGGAAATAATAGGCTATCATACCAATATCAGCTTCTTCTGGTGTGATTCTATTAGTACCAATTTCAGAACCACCACGAGACTGCCATCCTATGAGATCCTTCCAGTTCAAAGATCTAACGGATTCGTGTCTGCTCAAGCCAGTCCACCCGTTGTAAATAGCATATGGTCTGTGTCCTTGAGACATACAGTAGGTTGCCATCGAGTAAACGGCTGAGTTCATCCCACCAGCAGGAGCCCCAATGTTAACTATGGCAATCTTCAAATGAACATGATCAGGGAGTTTGGGTTCAATATGATCAGCAGAATTGATAGCCATGAAATTGTTCATATGTTCCACAAATTCAGAATCCCTTAACTGCATCGCACGTTTGAAATCCTTTGCCTGGATTGCTTCCGCTACTGATTTTGTCAATTTCACAGACTCCACCAAAGGTTTACGGGTGATTTTGTTCTCGTTTACAGCAATCAAAGGAGATGGAGTATCCGGAGTAGACTCCAGCACAGCATTGACTGCTTCAACACCTTGCAAGGTTGCAAGAATACGGTCATAGGCAACTGCAGTACCACCTCTTTGAACATGGCCCAACGTCGTAATTCTAGTGTCTAACCCTAGTCTCTCAACCAATACTTTGTGTACATCCTTAGATGATATTGGAGTCAGATCTGCTGCTACAGCTCCTTCGGCCACAATCACGATTGTGGTTCTTTTTCCTCTAGATCTATGTTTAGAGACAATGTCACACATTTGATCTTGCCATTCCCTTGAGGAGGCAGGTTTTTCCGGAATTAAGATGTAATCTGCAGATGTTGAAATACCAGCCATCAAGGCAAGCCAGCCACAATTACGACCCATCACTTCAACGACAAATGCTCTCGAATGAGACTTGGCAGTAGCATCAATATAGTCAATTGCTTGACAAATACGATCTAACGCAGAATACGCTCCAATGGTTGCGTCAGTAGTCGACATATCATTATCGATGGATCCCACAGTTCCACAAATGTTCAAGTGTTGGTATCTGTCGAATTGTGTCTTGCTGATCTTTCCTTCATTAAGTAGTTCATTGATTAACGAAGGCCATTCTTCCCTGAACAAATCAGCGCCTGTGAGAGATCCATCACCGCCACAAACGATCAGCGCGTCTACACCAGCTTCGATCAAATGAAGAGCTCCCAGAAGTCTACCTTCTCTCTCTTTGAACTTCATACAACGAGCAGTACCAATGTTTGTACCGCCCTCGCTGGACCAATTACGCACAGATTCCCAGAAAACTTCCTTGATGTATTTTGGTCCACCTCTTACCAAACCCTCGTAGCCTTCCATCACAACGAACGCTTTACATCCTTTGTAAATAGCCGATCTGACGATAGCTCTCACATTAGCGTTCATACCTGGAGCGTCGCCTCCAGAAGTCATAACTGCAATGGCTTTTTGCGCTGGTTTCCTGGTTGGGATGGAAGGATATTCTAGGCGAGTTGAAGACCCCTTCGAGGCAATATCTACTTTAGAGGATCTCGAAGACAGCAGAGATGTGTTAACAGACTCTGTTGGAAGCGTGGGCTTCAACGAAATGGCATTTCTGGTTTGTGTAATACCGATGATGTACCCGTTAGGGTCCTTCAAATAAATCTCCAAGGGGTTGTTCTCGTTTGGATACGCCTGTATCACTACCCCAGACCCTGACGCAATTTCTTTAAAGTGTTGAATGTTTGTGCACGAGAATACTAGAGAGGTCGACACAACGGCCCTCCAGTCCTTGTCATCTGCTACAACGAGCGGTTTGAAATTCTCATCAATCACCATTTTGATTGTCACGGCAGAATTGGTTAGCAGATGGAGCTTCTCATCGTACATCAGTTGCAAATGTCTCTCATAAAACTGCACAGTGGCTGTGTGGAGCCTCCGGTTTGTCTTTAGCGTGTACGCCTCAGTACCGTTCAAAAGAGGCAGCGATTGTGTCATGTTTATTCCTTTCCCTTATTTCTCGAAGATCAAAGTCCAAATTATAACAATTTCCTTGCTACACAATGCTCTGTACTCTGTTATGTTAAATCTTTTCCCTCAGCTGCTATCCTAAAGTCTGCTAAGCTGAACCTCTAAGTCTAATAGCCTTTGCTTCTATTTTATCTATAGCCAACAGAACAAAACAACTCTGTCTTCTAATCCTTTTATTCAACAATGAAAAATCTCTTTATCTCTTGGGACCTTTGTCTAATTCTCAATAGCTCAATTCCTGATAACTCAATTGTATCAAAGACTCGGTCTCTCTATATTCTTATGACAATATGATTCTTCAGCTTGAAGCATTATATATCTTTGGCATTGTCAAGCATCAGATGTCTACTATGATACTTAATACAAAACTTGAAAGTGGTGCTCGTGACCAGAACAGTTGGCTTCCAGTTTGTGGGAATAGTGGAAGCCAGGCGAGCAGCGAGAAAAACGTGGCAGAGTCACGTGATGTATATCACGTGATAGTGCTCTCTCGGTGGAACAATGGTAGACATCAAGGACTGAACGTCGGCTAAGGTGTCAGACCGTGGGGTACCACCTCAATGGAGTATCCGTCTGGGTCCTTCAAAAACGCGAGGTTCTTCATCTTGCCCTGGTTGAACCTGGGGGCCCATTTCAGATCCGGATACAAGGACTCAATTTCGCTGCATAGCTTGGCAGGGTCCTCGCATGAGATGCAAATATGGGCGTAACCCTGGGGTTCGGTGTTTCCCGTGTGGTACGCCAGGTTTGGATCTGATTCTGATCCCCAGTTATGCGTGAGCTCGAGCAGATCGTCTCTGTCGGACCGCTGGAGGCCCTTTTGTTCGTTTTCGTAGCCCAAGAAGTACAGTGTGAACTTGGCGTTTGGATGTTCGCTGACATCTACAATGGACATGCCCAGGACGTTCTGGTAGAACTCCAAAGACTTGACGTGGTCTTTCACTCTGATCATCGTGTGGTTGAATTTTAGGCCCTTTGGTTCAGGGGATTTGTTCTGGACAAGCTCGATCCAGTACCCGTTCGGATCCAGAGCAAACGCAATGTCTTTCTGTCTGCCGTCGGTCAGTTTCTTCTGGAACTTGACGCCGCTGGCCTCCAGTCTGTTGCATTCGGCCTCGATATCAGGAACGCTGAAACATATGTGGCCGAAACCCCGATGTGGCTCTTCGTTCCCATTATTCACTTTATAGTCGGGGTCTGATTCGGTCCCGTAGTTGTGCGTCAACTCCAGCACACCGCTGCTGCTGAAAACATCTACGGTACCCTGGGAGTTGGTCTTGAAAGATTTGTCCGGAAACGACAAAAAGTATAGGTCAAACTTCATCTCAGGAAACTTCTTATGGTCCAACAGTTTCATTCCAAACTTTGTCTCGTAAAATGAAACAGTCTCCTTGGGGTCTTTGACCCTCACGCATGTATGGTTGAACGTTAGACTCGAGTCGCCGATAGTGGCTTCCACTCTTTTGGGAAAATGCTTGAAACTGGCTTCTGTAGTCATTGATCGTACGTGCTCAAAGATTTGCACCAATCTATGTCTCAACATAAATCAGAATAGCTGAATTTAGGACAATGGTGCTAAAGATTCAAGTACCTATTATCTACCGTTTCCCTGTCTCTATTTACTTTCCTATTTTACTTAACATGTTTCTTGCATTTTCCAGATTACTTATATACTCTGTCAGATATCTGAAATCCACGTCATACTAAGCGAGTTTAATTAACTGAACGTTCTTAAATGAAGATTGAAAGGCATAAGATTAAGACTGGCTCAAGGATCATCTGTACAGATGTGGCATTGTCTCAGTAAGCCATTCGTATTTGTCGAACGTGATACAGTCTCTGATATACTCTTTGCTTGTTAGCATCAATGATTGGTATAAAACGTATCTCATCGGCTTGCCCTCACTTTTTAGCTTGTTAAACACGACACTGGAAGGATGCACATGCACTGTTAAATCGTGTCTCAGGTTTGTGTATCCCTGGCTTGATAATTTTGCTATATTGTTCGGAAATCCCGAGATGAAGCATTTTGTGACGTTGGCTTCAATGAGAGCAGGGTTCTGTAATTCAAACTTTTTCACATATTCGTCGTTCTTTGCAACTAGCCCTAGCTTAACACAGTGCCTCCATAACTGTTGGCGTATATTTTGGACCCGCTTCATAGTCTTGTGCTGAAGCTTGAAATCCTGACACCATCGTCGAGAATAATTGTTCTCTTCCCACTGTTCATAAATCCACAGATACAATAAATGATCACTGGACTGTAACGACGATCCATACAATTTGGCTTTATCCTCATAGTGCACCCCTGGCATAAATACTGAGTTGCTCTCTTGTAGCATTGATATAATCGTGACAACTTGTCGTAATACACCTTTGCAATTATCGTCATAGACACTGGAATGAATAACCTTGGCATACTCGGGTTCGCAAGGAAAATCGCACATCAGTTTCCCAACTTTAGTGATCATGCCTTTGCTGTTCAGAGCCCCTATGGCATAAAGGTTATCCAAGGCTTCACTTAGTTGTCTTGCATTCGGTTTGTCCAACATAGGGAAATTTAGCAAATCGTTAATACCCAATGACAACAATAAAAGCACCACTTGATTCAGTTTGGTTCTTAAAATTTCTGGTTTAGGAACCATTTCCAACTCGTGATAATAAGACCATTTGGTGAAAAGTCTGAAACACTTTCCAGGCCCTAATCTTCCGGCTCTACCGGCTCTTTGGTCAACGGATGCTCTTGAACATGGAACCGTCTGAAGTTTGGAAATGCCTTCCGAATATGATTGTTCTTTCACATACCCTGGATCAACAACAAATTTAATACCATCGATTGTAAGTGACGTCTCTGCGATGTTTGTTGCAAGTACCACTTTTCTGCAGTCCTTTGGTGTCGGTTCAAAGATCTTGGACTGTTGTTCCTGTGGTAAATTAGCATAGATTGGAACAACAAGCATGTCCTTGAATTTTGAGGCATCTAATTTCGAAAGAATGTCCAACAGTTTCGCCTGCATCGCTTCGATTTCTTCTTGTCCTGTCAAGAATACCAAGATGTCACCAGGAAGTCTCTGGGTAGTGTGAATTTGGAACACCGTTGTTACTGCTGCATTGATGTAATTACCCTCAGGATGTAACGTATAATGAATGTCTACTGGATACCTTCTACCGGGAACATTGAAGATAGGACAGTCAAAGAAAAACTTTGAAAATTGTACGGCATTCATAGTAGCACTGGAAATGATTAGTGTCAAATCTTTTCTACGTTGCAGCAAGCCGTGTAATAGACCTAAAAGCACATCTGTAGATAAGGTACGCTCATGAGCTTCATCAATCATGACAGCACTATATTTAGACAGTTGTGGATCGGTCAAAAATTCTCTGAGAAGCATACCATCCGTCATGTATTTCAGAATGGTTTTTCCTGGAGACGTTTTGTCATCAAATCTTATACTGTAACCAACCTCTTTACCCAAAACAACGTCCATTTCATCTGAAACTCTTGATGCAACACTAGTTGCTGCAACTCTACGAGGCTGTGTGCATACCACAGCTTTTCCATATCTGGTATAGCCATCTTCTACTAGAAACTGAGGTAATTGAGTTGTCTTACCAGAGCCAGTTTCGCCAACAACAATCAACACTTGGTGCTCTCGAATACTTTTCAATAAATCTTCTCGGTATTTGTAAACTGGTAAGGACTTTCTAGTTTCCTGAATCGTTCGAACTCGATTTATTTGTTCCTCAAGTGCTTCAACTAATGCAGCTTTTTCATGGTTGTTTTCTTCGCCCTTCAAGGTATCCGCAGGTTCTTCGGTGAATTCAATCATTGATTCCGTATCAAAAACGAATTCATATTTATCAGAGTCTTTAAGTTTAATCTCATCTGCCCCAGATTTCATTACACTTTTCTTCAGCTGTTCGTCTTCCCATTTGTCTCTGTCTTCTCTTTGTCGCAGTTTGACATTTAACAACTGACTTTTCGACACGTTTAAATCCTGCATTTTAAAGCCTTTAGCCATTTCATCCATCGGTTTCTGTTGAGTATCCTTTAGCAGTTTTGAAATCTCCCTTTTTAGCGTTATTTCCTCTCTTTCGGTGGTGGTGAGGTTGTTCCATCCGTACTTCTTCACATCTTCTTCCCAGATTTTGAGATCTTTGACTAGCCATTTTAACTGGGATTGCTGTTTCTTGGACAATACTTTCTGATCTGAAATCAACCTTAGTTTCTCTAGAGATCTATCATCAGCTTCGGGCTCTGGAATACGTTGTGAGCCAACTGGATGAACATCTTCTAAATTTTGGGCTTTAAGTTGAACATCTTTATCTTTATCTTCATCTTCATCAACAGTTTCATAAGTTCTTTTGGCTCTTCGGCCACCTATATTGCCTGACCCTGTATCCGACATATATAGTCACCTGCTGGGCAACTAACTTAAGACAGGAATATTATCGTGCATCACTTTGTTCTACTTAACTATACTACTTTGAGAAAGGCATGTATAATTGTAATTGATGATTGTGATATCAGTTAGATGCAAACAGTTTAAGCTTGTAGAAAACTAACGTATACAGACTTTGTATCTTGGGTTATCAGTGAGTCAGCTGGCTTTAGTGGGGAAGAACTATATCAATAGAGAGTAGTTCATGTGTTTGTGTGGTTGACCATGCTTCCTCCGACTTATATACCGCCATGGACCACTCCATATATTATCGGAATCGGTGGAAGCTCAGGGTCTGGCAAGACAAGTATTGCAACAAAGCTCGTTTCTAAGATCAATACGCCATGGACAGTACTGATATCCCTGGATAATTTCTACAAACCTTTGACTCCAGATGAACGGAAGTTGGCGTTTCAAAATGACTATGATTTCGATAAGCCCGAATCGATAGACTTGGACCTCGCATACGAATGCATCTTAGCACTCAAGGAGGGAAAAAAGGTCAGGATTCCAACTTACTCCTTCTCAGATCACGACAGAATACCAAATAAATTTCTCACTATTTATGGGGCGAGTGTCATTGTGGTTGAAGGAATATATGCGCTATACGATCAGAGACTTCTGGATCTAATGGACCTAAAAGTGTACGTGGACGCGGATCTTGATATATGTCTGGCGAGAAGACTTACTAGGGATATAGTCTCAAGAGGAAGAGATCTTCAAGGATGTATAAGACAATGGGAGAAGTTTGTTAAGCCAAATGCGGACAGATTTGTAAAACCAACTATGAAACTAGCTGATGCAATAGTGCCTTCTGTCTCTGACAATAGTATTGCCACTGAAATGTTGCTAAACCATGTTCAATCCAAATTGCAGATCAAATCGCAATTGCATCTCGAGGAGTTGCAGAAACTAGGAAACTACAATGTGTCAATTAATGCATTAGATAATATTCACTGCCTACCTTTAAACAACCAAGTACAGGCATTGCACACTATGCTTTTAGATAAAACGATCCCGAGAGATGATTTTGTGTTCTACTTTGACAGGCTAGCAACCATCTTACTCTCGCACGCTCTAGACGATATACCAGAAGAAAAAAGAAACAGATCAGTTTTAACACCTACTGGTAAGCGACTTGAGAATCCAGTATTCGTTGACTTTGATAGAGTTACGGCAGTTAGTATCGTTAGATCTGGAGATTGCTTCATGAGTTCTTTACGAAAGACTATCCCTCATATCCCTGTCGGAAAACTGTTAATTCAATCTGATTCTAGAACAGGTGAACCACAGCTACATTGCTTGTTTGTACCGCCTAATATTGAATCGTACAATCAGGTTCTGTTGATGGATGCTCAAATCATTTCTGGAGCCGCTATCATTATGGCTATCCAGGTTTTAGCTGATCACAATGTTCCGTTGAAGAACATCAAAGTGATTGTATATCTCGCTACTGAGGCCGGAATACGGAGAATTGTAAATGCCACCAACAAACAGGTCGAGATATACGCTGGTGAGATAATTTCAGATGATCGGATAAGGTCCAATCAATGCAATTGGGGCAGAGAAAGATTTGTCGACGCATGCTATTTTGGCTGTAAATAAGCTTGTGGATTCTGTTTTGATATCATAAATACAAGGAAAACCACCAGTATGATGGACAGACCAATTACCCCAACGATTTTAAAACTACAAAATCAATCAAGAACACAAACAAAGCATGCAATTAGGAAACTTGACATAGTTTAGATATTTTACATAAACATTAAACAAGTAACACCTTCTGTCAATAACCAATCAGTTTCATTAATGCATACCCAACGGTCACAATAATGAAATAAGCAATTATACTAGCTGGCACACCCCTTGTGATAAATGTGCTAACAGATAAGTAACGATTTCCAACATCGTCGATCATCGAAATGGCAGTGACGTTCGGGAAACCGGATGTTGGTAGACCCATGGCTCCTGAGCAAAGGAATGCAGCTATCATTATTAGTACTCTTGAATGGTCGCCATCGGGTAAATTTGTGCCAATCTCCTTCATTAATGGAACAATAATCATCGCTGCAACAGTGTGAGAAACAAATGTAGCCATAATCAAGATCACAATTCCAAAGATTAAAACGATTTGAAAAATAGGTTTTGTCTCTATTGATTCTTTGATAACTGCTGCAATAGTTGCAAGCAACCCGGAGGACGTCACTGCCTTTCCTAACGTTGTTCCACCCATAGCTAAAATAACAATGGTCCACATGAAGTTGTTGAAATCATCGGAGTCAAGAATCCCAGTTCCAAAGAAAAGCAGCATTGGAATCACCGATATCATCCCCATTTCACCAAATACTCCTTTTAACTGGTTTGCGAGACACCATAAACAGATTGTTAGCACAGTTACAAGGGAGATGAACCATTGTTGAATACTGAATGGATCAGTGATGGGATGGTACTTCAAAATTTTCAAGTTATTGTCCGGTGGGAAAGTCAAGAGAAGAAGTATCCATATTGCCAAAATACATAGGGCACATACGGGCAAAGCAACGATAAACCATTGGCCCCAGGATGGCTGGGGTTCCATCATACCGATGGAGATAATGTTTTGCGGAGATGCGATTGGAGATGCCATTCCACCAATATTGGAGGCCAAAGCAATACCCAATATCAACGATTTGGCAAATGTTGTATCACTTGGTAAGGTACGTAACAACGGCTGGATAATGGAGTAACATAAAACCGGTGCAGCGACATTCGAGACCCACATAGATGCAAATAATGCTACGCCCATATTAGTCAAGAGGATAATCTTCGGATTGGTACCAGCAGATGCCAAAACATGAGTGGATATGACCTTAGCAATGTTATACTTGGAGAGAGCAGCTGCCAAGGTGAAGCCACCCAAAAGTAACATGATAACACTTGACCACATCGTGGATAAAATATACTGAGAAGATTCGGCAGGGTTTAACATATGACCGTCAGACGCATCTTTTAGGACAGGCAAAACAACGGTCAATAGTGGAATCAACAAGGAAGTCACAAACAAAGGTATTGTTTCGGTTGCCCAGAGTAATGAAGCGTAAATTAAGATTGCCAAACAGTTCTTTTGTAACGGGTCCTCCATTGGAGAAAAGATTAAAAGTAACAAGAATATCGAGGTGATGAGGATAAATTTGATAAATCCCGTGCAGGATGCTATTAATCTCAAGAACTGTAATGGAGACAACCGGAACAAATCTGAGAACGTGCTAGGGAATTGCAACTCATCTGATTCTATCAATTCGATGTTCCCCTCGGTATCCTTTGTGATACTTCTGAATGTTACGGAAGAGCTCTTTTTTCCAATCTTTTCAGCCTTCACATTTTGAGCTTTTCTTTCCAAGTTCATCATATCCTTCCACACAGTGTTTCGTTCCCACACGACATGCTCTCTAAGATGTAACGACAACTCACGTTCAGCCTCTTGGAAATTGATGATTTCATGCTGCGAGTCCACCATACCAATGCACTTAGCGTACATCACGATGACTTCGTTTATCGCTCCTGACAAGTTTTCAATCGTGTGTTCGTTGAACACGTGCGACTTCTTGGGCAACGACTCCAAATACGAGGCCTTCACCTTGGTATTCAAGGACTTGTCGAACTTTTTGCAAATCTTGGCAAACCCAGTCTTGTTCAACTCAATGAACGACTTTAATTCAGAGAGTTGCGTGAAGCAGGCTACGATTCTTTTCTTCAGCGTTATCTGCTGCTCAACGACAGGATCTATCGTGTTGTTAATGTCGTTGAACTTGGCCAAAGACGGTAAAACTTCAGCAGTTATCGACTGTAGGATTTTGGACCCAATAGATCCTGTTCGAGATCTAGTTTGGCCCTGCAGTTGTGACGACAACTGTTGATTGTCCAGAGAAACCGCGGCATCTTCCTCAGCACCGTCTTCCGAGTAGAGATCCATCTCAGCCTGGGAGTTGTAGTCCGAAATTGAAGACGATCGTCTGGTATTCTGACGGTTCACTTCTCCCAGGCTCTCTCTATGCAAAGACCTGTTCATCAGGTCGTTTTGAAACGAGGCCACATCTTCGTACAACTCCGTGTAATTCGCCAGGATCGACGTCTCTTGAGCAGTGTAAAAAGCGTCCACTTTTTCCAGTTCCTTGTTCAACGCCTCTATGAACCGCTGCTCGTACGTCCCTATCCCCTGGCTTGACTCTGTCAGCGGCGTGTGCTCCAAATCCTGGTTCTGTGAGCTTGACTTGTACAAATTTTCCTTTTGTAACGCATAGATCAATTTCTTCAACTGTTCGTATGCAATGTACTTGGTCGACCATTCCGGCACCGCATTGAACTGCAAAGAGTGAGAAAACTTCATTGTCGCTCAACCCAATACTCTGCACTGCCTCTAGCGTCCTGCTGCTGCATATATGGTCCCAGAATCCTTTGGTTCACTGCCCAAAAACCACTCAAAATGTAAGCGACGTTTCCTGTATGTGATTTTCTTCACAAACTACAAATCCCAGCCCACACTCTCCGAGACTCTCCCAAACTTCTCACAACTACTAGTTTTCGGAAACCACAGGTCTGCAACTGCACGTATTGAAGTCCGTGCCTGTAGGTGCTGATCTTTCCTAAGTTTCACAGACTTTACTGATGCTGTAGCACTATGCTAGCTGTGCTAGCTGTGCTACTATCACGGTTCTTGGTTTTCACTCTTTAAATAGATCAAGGCCCGTCCGATACTGAGATGCCAACTGGCACATGGCACAGGGGCGGCCCGCGGGGGCCCTCGAGGGGCGCTGGGCGCCAGAGCACCGTTGTGCGGACGAGCGTGGATCGCTGCTGCTGCGCTCGTGGCATAGACCGAGCGGGCCGCACGGTCAGGTCACGTGACCCACTCTGGGTCACGTGACCCTTTTCCCACTTTCCCTTTCTTTTCCCTTTTCTCGCGTCCGTCTCAGCTCATTTTTCTTCCCCACATTCCACTCTTGCCTGCGCTCCTGTCTGGGCAAATCTGGCCTCAGATTCGCCTCGCAAAGGGGGCCCCCTTTGCCATTTTCGCGCAAATCACTCTTCAGATCATTAAGGTCCTCCGCCTTTGTGTGCATGGTGTGATTGCAGCAATATGATAATGCGATGAGCGATGAGTATAAAAGAAGAATGTGTCGTAAAGTAAAAGAAGCATTGAAGGCATGGGATTAGGAAGTGTATATGGAGTTTTGATGTGGATTATAGAGCAGGGAAGTCAGTGCTAGAAGTTGGTTCATGATTTTATGTACTTTATAATGGCTCAGCATAGAGTTAACAGGCCTATTACTGCGCAGCTGGAAGTGTTATATTCCAAGGGCCAGGAACCCGGCTGCTCGAAGATTGTGGGGACGCTGCTGCGGGTGCAGCAGCCTGAGGCGGAGCGGGATAATTTTGAACGGCTGAATGGGTTTGGTGCGGGAGGTGCGGGAGGTGCGCAGGACGCGGGCGCAGGGCCCGCGTTCCAGACGCACCTCTCGAACAACATGAAGGTCAGCGACCTGTACCAGTGCATGCACAGCCGACACTACCATTTGCACGACGACTGGTACTTGCATGTGCCGGTGTCTGCGCGCAGGTTCAGCGAGAGCAACCTGACGCGGCTTCCTGGCCATTACGCGCAGCGCAGCGCAGATGCGGCGCGCGAGCTGCGCGCGGGCCGGATTGCCAGGCCGGTGTCTGAGTCCACGCTTTTGGCTGCAAACACAGCTGCGGCTGCGGCTCCTGCCGCGAGACATGGTGCGGAGCACCCCTATATGTCCCCATTGCAAGAGTCTGGAAGCTCAGTGGGCTACCCGTTCAGAGAAAGCTACACCATACACAACTTGGACCGTGTGAAACAGTCAGATAGTTGCGGGAGCACCGACTCTGTCGACATACTGCACGACCCGATTATCAGTGAAATGGAGTCTTGTGGACAAGAAAACACGTCGCCTACTGCATCGACACCGGTCCCGTATTCTGGAACGGAATTGCCCTCGGATGATCTGCGTTCAGCCCAGGTTGTGTCGCCTAGTTCTGGCCAAAACTGTGATCTGGAGCCCGGAAATGACTCCCTTGATATGCGCTCGCAGTGCGAGAAGCATCATCATAGAAGAAACTCTCTCGCTGTGAGATTCAAGAAACCAAGATTTAAGTCTATCTAGGACACTAACTTCCGAATTACGCTGCTATTGATGATATGACTAAATTAGAGACTCTGGTCGTATTGATACCCTCTCTACACTTTTGGATTAGCTGACTTGAATTACCAAACATCTTCATTACCCAATTTCAAACTAGCTGGACTGGTTTGATTTGGAAACATATGATCGAGGTCTCGTACCATGAATTCTGATACACATCGCTTTATGCTTCGTTTGGTATTTGTCTATTGCATGTCGGCTGTCTTTTTGAATGACTTCACACAATCGCTTTATACTTGTGCTTCAAACCTTACGCCAGATGGCGTATCATCATTCGATGAGAAACTTTACGCATTTTGGTCTTAAATACAGGCTAACCATTAATACAGTTTGGATACATGCCATTGGCATTTATTTGTGTATGATTTGTATTTTGTCATGTGATCACGACCTCAATGATTTGACTCTGAAATTCTTGATGCTCTTCTTCGTCTTCAACATCACTGATTTGAACGGTGTGCTCTCATCAGCCTTGGTCTTTTCTTGCTCGATGATAGCTTCTGTACATGTGTCAAAATCACTGTTACCGCTGTGGACCGAGCCCTCTTCTCCTTTCGTATTTCCATTTTGGTCGCTAGGTGTCGTAGTCTTGTAGGCGGGGAACTGCTGGCTGGTCTGCTGGTGCGACGGTCTAGTATATCCAAATCTCGATTCTTGCTTCATAGGTGGTGTTGCGTTGTATGAGAATCCGCTCATTAGTGTCGCAGTAGTTTTAGTTGGTGTTACCAGAGGCACATTCTCTTCTGAGTTAACATCTGTATCATTTAAATGAATAGTTTGGAGTTTGTCTGGTTCTGGTTTACAGCCTTCCGGAACAGGAGGCAGGTCTTTGCCGTTACTTAGTTTCTCCATCTGACTTTTGATCATTTCAAACAATGTCGCTCCTTCCGAATTCACTGTTACTATACTTTCTGCATTGTAGTTGTCAATAAGGTCATTCAGTATATCAGGTGAAGTCTGTGTGTCAATTAGAGCTGAAGCACGTAAAAGTTTGCTACTGGGAGTCAACGTCACGCTTTTTTTAGCAAGATCAGATTGGCCTTCCTTCTTGGATTTAACTGATGAGTTAGTCTCCTCTATAGAAAAAGGTTTCGTTTCAGTCTTTTCAATTGGAACCGACTCTGCCGTGGTGGCCATGGAAGAGTGATTATTGAAATGTTCGTTGTTGTCCGTACCTAAGTCAGATTTAACGCTGTTGTCATCTTCAAAATTACTGATATCCATCGCGTCGACAAAGGAAGCTTCCGATTTGACCACTGACTCACGAGCGACTCTAGAAGGAGTGTTCATAGTGTTGCTACCAACAGGTGATGATTCCGTTTCTATGTCCTTGGCTGTATTTTCGGATACAATTTTTGAGACATCTACGTCTGATTCAAACTGCTTGATTGGTTTTGGAGTTTGTCCGATTGTATCGACTGCGTCATTTGTATGTTTTACAGAATTGACCTCCAAACTGTCATGAATTTCTGAATGTGCATCACCTTCTGACTCTCTATGGATCGAATCAAACGAGGTTTCCTTCAGTCTTTCTAACGTATTAGCAGATACAAGACTAGCATTATCCTCGTTTTCAAAAGAGTAAGCTGAATGGATACTATTAGCTGTAGCTGATCCTGCGCTGGTTGATTTTGATCTTACACCAAAGTCTAAGGGTTTGGCAAACTGTTGTTTAGATGTTATGATCGAATCTAGTGTTTTATCCATTGGAGACGGTTGACGTTCTTCTTTGGAAGATTCGCTGCTCGATTGTGATGGCACGGTCTCGTTTCTCTCAATGTTGACATCCATCAAAGATGGGTTATTGATCTTGGAGATAAAAGGCGGAAGCTTATCAATCTGAGATAAATCATCGGGGAATGTTACATCATTCTTGTTGTCAACGGGGGTCATGATCTCTCCGTGTTCGGAGAATGGGTTGGGGACGGGAGGAACGATACTTGATCCTGGTGCTTTAGCAGTCGGAGTTCTGCTGTTTCTGTCCAGGTTCATGTGATTGAGTCCGGATCTTCGTATAGAATTCGTTCTAATTGAATTGGAGCTCGACACGTCCATCAATGGGGATCTTGATTTGTCTCCCAAGAGATTCGGTGGAGGAGGACGAGATTTTATTGAAGCATTGTCCAAATCGACGGACATATTTCTATTTCCTGCAAGAGCCTTCGCAGAATCGCTTGAAGTTGGGGGAGTCAGATAACATTCTTTGCCTACGCGTTCATCTGTCGTAAGTACCAGCCAATCGCAGTCACCAAGTCTCTTGTTTAGTTTAATCAATAAAGTGTTATGAACTTTGTCCAGAAAGGTTTCGTACTTCCAAGAAGATATGAACCACTCAGAAAGACCCATCTTAGATACCCTCACAGGTGAATAGGACTCCTTTTGAGTTCCCTTTTTCAACACTGAAGTGAATGCAGAAGAGTCAAAGGCAAGGGTTCCTTCGCCTAGTCCTGTATCGTCTAGAACATTGAGAAACTCACTGAAGTCTTGGCCTTTGCAATGATCGATCCATGTGGCCACAGAATATTGATCCTTTTCTGCAAGACTCCCCAATGCCTGTTGCATACCAGATTCACTGAGTAATTTTAGAGCATTAGGATTGAAGTTCTTATCAAATTTGTACAAGTATCTCTTGGAGGATTTGGAAAACAAGGTCTCGAACACTTGATATGGGTCTTCTTCAAACATATCCAAGAAAGAGTTCTCCAGTTTAGAGAACGAGTGGTTCGAAGAATAGATCCTAGACTGGGCTTTAGCAGCTTGTTTGATGAGAGTATTGAAATCATTCTCGCCATTGTTGAAGGACGGTACCGTCAAAGTCAAAGCGGACTGTGTTACGGGTTTGTAAGGGTGTGGTGGGTACGTGTCAATGTTGAAGTTATCAATCAAGTAAAAGTCTTTTATCTTACCATCCTCTGCCAGTGATCTGAGGTATCCGACAAAAAGATGTAACAGAGCATATCCTCTAGTGTAATATAGTTTCCCGAGCATAATCAAGTCAGCATCGCTCTTGGTATCATTCTTAACGCGTTTTTGCAGATGTTCATCGTTAACAAAACAAACCTGGCCTGCAGTGAATATCAAGTCCATCTGTGCGTTTTTATCTACAACCAAATCAACCTTTGAAATAATGGCAACTAGAGTTTCCAAGAACTCAAAGGCATTGCAAGTGTAATCGTGGTTTGGAAGACATGGTGGCAACAGATTGTAGAAAGATTTCATTGGGAAATTCCTGGAAGCCTCCATTCTGGAGAATTCTTCGTAAGATCTCCAAGAGATGATCCCATCTGGTAAATACGACCAAACCATCCGCAGCGAAAGGATGAGTCTTTTCCAATGTTTGCTGTTCGAATAATCTCCGTAATTTTCCGAAATCACTTTCTCGAGGGCTTCTCCAGTTAGTGAGCAACCGTTCCAAGGGAAGAAAGATTTGATGATCATCTTACAGTGCTGTATCTCTGAATCAGAGAAATGAGACAAATTGGGCTTGAAAATCTCCATTGAAGCCTTCAAGACGTCAGTTTCCAAATTGGTGTTTTCGTTCGAAAACCTCTCTGTGAGTTGCTTTTTGAATGCTTTCGTCAAATAGTGTATCACATAGCGCGCTGATGTGGCATTGATTCCATTGGGCACGTCGAAAATGTTGTAACATGGGTCTGATGACACGCTTTCGTCTGTGGGGCCTCTGTACTGCTCTAGATTGTAGATATAGTACTGCTCGCTCAGCTTCCGGTTTACCTGGCTCTGTCTGATCAAAGACTCGTGTGTCTCAGGGATCTGGGGAGAGCTGCGGGTCTGTGCATCGAACTCTGAGGACCGGTTCACGCCGGGCTTGGCGTAAGGCAGCGGTCCTGGCACCGCTGGCGCGTCAATGCTGCGCGACGCCATTGACTGGAACGTCTGGCTGTGGTTCATCTGCTGTTTGTTCTCATTGGCTGCCCTCTGCTGAGGATACTGTGCAGTTTTCGGGTTGTACGGCCGTCTCAGGTCCTTGTTGACGTCTTTCCGCCGCACATACGTCTGTTTCTCGTTCTCATTCTCTTTCGAATGCCCAGATATCTTTCTCAGAGCTTTAAACATCACTAATGTCAGTCCTGGGCCCTATTCTTTCAACTTTCCTCCAAGAACTGATTTCTCAATGCCTTAATGCCTTACTTTTAGCTAACCACGCGTCAAGCTTTCTTTTCAGACAGTGGTCTTATATACAAACAATAACATAAAACAAGGATCAACCAATGTTGCTGTATAGTCCCTGCACCTGAGTGTTATACTGCCCTGATTACCGCAGTATCATCTGGCATTCCTTATATCATGTTGTTGTTTCACATTTATACTTCTTGTTTGGTATTTGTTCGAGAACACATTCTTGCAATTCGCGTCTTGTGATACAACGTCATTGTGTGAGGAATTTCTGCCCAGACGTTGGCGAATGTGAAACGATGGCTGTGGAGTCTGCTGGCGTGCACTTGGGGACTGCTGCCGTGCAGACGAGGCTACTTCAGTTGTGGGTGTCACGTGATACATTTTGTCACGTGATCTTTAAATGTGAGCTGCATGGTTTCGCTGAAAAAGCCTTGGCAGTGATCACCGATGGACAGCGAGATGAGCCGGTGAGCTGAGCTCACCGACCCATCCCCAAGCGCCCAGAGATACACCATGGTACACTATGCCGGAAAACTAGTGCTGGCGCCGATGGTCAGAGCAGGGGAACTGCCCACAAGACTTCTGGCGCTCAAATACGGCGCAGACTTGGTTTGGTCGCCTGAGATCGTTGACAAAAAGCTGATAAAGTGCGAGCGGCGCGTGAACGACAGTCTGCAGACGGTAGACTTTGTGACGCCACCCACGCGCGAGGGCACGGATCCTGGAATCGTGTTTAGAACCGTGCCTGCGCTTGAGCGTGGGAAACTGATCTTTCAAATCGGAACCTCGACGCCGTCGCTGGCAGTTGAGGCTGCTTTGAAAGTGATACAGGATGTAGACGGGATAGACGTGAATGCTGGGTGTCCCAAGCATTTTTCTATCCACTCTGGCATGGGCGCAGCGCTGCTGCAGACTCCCGAAACATTATGCTCTATTCTCTCAGAACTGGTAGACAAAGTGGGCACCGTGCATGACAAGCCGATCTCGGTGAAGATCAGAATTTTGAACGACGAACCCAAGACTCTGGATCTCGTGGAAAAGCTATGTGCTACAGGGATCGCTAATTTAACCGTACATTGCAGAACAACGCCCATGAGAAACAGAGAGTTACCAATCAGAGACTATCTACCGAAGATTTATGAGATATGCAGTAAAAAAAACGTATCCTTGATCATGAACGGAGCGATCAGGGACAAAGCGCATTTTCTTGAGCTCAGAAAAAGTCTCGGACTTCCAGAATCTGTGGGGGGTATGATGGCTGACTGCGCTGAAGCGAACCCAACCGTTTTTAGCGACTCGCCGCTGCCATGGTTCAAAACTGCCAGGGAATACTTGGATATTGCAACAAAATATAATCATCATCCCTCGAACGTTAAATATATGATGAACAGAATTACACCAGGAAAGTCACCCTTTTATCAATATTTCATTCAATGTCGCACACTATCAGATTTCAAGTACGTTTGTGAACAGCTCAATGACGATGACGGCACTGCCCTGGCAGACCCACTGCCGTTCTTGCAAGCAGAACGTGAACAGGAAAAAGCAGAGAAGAAGAGACAGAACGACTTGAAATCTCAACGCAAAAATGTGAAACGGGAAAACTCAGCGGTGTCAGATGCTGCTAATAAGAAGATGAAGTCTGGTTAAAAGATTTAACATTGTTTCTTTGTTTATAAAACGTTATATAAATGTATATAAACACATACTGTACACGAAATATTACATTACAAATAATCTGAACGTCATGGACCGTTAGTTCAACAAACAACAACAAAAAACTAGTAGGTCGCAAAAACAGATTCGATCAATAAGTGATGCAACATGGAAAAAGAGAATTAGATCATGATTATTCTTATTCAAGAGCTTTTTGCAGCTTTTCCTTGTCCTTAGCAGACAAAAGCTTCAATACCTCGGCTAGTCCAGTGATGGCGTTTTCACGATCGTTTCTGATTGATTTTGCCAAGTTCTGGGCAAATACTTCGGATTTTAGGCCCTTGATTTGTTCATCCAGGAATTGATAGTTTTCTTCAATCCAAGTGGACACTTGCCTGTCGTCATCCTGGCTGATAGAGGCAGGGTACCAGGATCTGATTCTTGCTATCTTCTCCAATCTGGAAGCTGAAGTTAGCTCATTGTTCAACCGTCTCATCAAATATTCTTCATTCAATCTTCTTCTTAGTCTCCAGAAGAAGAAACGACGAGATTCTGGCCAGTCTAGCTCCTTTCTGATAACACCCTTGTGTAACATACGCTTGGATCTATCGTGTAAGTCAGCAAACTCCACAGTGATTTGGTGGTAAATAGGCATTAACAACTTTTCACGAGCGGCAAGTTGTTTGGACACTTCTTGATGTTCTTCAGGTGTCAACGATGGATCAGCTAGCTTCTCCTTCAAAGCCTTGTACTTGTCGTCAAGTCTCGCCATAGTACCTAACAGCTTTTCTCTACGGTATTTAATACCAACAATACTTTCAGGCTCAAGAACACCACCTCTGGAGTTGATATCAGCGTACATTTCCATTTGGTCAGCATTGATAGATGGATCGACCACGACCCACGAACCACCTCTTAGTTCACCAGTTGGAGGAATGTAGGTCATAATAGGTTGTTTGTAGTCGACAAGAGCGTCAACAATGAACGAACCGTACTTCAAAATCTCATTGTACATATCACGTTGACCACCAGAGAAACCTCTCCAGTTAGCTAGAAGGATCAATGGTAGCTGTTCACCGTTGTTGAAATCTTTGATGGCTTGGGCTGTCTTGAAAGCCGAATTTGGATGCCAAACTTGACCTGGTTCTTTGATCAACACTTCCGTAGAATCAGGGTTAGCGGGGTCTGCAGGGATCAAATTGTCAACTGTTCTGGTTTCGACAGCGATAACACCAACTGGAATACCACCAAGACGAGCTCTACCAGTTACAACACCTTTAGCCCAGCCAGAAAGGGTTTCGAAGAAGGATCCCTTATCGAAGAGACCTGTTTCAAATCCTTCTGGAGTTTCACGACCCTCAAGCATCCATCTAACATCGTATTGTTCCTGTTTGACAGGTACGTAGTCAACTGATCTATCCCAATTGTCTTCGGATTCTAAAATTGGAACTGGAAGATCGCGCTTGGCTGGAATGTAGGATAACCATTGCATAACCTTTTCCACACCAGCCAAATCATCTGGAGCAGTAACGTGAGAAACACCGTTATTGTACATGATTTGAGTACCACCAAGCTGCAAGTTGGAAGTGTAAACTTCTCTACCAAGAGCTTTGTTAATAGAAGGAGCACCAGTCAAAATGATTGGTTGAGAATCAATTTGAATAGCTCTTTGACCTAATCTCACCAAGTACGCACCGATACCGACAGATCTACAGGTAACCAGAGTTAGTGTGAAAATGTCATTATATGCTCTGGAAGTTGCACCAGCAATTAAACCAGAACCCTTCAAACATTCAACACCTAATCCGTCTTCTGAACCAATGATAGCAGTTATGACGTTCCTTGCCTTACCTTCTTCAACCACACGTTCTGTGACGACTGCATTTTCCTTGCCCTGAGCCTTCAACTCCTTAAGAGTCTCATCGGTCAGCCACAAGTATTGGAATCCCTTTGATTGATCATTTTCATCATTCCAAGCAATTTGGAACAATGGAATCAATTCATCAGCGATACCAATTCTAGCACCAGAATTGGCAGATAGGTAAATTCTTGGAATACCACGCTTTCTAGCAAGTTCAGTAACTTTGTTGAAGAAGATGTCTTCCTGAGGACCAAAAGAACCAATCTTGAAAGTGATATCGTTGGCAACAATGACGAATTGACGACCATGTGGATACTCGGGGGTTTTAGCAGTCACCATAAAGGCAACCATACCAATTGTGTTCGCTCCTAACTCACGATCAACTTCAGTTAATTCACCGTTTTCATCTTCAATCAACTCATTACAAATGAAAAAGTCATCAGAAAGTTTGGTCTTTGGTGAATGTTTCTTCCATTGCGTAACTGTTGCTTGACGGAAAAGTTCTGGGAAGTCATACACGTAAGTAGTTCCCATCAAATGAGCCTTGTAACGCTTAGGTTGTAGCCATTCCTTTGCAGGATAAGGAGTGGATATTGGTCTCAAATGCATGGACCCTGGTTTGTCCAAGGACTTGAAAATCCATTCGCCCTGTGCGTTCTTGATCTCAGTGTAAAGTTCAGTTTTTACAACGAACCCAGACACGTTGTTAATCAAAGCTCTCAATGGGACTGGAGTGCCAGTCTGAGGATCCTTGATGATGATCCTAATTTCAGCTGCAGCGACACGTAATCTGAGCAATCTTCTGCCAAATCTTTCCAAGAACCCACCAAATGCGGCCTCAACATCTTCTGGAGAAACGTCAAAGACTGCAGAAAAGTTGATGAAAATATGGTTCAAGTCAGAGTTGGAAGTGTCAATGATTTCGAGGTTGTCAAGGATGTCGCTCATCAATTTGTTAGCTTCTGAGGTTAGATATTCATGAATAGAAATATCGTCTCTGATACGACCGGTTCTAATAATACCTCTAGTGAAGAATCTCTTGTCGACTGGAGAATTCTTACCAATAGCTTCGTAAACATGAATGTTTCTGTTCTCAGTGAAGATTTGCTTAATATTGAAGTTGGATAGCTTACCCAACTCTAGTTGGAATGCCAAAGCCGGTTCAATGTGACGGATGGTTTCATCTTCTCCATAGTTTGGACCACGGAAGGTGTAGTACTTTGGATAAGTACCGTCACTGTAACCAAACACAAAAGTGATACGACGGATGGCGGAATTCACTAATGCAGACTTGTTGAAGGTTAAAATCTCCTTTAGTCTAGCCAAAACTTCGCTTTCAGATTCAAAGCCTTCAGTTGATGAAATGATGACATTGGCAACATTCGATAAACTGGAAGATGCGCCGCTTCTGTCAGGAACAGGGCCTGTGGAAACATGATGAGCTGGAATCAAACCTAACGCCGTCGACAGAATTCCATCAACGTCGTCCAAATGGGTGGCTGGAATCAATAAACCAGTTCTCAAAGGTTGGTTGTCACCATCTGACACATAAGTCAAATCAGACACTGAAATGGCTCTGTTCATTCCCAGTTTACTCTTCACCTGTGGCAAAGAGGTGAACGCTGCAGAAGGTAGCTGGAATTTCCACTCCACAACAGGAGATCCAGAAGCTTTGTGATGCTTAACATCTCCGATGGTGTAAGCTCTGTAAGCTCTTCTGATGTAAACCTCAGCGGCGGCAGCAGCAACAGCGTCGTCGGGTGTGGTCAAGAATTGAGCCAAAACATCAAATACAACGTAGTTGGAGTCAATCAAATCTTTTAGGACTTCGATATCAGGTTTAGTACGTTTGGTACCTGAAGATCCATAAAAGGCATCCAAAACTGAAGACTTGAGGATATACTGAACTTGTTCGGTACGTTCCTTAATGGATGGTAAAGCACCTTGAATCAAAATTTCTCTTGCTTGTAAAGCAACCTTAGCAGTAGCTTTGGATTCTAATTCAACAATGTGATGCAATGGTTTCTCAATCGCAGCTGCGATATCAGAGTTCAATTTGCACAAAGGTTGGTAGTGCTTCAATATGGCAAGAATCAAATTGTTTCTGGCAGATACTCTAGAGTGAGCAAGAACAGTCAACACAACTTTTTCCAAGTCGTCAGGGTTTTCATCACGCAGTCTCAAAATGACATCTTCTTCTCTGATATTTGGTCCTGAGAATAACTTCTCGACGTTGTAGTAGTTCTCCAAGAAAGTGGCGAAAACATGATGCTCATGAGCAGCCAAGCCATTGGCGTAGCGCTCTGTAATGTCCAAAAGTGGTTCAATTGTAGTTCTGAACAAAGGATCAGTTTTAGGGTCATTCAGAGTAGCCTCCAAGAGCTTTCTTAATTGTCTAGCAGGGAAATCGGCTCTTCTTTTGAAAGAACGGGAAACCAGTTGTTCTTGTTGTTCATCTAATTCAGCAGGTATCCTCGAATGTAGAGCAGAAATTTGAAGCTTCCATTCAGAGTATGGTAATTCCGGTTGTCTCAAAACTTCAATCAATTTTTGAAGAGAAGCGTTCATGATTACCTGGTTATCATATCCCTTCAAAATGTTCTCCAAAGTCGTAACAAGATCCTTGAACTTGTAAGCAGGTTTCGTTCCCTCGACGATTGGAGCTCCCAGTTCGGGCAACATTCCCTCGAATGGTTTGGCATGTTTCACTTTGCTTGGGTCATCTAAAGTCAAGATGGCCAAGATGTCACCGGCAGCAAGGGTAGAACCTGGTTGCTTTAAAAGTTCAATGACACCAGTTTCTTGAGACACTAGAGGCATCTGCATCTTCATGACTTCAACCTCTGCATATGGCTGGCCAGCGATAACATGATCACCACTTTCAACCAAAAACTTGACTAACTTACCAGGAGAAGGGGTTCTGGCCTGTGTGGGATCGTTTTCAACTTCCAAGGATGTTGTCTTGGAATCGATCGACAATCTGGTTGATCCAACTTCCTCTCTCCAGTAAATGGTGTGGGACTTCCCACCAATAGCGATCAATAAACCGCCATCCGAAAGTTTTTTGACACCAACTTCACATTTAGATCCGTTGATGAAAAGGGTGTACCGATCGTCCGCCGATTTAGCAACAGTGAACTTGTATCTCATTCCTTCATGAATAAATTCAACAGGATACATTGTTTGCAGAAGGGATTTGTTTGGGATTTGACCTCTTTTCAAAGATGAAATGTATTCTTGTCTTGCATTCTCGGAAGCAATGTGAGCCTTTGTAGCAGCACCACAAATAACAGATAGAGTTGGGTCTGGCTTCTCAGCTGTCATCTTCTGAGAGATTAAATCATCCAACCAACCGGTGGTGATGGTGTTCTCCTCAAAGTCTTCAGTCTCAAGAAGTTTGATCAAATACTCAACCGTCGTTCTAAAGTCACCTCTAATAGACAACTCTTTCAATGCAACAACCATGTGCTTTCTAGATGCTTGTCTGTTCTCACCAAATGCAAAAATATGGCCAAATTGAGAGTCTGAATAAGAGTGAATACCACCAGTGTTACCAACCGAGAAGTAACCCCAGACGTTTGATGAAGAACGGAAGTTCAACTCGTGTAAGGAACCTGCAGATGGCTTGAAACCTTCATTAGGATCTTCCGAAGTGATACGACAAGCGGTACAATGACCTTTTGGAACAGGTCTTCTCTGAGTCTTAATAGATTCTGGCTGGGAAAAACCAAAGTCAATCGTAGTGGCTGACTTTGGATCAACGCCGTATAACAATCTGATATCTCTGATTCTATGCATTGGAATACCCATTGCAATTTGCAATTGAGCAGCAGGCAAATTTACGCCAGTAACCATTTCGGTAGTAGGATGTTCCACTTGAAGTCTTGGGTTCAATTCCAAAAAGTAGAACTTATCCTCGTCATGGGAATACAAATACTCGACCGTACCAGCGGAAACGTAACCCACCAACTGACCCAATCTCACGGCAGCTTTTTCCATCTCTGTGAAGGTATCTGGTTTCGCAATGGTAACAGGAGCTTCTTCGATAACCTTTTGATGACGTCTTTGAACAGAACAGTCACGGCCAAACAATGAGATGTTGGTACCATATTGATCCGCTAAAAGTTGAACTTCCAAATGACGAGCTTTGCCAGCTAGCTTCATGATAAAGATAGGAGAGCCTGGAATTTCATTAGCGGCTTGTTTGTATAAGGCAATGAATTGTTCTTCGTTGTCTACCTTTCTGATACCTTTACCACCACCACCTTCTGAAGCTTTAATCATAACTGGGAAGCCAATCTCCTTGGCCTTCTTAAGACCGTCTTCTGGAGAGGAACAACATCCTTGTTGGTAAATGCTGTCTTCCACAGAGACCAAATTTGTTTTTTCGTCAACATGAACGGTATCGACATTAGAACCAGACCATGGGATACATGGGACCTTGGCATGTTGAGCGACGATGGTGGATGAAATTTTGTCACCAAGAGATCTCATGGCATTACCTGGAGGACCGATGAAAATGACTTTCCTCTTGGAGGCTGCCAAACGTTCTGGTAACAGAGGGTTTTCAGAGGCATGGCCCCAACCAGCCCAGACGGCGTCTACATCAGTTCTTTCGGCAATATCTACGATAAGATCCACATTCGCGTAGTTGTTGTTGTTGGTACCACCTGGAACTTCCACGTACTGGTCAGCCATACGAATATAGTCGCAGTTGGTTTCTAGATCTTCTGGGGTAGCCATGGCCACGAACTGCACGGCTCTTTCATCTCCGAATGTCTCGTAAGCCCATTTACGAACCGATCTGATCTCTTTCACGGCAGCAATACCGTTATTGGCAATTAGCACCTTAGAGATCACGGTGTGGCCACCATGAGACTTAACGAACTCTTTCAAGGGAGAGTCTTCCACTTTATCTACTGTGTTCAGCCCAATAAAGTGTGGAGCCAATGCAGCGTGTTTTTCACTGAAGTCAGTGACCTCGTATTGTTTACTTTGGGATATCGATACCTCGGATAGGTTTTCTTCGCTCATCTTGTTTCTTAGGTATTGTAATGTATGGAATGATCTTGACGATGAAATGCTGGAATTAAATGGCAATGAGTTCCTGATGAACGGAGCCAACAGAAAATGTCTTTTAAGCGATGACGACAGTCTGCAATGAATAATGTTAGTCAATTTTTGAAAGGATTAAATCGAATAGAGCGCTCAAACGGCTCAAAAGACGCTGATCAGTTTACACGACTCAACAAAGAACCGTAAAGAGTCTCTTTTCGCTGCTTCCTGGGGAGGGCGGAGTGGTCCAAAGGGGAGTCTAGTCTGTTAGCGCCTGGAAACCTGAAAACCTGAAAACCTTCAGTCCGTTTCTCAATCGTTTCTGTATTTTTCAAAAATTCAACACTTTCTTCCACATTTTCCCACTCCGCTGAATCCCCACATACTCTGGAATACATACTTCTTACCACGAACAAACGTCACTGGTGAAAACTGATGCTGAGCTAAAATCTAGAGCGAGATACCTCCGTATTCGTGCTTCAATTGGCAGGCTGATCCACTGAGATTCACTCTCACTGTCCTGTCCTGTCCTGTACTGTCTCTTATATAAGCTTCAATTGCACGACACTAAACACCGAAAATCTGTTGTTGTTGTTTGTTGATGATCCGGTATTTGTATCTGTAACTGAGCTGGAAGCAAGGATTTCCTCTAAGATACCGCTGCTCTGCAAAGTCTACCAAAGCGCCTCTCAAAAGATCATTTTACAACTAATATACCTCTTATAAATTAACCTTCAACAAACCTTGCCCCTTAGCGTTTATCAATTCACGCTTTCTCTCTATATAAATACAAAAAAATGAAAACTCATCAAGAGCCGCCGAGTATCATCCCTCTGGACTATGGCAATGATCTCAGCTTTACTATGAAAACTTGTTGGGTCGTTGGATTTTTGTGTAACTGAACTGGCGACGCTAGGATTGAAAACGAGATTGATGTTCGTGTACAGTGACGCAGAGCCAACAAAAGGCATACGTCACGCTGACCAAAGATGTGAGGTGGTGGGTCATGTAAGCATGTCACGTGACTGTATATCACGTGACCGGAGTTACACAAGCATGGTGTCAGCTCACGTCTGGCGCAGCAGGTTGAGCTCCTTCAGTTTTCTGAGCTGGAGCTCGTCGAAGCCGACGCGCAGGGTGTGCGCGCGCTTCATCTCGGAGCAGTGTGTCGCGAAGTCCGGTTTCCTCTTCTTGTGCTTCTGCAGGGCGACGGGCCGGCGGGCCGAAAACAGCGGCTGTAAGGCCGGCTCCAGGTCCAGCTCGAGCAGGACCTTGGACCAGCGGTGGCGCTGTAGCGTCTGCTCGGACTGGGACAGGTCGAACTGCACAGTGGGGCGGCGCGCGGCGGTCATGATTGGTGATTTTGCAAGTGATATTCGTACTCTCTGGGGCACTTCGGTGTCGTATCTTCACACAAACCATCACAGATATCGGTGGTATCGGTGAGTGTGTGGCAGGAGCGTAAAACTGGGCCGTGGTTTTATAGGCTTCCTTCTGATCTGCAATCAAATGGACGTTTCCAAGTCTTTTTGAATTTCTGACGCCCTAAAAAGCCCAGTACAACGAAATTACTAAAGGGTACTGTTTCCACCACGTCCGTTCAACCATGAAATCTGCCTATATATACGTTTCGAAGAAAATTTCGGCAACGCATACTCAACGGGGCGCAGAACGATTGCTAATGAACAGTTTCTGTCATGCTTTGCCGTAGTGCTCTTTGTACGAGGAAAACTTGTATCGGTGACTCCGCAGTTAGCGAATAAGCGAAAAAGCAACCCAAAAATGCTGGAAACTGTAGCAAAATGCCCAGAACTTTCCCAGAAACAGGACTGGGAGGTCCCGAAGTGTGTAAAACAGGAACTTTACGGTGCAGATCCCAGTTATCTTTTCGGGAGACCCAATCGTGCTTTCGCTGACGCTTGCAGCGCAGAAAGCCTTGTGAATCGGATATGGAAGTCACTTTATACGAGCATGGCGCCTGAAAAGTCAAAAATTCACCGTCAGCAGCAGTTTTTTCTGGCGCCCGAACACTAAGTTTTGGGCGCCCGAAAATTGAGTTTCTAGCTTCTACAGTGAAGAACAACTGAAATTTTGACAAAAGCTTGAAAAACTGGAAAATTGAAACTTTCAGTGGAAGATCGGCCAGGTTGAAGATAGTTGAAAACGGGCTTAGAAGGTACTCTACAGCTTTGGATTCTGGTTTACGTGAGACGTTCTGGTTTGATTGGAAACTATTAACACAGTTTACTGGACCAAGAGGATTTCAAATTACAGATAGAATCGATATGTCCTGGCTTTTTGGTGGTAAGAAGAAGTCAGAAGCGCCAGAGAACAGCAGTGCTGCGAGCGATGTCAGCGGTCAGAACGACGAGAAACTAAAACAGACGCTGGGATTCGATCCTGCATCGGTGACAAGCGTGTCTAATGTGATTTCAGTGCCGGGCGGATTGAGTCCCTCGCAACTTCATCCGTTGGCAGGTCTTGAGCGCGGTGTTGAGTACATGGACTTGGAAGAAGAGAAGCTGTCCACGCTAGAGGGTTCCCAGGGGTTGATTCCCTCCAGAGGCTGGACCGACGATCTGTGTTACGGAACCGGTGCTGTTTACTTGCTTGGTTTGGGTATTGGTGGCTCGTACGGTTTCGTGGAAGGGTTGAAGAATATCCCTCCAAACTCGCCAGGGAAGTTGCAGTTGAACACCGTGTTGAACCACATCACTAGAAGAGGGCCCTTCTTGGGTAACAATGCCGGTGTGCTTGCGTTGACATACAATTTGATCAACTCTACTATTGACTCATTCAGAGGGAAGCATGACGTCGCAGGCTCTGTGGCTGCCGGTGCCTTGACCGGTGCCCTGTTCAGATCTTCCAGAGGAACTAAGCAGATGGGTTACGCTTCTGCATTGATGGCAGCCGCTGCAGCTGGATGGTGCGGTATCAAGTCTCTGATCTTATAATCATCGAAGTGATAAACCCTGTGTGCAGAATGCCTTTTAACTAGATATGTGAGGTCTTTCCTGTAACCAGGACGAAGCGGGATAAACTCACTTTTGGAGGTCTTCTCTCATTCAAGATTTCCATTACATGTGCCTCTCGGTATATCTCTTTCACTTTGTGTTTTGCATGTTGAACCAAAACCGTTCGCCGCTATCTCTTATCCTCTGCCGATCGTATAATGTATATTATGATGACTTTCTCGACAAACCCAAATGAATGTTCCATTTTTAGATGATGATTTTCTCGTTGAGGAGCTGTGATGCTTGTTTGATGAATTTGATGCGAGTTTTCATATACGGTTCAAGGAATATGTGGTCTTGTATATAAATTAACTATAAAGTCATGATTACAACTCTGAACACAGAGAGTTTTGTTTTGTTGCTGAGAAGTGGTTTCACGCCCTATTGAGAAAACTTGACAAACAACCAACCGGCTTAGTGATGTACAAACTCAAATTGCCGGACCCACTTTTTCTGTATAAAACTTAGATAGTGAATTGTCAAAGAGGAAGAGTTACGAAGTAATAGCATCTGGTAAGTTGCTTAGCTGTGGTGTAAGAAGCTTTCTGCCGTGCATCTTTAAGGTTGAACTTAGAGAATTCTTGGGCATAGAGTATCCTGTTGACAATTTCAACTGCTGTAGAAACTTTGCTTCATCCACCAAGGGATAAAAGGCAAAATCATACTCATCTTCATTTTGATTACCACCGGTGTACAAAAGTTTGTTTGGAGTTCTTGGACGAACAGCAATGGCTCTTCTCTTAAAGATTCCTTTAGTAGACGATTTACTTAGTAACTTTTTGATGTCAGCAGGTTTATACCCTTGGTCTAGTAATATTGCTGCTGCACCGGCAACCATTGGTGATGCCATAGAGGTGCCACTCAATAGTGCAGTTTGCCCTTTCCTATTCGACAAGGATTTGACACTTACACCGGGGGCCCATATGTCTACACAAGCGCCCCAGTTCGAGAATGGTGCCATTAAATCCGTTTTGTCGTCAATCGCAGCCACGGTTATGGCAGATTTCACTTTTGCTGGACTGTACCAGCATGCATTGAGTCCACTGTTCCCTGCAGCAACAGTTGCAACTATGCCTTCATCAATGACAGCAGAAAGAGCTTTGTCGAGAATTGCATGGGTTCCTGGAGCCCCAAGACTCATGTTAACGACGCATTTTCTTTTCTTCCCAATACATTGATTGACCACGTATTCCAACCCTTGAATGATGTCCGAAACGTTTCCACGGCCCAAGGAGTCAAGTACTTTTACTTCAACTAGGTTCACCTTTTTGGCCACGCCAAAAGTTTTCGAGCCTATAAGACCAGCGACGTGAGTCCCATGGCCGATGTAATCACCAGATCCCTCGCCAGTAGTGTCGATCCCTTTTTTTGTTCTTCCTTCAAATTCAGGATGCTCGTGGTTGATTCCGCTGTCGAGCACATACACCCACACGTCTTCTCCTTGGAACTCTTCATTGTAATAGTATTTCAATGGCGAGGAGCCGTCGCTAGATTCGAAAACGGGCAACTGAGATCTACGTGAAATTCTTGCCAAATGTCTTGGCGCAGGATTCTGCGAAATGAAATCAATCTCTTTCTGGTCCTGGTCCGGCTCATCGTCATCGTCATCGTCCAAATCTTCTTCATCATCGAAATCAGCAAAATCGTCAAAGTCTTGCTCGAAATCAGATCTGGCATTCATATCCAGCAACTCGGGGTTCTCATCGAACAAACTAATCCTCATATTCGCTGCAATGTCGCTGATAAAAGGAACCTCCTTCAACTTCTCGGCTAGCATTGGAGGGATGTCTACCGAAATCGCATTAAAACTACCGAAAGAAAACTGACGCCGGATTTTTGCCTCGATTAACTCTTTCACACTAGAGCTTCCAATCCTGAAATCAAACACTGCCTTCAAAGCTCTAGGTGTTTTCAAGCTAATGAGATATTCTCCAGCAAACACCTGGCTTGCCAAGCTCGCCCACGCTACAAACACAAACACCACGCTTCTCATAATGCACTAGTTCAGAGCCCTGTCTATCAAGCTTTCAACAATTTTAGCAGGGCTTTGAACGATCTACTACTAACTATTCCTTATTCCTACCCACGCTCCCTCCTATGCTTACCTTACAAGTATAACTCTGTGTCTTTCTCGAGTGCCCTTTGACGCATTTCATGTTGTGCCGTGGTAACCGTTTTGTGTCGCGCGTCAGCGCGACACCTTGCCAGGCTCTAATAGTTCTCTCGAGCATTGAAAGCTCTCTAGTGCTCGAGAACTTGTGGAATATGCTGCAAACTGACGTCATGCACCAATGATGCTTAGTTTTCGTGCCGTTCCGTGCATGGAATCGCAGGCGGCATGGAAAGTCCGAAGCCGGGACCTTTGACGGGATTTTTTAGCCTGACCAATGAAAACGCCGCAAGGGGAAAGTGCCGAGAATGTGGAGCCACAACGGTGGTACAGGAAAAAAGGTCATACGCGCATTTGATTGGCTGACCGGAAAAGCCACGCCATCACTGTCAAGGGGACAAATCTGAGTCCTGCTTGACCCTTTGGAAAGTGGGACATGGTGTTTCGGCCACAAGAGTATGGCAGAGGCTGTGTTTCGTGTCACGTGCGAGATTTGAGCAGCGCTAAACGAGTCTGTGGAATCCATACTGGGACCCAAACTGCGCCCTGTAGCCGATCTCCCCTCCACAGGCTCAGTCTCAGGCTCCCTGGCTGTCGTTCCTGTTCAAACTAGGCTCATGGATATGTCCTGAATATCAGGTGGTAACGGAAAACTGAAAAAATGGGACATGTGTAGGGACAAGAGACTATCAACCGCATTTTAATTTCTCACGGCTACATCAATTCAAGACTAGAAAATTATAAAAGAGCACTAGGATGACATGGATAATGGCCAGTAGAGTTTATATCGCGGGTAGTTTATGGGGAGCTTGTTGTGCTTAGTAGGTATTGTAGGTCTTTTCTTTTCATGATTCCAGAAGATATAGCAAAAGGCAATTCGAAAGGTATATAAGAGCGCTTGAAGAAAAAGAAGCTAACCGTGTTTCTTCAAACGTTTAACATAGAGAATAGCAACTAGAAACCACGGATCAAGTATTTGATTAGAGACAGGAAAGACAGGTTAAGAGTCAAAGAAACTAAACACAATGAAGTTATTAACAGCTGAGGAAATTGAAGCTCATCGTTACTACACGATGATGGGTGGTGCCCAGGGTGCTGTTGCCGGCCTGTTGATTTCTGCAGCGATGTTCAAGTATCTGCCCAAGAAGTTCCCCAAGTTTAAGCCTAGCAATATGACGTGGTCCGTGAAGACTGCTCTGTTCATCTCGCCTCCTACCGTGCTAGCCACGATTGTGGCAGAAGAATCGTCCAACAGTTTCGACAAGAAAATGTACGCTGGTGAGGCCGAGAAGAGCGTCATCGAAGAGCACAACAGATGGAAGAACTTGCCTTTCAAGGAAAAGGTCGTGGAAGGTCTATCCAACAACAAGTACAAGATCATCGTGGGCTCGTGGGCCGCTTCAATGTACGGATCATGGAGAATTGTGGATATGGACCCCTACATGACTAAGGCTCAAAAGGCCGTTCAAGCAAGAATGTACGCTCAGGGTTTGACAGTCATTTTGTTGCTAGCATCCATTGGTCTATCCATGTACGAGGAAAAGTTGCACCCTGATGAGAAGAAATTGGCCAGAGAACGTCGTTGGCAAGCGGCTTTGGAGCATGCTGAACACGAGTCTGAGGTCGCTGCCAATTCCGGTCAAAGAACTAACGAAGAAAGAGTTAAGGCCAAGATTTTCAAATACGATTGAGTCTAACGCAATGTGTTTTGCGACCCTGACTTAGCGAAATACCAAAGCTTTGTCTCTCTCTTCATTCACCCTGTATCAGTATCACTGTTTATGCCCAGTTCCTGGTGGATTTCACAATACGATCTACCTTTCATGACTCTCTTTCCAACGCATTCATTTCATATGAATTCTAATTTTTGTAAATTCTGCTTCTTCTCCTGTTAATATTGACCGTTATGATTCTACCTTTCAAGTATAGACACGTTAAAACGGATATTCTTTGCATATTTTATACGGAACACATAGAGCTGTTGCATTAAATATATATATATATCTCCAAAAACTCAAGCTATTTAGATTTGAACCTTCCACCAGCTACTCATTGTCGACGACATGAATCTAATCCAACATGATATTCTGAATGCTGTTATATGGCTGTTATACACTATATGTGAAGAAACGAGACGTTGACTATCTATGTACAAGTGGCTGGACATCCGTGACTTCTTTATAAGAACCTCATTTCCTCTTTCTCAAACTTGCCTCCAAATCTCCGACGTCCAACTTGGTGTTTCTGATGTAGTAATGCTTGTTTCTTGCTCTTCTTCCATCCGCTCTTCTGATCACATCGATTCTCTCCACCAATGGCGAGAAAACAGGGACCCGCATCTCGACACAGGTCTTATATATGTGGTCTCTTAGAAGCAGAGAAGAGTCCTGTATGAAGGTTTTGCGGTCCACCGAAAGCACATATCCAGTAAAATTGTCGTAGTTGCACTTCGAGGAGTCGTATACCACACGTACAATGTCACCGGCACGTAGACATTGAGGGTTCTTTTTCGAGAGCAACTCTCTCTTAACGCCATTAGGATCCAGTTCCAATAGACTTTTCTCAGCCAAAGTCTTCAAAACCACAGGAGATGAAATTTTCTCCACAGGTGGATACACAGGAATCACTTTCCTACCAGCTTTAGCTGGCAGCTGGTACTGTCTTGCAGATTGTCTTACAACCACAGGTACTAGATTTCTGAACATTTTATTCAACTCAGTGATCTGGTATCAAGACAAATTTGTTCTTCAAGTGTCTCCAAACTTCACCACGATAAAGGTTACAGCTCAAAGTCCCTAACAAGTCGTACACAGACGTTCTTCTGTCTTCAGCACACACTGAAATAATTTATTCTGATGATCTTTTTGTAATTTTTCACTTTCAATATTATGGTCATTTTCAACGTATAGATTTTGATGCTATCCGAACGATGAGATGGAATCAATATGTAAGGTACAATTTGTATGATAGAGGTATCTAGGTGAAATATATATGCAGGGTCTTTTGATTACTAGCTTGATAGTAGCTAAGTTCAAAATCTCGGCCTTCTTTTCCTTCCTGTGAATTTGGAATCCAGAGCGACTTTTCTGCCTCTTTTCTTCATGACATCTTTTTTCCTGTTGATGTAGTCCTTCTTGGACTCTGTTATCTTTTTCTTGTGCTCACGCCTGGCCAAGAGTTGGGCATCCATCTTTACACCGTTGAGGTTCACTTGTTCTTCTTCCTGAGTAGAGCCTGAGCTGAGCACCAGGTAGTATTTCTTGTTCTTTTTCGATTCAGGATCGTCGATGACCAGGCCTCCAGAGAAGCCAGCAGTCTTTGCAGCACTGAGAATTTGATCTACCTGGTCGTCGTTTTTAGGATAGAATTGGGCGACAAACTTACCACCTTTTTTGAGACTCGCGAAGAGTGTGTTGAAGAATCGCATCAGTCTCTTTTTCGGATCGTTATACGAAGTATCTGCGTTGCACAACCACTGGATCACGGATATACTGATCGCAGCATCAAAAACACCAGCTCTGAAAGGAATGCCCTGGCCAATATCGTGCAGCATAATGTCACCCTCCACTTCTCGGACCAACGCCTCTGCCAGCATGCTGGGCGCGATGTCCAGACCGCACCATATGTGACCCTCTTCGGTAAGAATCTCACCACTCAGCCCGGATCCGCATCCAATATCCAGAATGTAAGACGTACGTGGCACGTTCAGAAGTTCAAGAGCTCGAAGAGTCATTTTTGCTTGGATATGCTGCACTCTGGTGGAAGCACTGTACTTTTTCGACTCACTGTCATTATAAAACACCTCTGGTGGTGCCAAATCTTCGGGACGTGACATAATTAGCCTGTGGGTCTGTTATTTCGTATTTGCTGCGGCTCAAGTTTCGAGAAAAGACCCCGTCCAATCACATGAAGAACCTTGTTCTTAACTTGCTTCCCATATTCTGATGCGATGAGCTTCACTGTGGGATCAAATGGAACTCAACATACAAAAATTTCAAGATGCTATATCGAAAAGAGTAGTATATCTGGTCACGTGATTGAGTTTGTTAAAAGTATACATGATCTATGGGTAGGCTATAATGACGCCTGGTATGGTATACACTCTAACTGAGGTCATTACGATAACTCGTTGTCTTCTTCTGAATCTGATTCATCTTCTTGCATCCTGAGAATTTCTTTCCATTTATACGTTAATTCTCGCATGGAATCTGGATTGAGACTTGCTTCTAACACATCCTTGGGAACTTGATTTTCGGAGTGCTCCTTTGTCACAAATCTTCCGATATTATGCTCAGTTATCAATCTCAGCTCAGGTTTGTCATCTGTGTGTTCTTTGGTTGCCAGTTCGTTCCAAGAAAACAAGAGGGAATCTGTTGTTCTAGACCAAGGGTTGAAGTCGATGATCCAGCATTGTTCGAAAGGTCTGGGTAGATACAAATCTAGCACAAAATTTTTCAAACTGAAATTTGGTGTCACGGTGTCGTACACAAAACGTTCTATCAGATCGGAAAATGTGCCTTTCAAATTGTCCAAGTAGTTGTAATAGTTCAAGTCTCTTTGAGATATGCCGCAGATTTCCGAATCCCGGATAAACACTCTGAACTCCAATGCAGGATTGATATCAAACCATTTTCTGAGGACGAGCTCGTACTTAAATGGCTCAGAATCTGACTTGTCGTCACACTCGTCAAACGCATGGTCCAAGTCGTAAGTGATATAATTTGAAGCGTTTAGCAGTAAGTAGACATCGTTCACATGGAGGCATTTCGTCGAATTGTTGGGCAATATCCATGTAGCATCTCTAGGGGCAGACCAATTCAGCTTGGGAGTCACTGCACCGAACTCTTCGATGACAGATTCGATCTCGCTGTGCAACTCAGGAAAATTCACCGTGGGAACCATCTCGTCTTTTTCTGAGGATGTATCCGTCTCATCGGCATCCCAGTCGCTGTACTCATTCTCCTCATCGGGTTCTAAACTACCGTAGTACGACGACTTACCTTCTTCTTCCGACAGTCTGATTCCATCCTGTGCCAAATACTGCAAAAACTCGTCAGGCAACGGCCTAATCACCTTAGACTTCGGCGTATACTTCTTGAACCTTGAGTACCACGCCGAAAATTCACAGCTCTTAATATCATCTCGGGTGGCAGTCACCTCAGCTAGTGTCTGATACCCATCTTCTGTCATCTGTGCTCACTTCAGTACACTCACTCTACAACACCTATATCCAACTCCAAATCTTTCACAGTACCTCTCAAAGTACGAATCAACACCTTTGCCCGTATAACAAATTTCCCAGAACCGTCAATGAACGACACATTGGCATCCCATCTCAGGTCTATGATCTGCAACCTTAGTCATTAGAAATCAAGAAGAGCCTGATGCGATCTGAAAAGTCACGTGATTCCACATCACTTCGAACGATTATCAACTTTCTTCAATTCAAGTAGTGGCGAAAACCTTTAACAGTTTCGTGAAGTACAAGCTACATCTTCGATAGTTGATGATGGTTCAATGGGCGGTATTATCCGCTGAATTGTTGTGTGTATCACCACAACTGTTGGATAATCACCGTGGGAATAAGAATTTTTGGTTTTGGTACCATACTGGTGTGTTTGTGAATAAAAGAGATTAATCCAGACAGATCAAGGTTGTTAAAAGAGATGTCTCAAGCCAGCAAACCATCCAATGCGACTTTTAAGAACCGGGAGAAGCCTCAGGAGGTCAGAAAGGCTAATATTATAGCCGCTCGTGCGGTTTCTGACGCGATTCGCACGTCTCTGGGCCCTAAAGGTATGGACAAGATGATTAGGACATCGAAGGGAGACATTTTGATATCAAACGACGGGCACACAATTTTAAAGCAGATGGCGATTTTGCACCCTGTTGCTAGAATGCTGGTCGATGTTTCTGGGGCTCAGGACGTGGAAGCTGGAGACGGTACCACGTCTGTTGTTATTATCACTGGTGCGTTGTTGGGCGCAGCTGAAAAACTATTGAACAAGGGAATTCATCCAACGATCATCGCCGAGTCCTTCCAAAGAGCTGCCGAAAGATCAGTGGAAATTTTGCTTGACATGTCCACACGGATTTCCTTGGATGACAAAGAGGCCCTAGTGCGTGCGGCTTCCACTTCATTGAGTTCCAAGATTGTGTCGCAACACTCCTCATTCCTAGCCCCATTGGCTGTGGACTGTGTTTTAAACATTGCATCGCATGCTTCCGTTAACGTGGATTTGAACGATATTCGTTTGGTGAAGAAAGTTGGTGGTACCATTGACGACACTGAATTGGTGGATGGTGTCGTTTTGACTCAAAACGTCGTAAAGAGCGCTGGCGGACCTACCAGAATTGAAAAGGCCAGAATTGGTTTAATCCAATTCCAAATTTCTCCACCAAAACCAGACACTGAAAACAACATTGTGGTTAACGATTATAGACAGATGGACAAGATCTTGAAGGAGGAAAGAGCATACCTTTTGAACATATGTAAAAAGATCAAGAAGGCCAAGTGTAACGTGTTATTGATACAAAAATCGATTCTAAGAGACGCTGTAAATGATCTTGCATTGCATTTCCTATCAAAGTTGGGAATAATGGTTGTTAGAGATATTGAAAGAGACGAAGTGGAATTTTTGTCCAAGAGTTTGGGGTGTAAGCCAATATCTGACGTTGAATTGTTCACTGAGGACAGACTTGGATCTGCTGATGTCGTAGAAGAAGTAGAAAAAGATGGTTCAAACATTGTCTCGATCTCAGGAGTCAAGAACGTCAACAGGAAACCCACAGTTTCTGTTGTGATTCGTGGTGCTAACAACATGGTTTTGGATGAAACTGAACGTTCTCTGCATGATGCACTATGTGTCATTCGTTGTTTGGTTAAGGAAAGAGCGCTGATTGCTGGTGGTGGTGCCCCCGAGATTGAAGTGTCGTGCCGTCTGATGAAGGAAGCGCGTGCCATGGAGGGTGTAGAGGCATTTGTCTGGCAAGAGTACGCTCAAGCACTGGAAGTGATCCCAACTACCTTGGCAGAAAATGCCGGATTAAACAGCTTGAACGTGGTAACTGAGCTACGTTTAAGACACGAGAACGGTGAATCCAACGCAGGTATCTCAGTAAGACGCTCCGGTACCACAAACACCTACGAAGACCATATCTTACAACCAGTGCTAGTATCCACTAGTGCAATCAGATTAGCATCCGAATGTGTCAAGTCTATCCTACGTATCGATGATATCACGTTCAGTCGTTAAACAGACATGAGCGTTCGTTAGTAAATTGTATATTAATACCAAAACCAATAATCCATAAATGTGCTAGAATAATGGATGCAGTTTATCAGTTCTATACGAAAGAAGCTACTTTCTACCTAAAAGCCGCATGGTTTATTTCTTTAGTTTGCTCAAAAACTGGACCGCATTCTTGTTGAACACGTACGAGGCTCCGCTCCATATCGTAGTGAACCCTACCATGTAACCCATCCAGCTGAACGCAGTCTTGGCTTGGTCCTTCCAAGAATTCTTCTGGAGATCCGACTCCGAATCTTCTTCATCGCTTATCATAAGTATGCCAACACCACTTCCGATATAGATCATCTGGAAGAACGTGTTCCATTTTGAGATCGTGGTGGGTTTCACTTCGGCGCTCGGATAATGGAATATGTCCCAGTAGGAGTTCCATGTTATCGTGCCGTACCTGTGTCTCATGGATGCGAATCTAAAGTACAGGGCACTAAACCCCAATAACAGGTCTCTGCCGAATATAATGGCCCCTACCGCTAGGGGGATAATTTGGGGACCCGATGGCACGCACAGAGCAGCCGTGGTGGTCATCATGAGCACTTTGTCCGCCATTGGGTCTAGCACGGTACCTGCAACTGATTTCATTTTGTAGGCCCGCGCCAAGTAACCATCCAAGAAGTCTGTAATGCATGAATAAACGAATAGGTATAGTGCCGGGGTCAGGTTTTGTGTCAGGATGTAGTGTCCAATGAATGGCGTTGCAGCGATCCGACTAATGGTCAATATGTTGGGTAGAGTCCAAATTCCACTTACAAGAGAAGCAGGCCGAGATTCAGAGACAGAAGGACCTTTAGGGTCCTTCTGTCGCTGAATCTTACGCTCATCAATTCTTCCGTCCTTCGGGCAGCCAGCTGAGCTATGGATTTGTCTCACCACCGTCCATCTTGCAGTTGGATACAATCCGCTCAAACGAACTTTGCTGCTTCCCAGCCTCCGCAATGCGTCCCTCGCAGACATTTCAACACAATTCATCATCCTTAGACAAGCATATCAGCTAATCTGAAGATTGAATGCAAGCCAAGCCAAGGTCTCTTGTCTACTCTTGTTTTATCCATCGCTGCTAGGTGATTTTTCACTCGGTTATTATCCATAAAGCGATGAGCCGATGGGCCTATAAAAGAAAAAACCCAACAAAACAAGCTCAATGATGGCAGTACTGATGCTTCCACGTCAATTACACCCCAAGAGAAGTTCATAAGCCCTACAATTGCCATGAACAGAATCTGAGCCATAGAATTCAGCTTAAACAGGTCAAAACACACGGTTCTGTGGATTCTTTTATAGTGAATCATCCCAACATGACTCGCTTTCAAGCTTAAAACAGTGAAAAGTGAAAAATTCAATTGATGCGATGCCAAGACCGAACGCAGAGAGCCTAACAATGGACCAAACATGGGCCAGCGGTGGGCCAACGGTAGACCAACGGTGTCTAGAGTGTGATCCAGACCGCATTGTGAAACGCTAGAGATTTTGTGCAGCTCAGGACTTGTATATAAAGGAAGTCCTTGGTTTTTAATACAAAGATAAGAGTTCAGAGACAAGAGTTGTAACGCCAGCATCACCAAAAATCACGCTGTTCCGACACGCGATCAGACAGTTCAGAAGTAAACTCTGGACAGCGGACAATATGAACGTTTTGGTTTACAACGGGCCGGGGGCTTCACCAGAGTGTGTAAAAAGGACAATCGATACGCTACGACTCCTGCTGGAGCCATACTACGCAGTGTCGCCTGTGTCACCCCGAGCCCTCGAGAGCGAGCCCTGGAGCACAAAGACTGCTGCTGTAGTTTATCCCGGTGGTGCAGATCTGCCGTACGTGCGTGATGGCAAGAAAATCACGACTAAGATCCGGGATTTCGTCTCGAAAGAAGGCGGATTGTACATTGGGATCTGCGCTGGAGGGTACTTTGGCACCTCGCGCTGCGAGTTTGCTCAGGGAGACCTCAACTACGAAGTCACGGGGCCTCGTGATCTTAAGATGTTCCCTGGTATTGCTCGAGGCCCCGCCTTTGCTGGGTTCCGGTACAACGAGGAAACCGGTGCTAGGGTCGTCAAGCTTAACGTCTTAGGAATCCAGGGTATGAAGGAAGCCTACTCGTACTACAATGGGGGTCCATTATTCGTAGATGCAAGACAGTATGCCAATGTTGAGGTCTTGGCTGAGTACGACGAATCTGTCGATGTGCCAGCTTCAGATATGGATCAAGTTGAGAAAGCAGCGGCAGTGGTGTTGTGTTCTGTGGGTAAAGGTAAAGCTCTGCTTGTGGGTCCTCATCCTGAGTATCCAGCTCAGGATTTGAGACCTCTTGGTGAAGAATGGTACGATAATGGTGTTATCAACAAGTTGAAAGAACATGATGAGCTCAGATTCACTTTTTTGAAAGAGATCTTGAAGAAAGCCGGACTAAAGTGCAACAACACGGTTTGCAATCCTGGCAATCCAAACCTGACCCCATTGTTTGTGTTTACTAAGCGAAATACCGCTGACATGGAACAGTTTTACCAGGCTTTGAAGCAAGAAGCCTCAGATGAAAATGGTACAGACGATAAATTCCATCTTCAAGGTGAGAACGACGAATTTGACATTTACAGAGGTTATCATCATTCAGAAGAGTGTAGTAAGAATACTCAGGATATTCATCCGGCCGATGCAATCAAGCAGATCATTTTCCCTGTCCAAGGGGAGACCATCCCAGATAAACCCTTGGTATTGCATTTCGACGTCAAAAGATTTTTTGAATTCTTGAATCCTTCCAACAAGTTGGGGTCTGTGCTTGTGTATGGAGATGTCGTGACGTCTACTAGTGGTATTGTCGAAAACAATAAGGTGCTTTTGAAATCTTTGCCAGAGGCGTCCGTTACTCTCGTAGGTTCCATCCAATTACTTGGTAGAGGACGTGGAGGCAATACTTGGATCAATCCAAAGGGTGTATTGGCGTCTTCAGTAGCAATAAGCTTGCCAATAATATCTCCAGTAACGGGTAAACATACCCCAATTGTTTTTGTTCAGTACCTGGCCATGCTGGCTTATTGTAAGGCCATTCGTAGCTTCGCCCCAGGATATGAAGATTTGCCTGTACGTATCAAATGGCCCAATGATTTGTACGCTGTGAAGCCGCAATACTACTACAACAACAAATTGAAGCTATTAGGCAAACGATTCAGCAAAGATGTGGTGCCGTTGGTTGATGTTGAACCTGCCTTTATCAAGATTTCTGGTCTCATAGTTTCGACCAACTTCGTGAACGATAGGTACTCCCTATTGATCGGATGTGGTGTAAACGTAACGAACGATGCACCGACAACTTCGTTGGCTACTTGGGTGGATATTTTAAACAAAGAAAGAGAAACGCTAGGGATGCCCCATTTGTTGCCCATCGAACAGGAAAAGTTGTTGGCAAAATATTTAAACGAACTTGATAAATTACTATATCAATTCGTCAGAGACGGAGCTTCCAGCATTCTACCCGAATATTACGAAAATTGGTTACATTCAGACCAAATTGTCCAACTCACAGACCACAACTTTGCTAGGGCAAAACTCGTTGGAATCACAGACGATTATGGATTGTTGATAGCTAAAGAATTGGCTCTAGGAAGTGATACTCAGTTCACTGGTAACACTTATCATTTACAACCGGATGGGAACACATTTGACATATTCAAGGGGTTGATATCTAAAAAGGTGTAGGACCAAAATGACGCTTTCTATATAGTATCATAAAACTCGAATAAATACGATGAAGTGTGCATTAAATCCGTAACTTGGTCAAAGTCAGATATAAAACTATACTAAAATACAAGGTCAGAGATACTGGTATCTCGGAAGGTTTACCGTGGAATGTGTAATTCCATAATTCTGTCATTACTGTAATGATTTTCCGTAATAACTCAAGCAATGTTGAGGCATGTTCATTAATTCTCCTTCTTTTCGTCTTCACTCTCCTCAGGCTTTTGTTCAGCTGGCGAATATGAACCAGGGCTATACTGAGGTGATGTTGGTGAGTAGGATGGTGATGTTGGTGAATAGGATGGTGATGTAGGGGAGTAGGATGGTGATGTTGGTGAATAGGATGGTGATGTAGGGGAGTACGATGGTGATGTAGGGGAGTACGATGGGGACGTTGGTGAGTACGATGGGGAAGTAGGAGAGTAGGATGGTGAAGTAGGAGAGTAGGATGGTGACGTAGGAGAGTAGGATGGTGACGTAGGAGAGTAGGATGGTGACGTTGGTGAGTAGGATGGTGATGTAGGAGAGTAGGAAGGTGAAGTAGGAGAGTAGGATGGTGACGTAGGAGAGTAGGATGGTGAAGTAGGAGAGTAGGAGGGGGATGTTGGGGAGTACGATGGTGATGTAGGGGAGTACGATGGTGACGTTGGTGAGTACGATGGGGAAGTAGGTGAGTACGATGGTGATGTTGGTGAATATGCAGGCGACGTTGGTGAGAATCCTGGAGAGGATACCTCTCCAAATCCAGGAGAGGTAGGAGCATTTCCGTAACCACTGAATGGAGAGGTTGCAGACCCGTAGTCAGTACCTCCATAAGCAGTGAACCCTCCAGCAAGAGCATCAGCACCTCCCGATTCTACCAAAGGAGAGAACATCAGTTCGTCCTTCGTATCAATTTCCGTGTTAGACAAGTCATTTTCCTTAGAATATGGTGTTGAACCACCATCTTCTCCGTCTGCCTTGACTTCTTTCTGTTCTGGCATATATTTGACAAGGGACTCGTCATCGATCATAACATCGAAGGCACCTGTGCCAATAGGGGCCATTTGACCGAGAATAACGTTCTCAGAAACACCGCGACAATCGTCTAGTTCTGCTGCAGCACCTGCTTCGAATAAGATTTCTACAGTTTCTTCGAAAGAACATCTCATCAAAGCACCTGTGTCTGCTCTATTGAAACCATGACGAGTGACCGACATCAAGAATCCCTGAGAAGTCATCACGTCCACTAACAGTGCCATATGACGGTAGTTAACGTAAGAACCATCGGAGGCAATGACATTGTAGACTTCACGGTAGAGGGCAGCACGTCCGGCTTCAATACCTAACACGTTCATAATATCAATAAAGGAGTTGGTGTAAATACGGCTAGAGTCCACACCTGAAACAGACATAACCTCAGCCAAGTTAACACCATCAGTTTCTAGCACCCATTCTGGTACCTTGTGGTACTCACCTGATTCATTCGGTATCTTCCTATCGTATTTCATCATCACCACACGGGTGATGTCTTCAACACCACGTAGAGTAATCTTTTCCAACATAGAGTTCTCGATCTTCTTCAACATATGATCTTCTTCAGCTTCCACATCAGCATCTAGAGTCTTAGGATCACGAATAACACGACAACGGATAATCAGTTTGTCGGCATTATCTTCAGACCAGATCACGAACAGATCGTTCTTAAAGGTTTCCTTAATCTTTTCACCGACTTGACCCATGGTCAAGTCTTTATCGGTCATTGCTGCACGGTCGAGTTCAAGACGTAACAACCAAGGAGATTGGTAGTCTAGAGATTTTTCGGTTTCTTCATCCATCAAGGAGAAATGTAACTGAATGATTTCCTCATCATCTTCAATGACAGTTGAACGAGGGTCTGGATCGTAGTAGATTTCAGATGAGACAGTAACACTCTTAAGAGTGGTATGCTCAATAGCAGAACGGATCTCTTTAGCTTTTTCTTGATCTTCTGCATATTCTGATTCCAGATACACAGTCAGAGAAGGAGTTTTCATTGTTTTAGCAACATTAAGGATTTCCTTTAAACGTGGAACACCAGAAGTGACCTTCTTTGATGCAACACCGGCAAAATGGAAAGTGTTCAATGTCATTTGAGTAGCAGGTTCACCAATCGATTGAGCAGCCAAAACACCGACCATTTCACCAGGATGAACAATGGATCTCAAAAATTGAGCCTCAATATTATTTATCACCCAGTCGAATGTTTGTTTGTTCAATCTGTATTCCTCAATCACTCTACGGGTAGCCAAACGAGACCGTAGCAAACAACAGAACAGAGTGATGGCATTTTGTTGAGCTTCCTTTAGAATTTCACTTTTACCACGAATAACAAGTAGTCGTTCCTGCAATTTCTTAGTACCGATGACCACATCCTCGATTGTCAAATCTGTTGGTTTTGTTTGATCGATACGGAAGGTCTGTTGAGAGTTCTGAATAATACGTTTGATGTTAACAGGCAATGGCCAGTTGTGTTCACCATCCACAAAGATCTTTCTAAGAGCCTTTCTATCTTCAACAAGCTGTTTGTACTCTTCATTGAGCAGTATTTGTAGCTTGGTGTCCCCAATGATTTCACTCCCGGACTCCAAAAGAGTCGGATCAAGGCCAAATTCTTCATTGAGAAGATCGATTCTGTAACGACGTTCAAAGGCCTCATCCGATCCCGGAATAGTATCAATTGTCTGCTTTTCAATGTGACCAGCGTCCATACCGTCCTCGCCGTAAATGAACTGGATCACATTACCTAAAGAGTTTCTGGTAGTACCATCATAATGAACCATGATATCTTCCAGAGCTTTGACCAAACGACGCTGAATGTAACCGGTTTCGGCAGTTTTGACAGCAGTGTCAATCAAACCTTCACGACCACCCATCGCGTGGAAGAAGAACTCTTGTGGTGTCAGCCCTCTGAGGTAGGAATTCTCGACGAAACCTTTAGATTCAGGCGAATAATCATCTTTAGAAAAGTGAGGAAGAGTACGGTCAGCAAAACCGAAGGGAATACGCTTACCTTCGACTGACTGTTGTCCAACACAAGCTGACATTTGGGCAATGTTAATAAACGAACCCTTCGACCCTGCACTGACCATCTGTTTAACATTGTTTAAGTCCTTCAAATTAACTTCCGCAGACCGACCAGCTTTGTCTCTAGCTTCGTTGAGATATCTCACAACATTATCTTCAAAAGATTCACGCAAAGTCATACCATGTTTGGCTGTTAGTAAATTAGCTTGTGCCTCCTTAGTGACATCCTCAACCTTTTTCTTGGCAATAACGATGGCTTCTGTAATTTCTTTCATAGTTTTCTCATCGGCAATCGTATCACCGATACCAATAGAGAAACCATTGTGCAGCAGCCAGTAGTTCACCACCTTTTGGATGTTACTAAATAATCTGGCACAGACCTCAGGACCCTTCTCGCGGGTAACGACGTGAATTAGACCGCCACTAGAAGAACCGACTGTCTTCTTATCAACGACACCAAAGATAATTTGGCCATCAATAATTAACATACCGTTGTCCTTTGGAGAGAGAAAAGTGGTCCCATCGTCGAATCGTTGAAGATGAATACCATTAGGAATTGCCATAGAAAGTACCTGTTTACCGGACCATAGTGGTTTGGGTTTCAAAATAGCTGGCTTAGGAATAATACCATCCCAGTCAGGAATCCAATAAAGCATGTTGAGAACTTGATCCAGTTCAATGAAACTATCTCTGAGAGTCATTTTACGGATACCACATAAAGTGTCTTGCACGATACCCATACAAGGTTTGTTGGATTGAGGAGAAACAATCTGTAATGGAACCGCACAAAGTTGAGAAAGTTCAGCTTTCGTTTCTTCAGACTGAGGAACGTGTAAGTTCATTTCGTCACCGTCGAAATCTGCATTATAAGGTGAGGTAACAGACAAGTTCAACCTGAACGTAGAGTAAGGCATAACTATTACTCTATGGGCCATCATAGACATCTTATGAAGAGATGGTTGACGATTGAATAAAACAGGATCGTTGTCTGTAATATGCCGTTCGACTTTCCAACCATACTGTAATTGAATGTCACCGGCACGCTTACTGTATCTCAAGTCAATACGATCACCGTTCTCACGAATAACGTATTTAGCGCCAGGGTGTTCGTTGGGACCATTACGAACAAGTTGGGTCAAACGATCAATGTTGTAGGGTGTCACAACTTCAGGATACGTCAAAGTCTTGGCAATAGACATTGGTACACCGACTTGATCAAGATCTAAGTTAGGGTCACCTGAAATGACAGTACGAGCAGAGAAATCCACACGCTTACCCATAAGATTTCCTCTGATACGACCTTCCTTACCCTTCAAACGAGCACGAATAGACTTGATTGGACGTCCGGATTTTTGAACAGCTTGTGGTTGACCAGCAATATCATTGTCCATGTATGTCGCAACATGGAACTGCAACAAAGATTCCGATTCCTGTATAACGTGTTGGGGAGAACCATTAATCTCAAGCTTCTGTACGTTGATATTCGCCTTCAAGATATCTCCCAGTTTATACGTCAAATCATCTTCACCCCTCTGTGACTCATTGAAAGAGATAGACGGGCGGACCTGCGGAGGAGGAACTGGCAGAACGGTCAATATCATCCACTCTGGACGCGAAAACTCTTCGTTGAATCCAAGTCTCCAACCATCTTCAGGTGTGATATGTTTGAAAACATTAAGGATTTCTTCTGGAGAAATGATACGCTTTTCTGGCTCGTCGGAGTCCTCAGAGTTTTTGTCCTTCTTCCATGTACCAACCAAGCTTAGACCATCCTTACGGATAGTTGGCTGTATATGTCCACAGCCTCCTCTGGAAATGAAAACTGTAGGATCGTCAAGTGAGGGTACTTCCGTTTCACACACCATTTTCGACTTGCACAAAGACCAGACGGCGTTAAACCTTCTTTTAGGGTCCTTGATTTTGATTGCCTGTCTCATTTGTTCATTGTATTCGTCTAACAGAAGTTTACCACAATGCATACAAACACATTCACAAACCTTCTTAATTTTGGAGATGAAACCAATGTGGAAAACCGGTTTTGCCAATTCCATGTGACCAAAATGACCCGGACATTCGTTCATGCCTTCACCACATGTTTGACATTTGGTGCTACGGTCTATGGTTCCTAGTCTTGGATCATTAAGTCCACCCATTTTTGGCTTCATCTGACTTTCATCCATGATTTCTGGGAACTCGATCTTGGCAACTGAAATACCACGGACTTCTTCAGGAGAAAAGAGGCCAAATTGGACCTCCTTGATGGTACGCAATGGAGCGCTGGAATATGCGAAATCAACCATTTTGAATCAGTGATATCTGTTAATAATATTGTGTAGTTTCGTTTGATAGTTTCTGAAAATGGTGACGTGAAACAACCCAAGTCTATAATAATCAGAAATCCGTAAAAATTATGGATATATCCGATCTCAATTACCGATTTACTGCTATGATGGTTATGGGAACCTCTAGTAAAATGAATTGAGATGAAATGCAGATTTTTTTTGTATTTTTTTTGAATTGAGTAATTCTAACCAGTTCAGTTGACTATTGTTTGAACCCTGTAACTGGTATCTGTCGACTTTACTGTATGATACGATGTTTTTGATGATTTCAATCTGAAACGCTGGAGCAAGGCACGTCTTGGTCTATCCCTTCGTCGCACGCCTTCAGGTTAGTGTGAAAATTCGAAACGCTCGTAGTTTCTTCAGTATAAACTCCTCGGTAGAGCTAAAGCTTAAAATACAGACCACGAGTAGACGCAAGTCGTAAAACAGCTTCACCAGATAGCTTACAGCTGTAGCAAAGAAAAAGCACAGAAACTTTCTTCCAAAAAGCTCAATAGAGTCTATTCACTTGGGGAATCCACACGGTTAATATCGATAATTATCGGTCTTCCACTTTTATTGTTCCTATCTCCAAACAAAAAGGACCAAAATGCTGAAATTACCTCGGTGGATGCCAAATGTAGAGTCTATGATACGACTTGTGTGGCTTTTGGAGTGGTAAGGTCCAAAATCCGGTGTGTAGGCGGTGGTTTTTGCTCTCTTTCAACCCCTTACTTCCGTTCTTCTTCGTTGTTTTCTTTGTTTGCCACTGATGCTCTGTTATTAAAATTTTACAGAAATCGTTCTATACGAATATACGAAACAACAGCATCTGACGTTTATAGTGATCTACAGACCTGATAAAGTGCAACAAGACTGTGATGGGATAACGGAGTCTTGGTGTTCTTCAGACGTTGAAATGGTGTATGGTATTAGAATTATTTGAACATTTTTGAGAGAGATTTTTTCTGTCTTGAGATCAGTTCCTTCTTGGCGTTTTTAGCGTCGAATAGGGCTCTAGAGATGGCTGCGTCGTTTGGATGATACGAGGCTGCCATTTCGAGGTCAGTGACTGCCATTTCAGGGTTCTTGGTAGATAGGTAGGCTTGGCCACGGCGGTATAGAGCCTTGGCTTTAGACTTGTCGTCTGTGTTGTCCAGATACAAGAACTCGCTAACGGCGCTCATGGTCCGTGGATAGTTTTTCGTCTTCAACGCGACTAGTGCTATGTTAAGCAACAACGAGCCCTTGAGAGCGTCTACCCTTTTAATGTCTTCTTCTGGGAGATCTTCGGGGAAGTACTGCTTTAACATGGCACTGGCCTTCTCGTACTTCGCTAGGGCCACCTCGAAATTCTGGTCCTTGAATTGTTTTGTACCGATCTCTTTTACCGTTTCAACAGCCTTTAAGACGCTGTTGACGTCTTTGATATCCACTTTGGAATCATCTTCCAGGTTTTCTTCGTAATTGTCGCCGTATTCGTCTGTTGGGGTGGCTTCGGCGTCCTCAGGGACCACATAGTCAGATGGTAACACACCACAGTCCTCGATCTTCACTTCTCTGATAGGTTTGTCCGACTCATCCGTGGCAAGCTTCTCGATTGTCCTCACCAGTCTCTTCCCCTGGATCACCTCACCAAACACCACATGTTTGCCGTCCAAATGAGGAGTAGGAACACAAGTGATGAACACCTGTGACCCGTTTGTGTTCGCACCAGCGTTAGCCATCGACAACAAGAACGGCTTGTCGTGTTTTAAAGTGAAGTTCTCATCCTCAAACTTCTCACCGTAAATAGACTCCCCACCAGTACCGTCAAAATTTGTGAAGTCGCCAAACTGGCACATAAACGACTTGATCACTCTGTGAAAGATAGAGCCCTTGTAGCTTAATGGGATGTCGGGTTTCGACTTGGCAAAACCGGACTTGCCCTCACATAGTTTCAAAAAGTTCTCGGCGGTCTTAGGAACTACATCTGCATATAGCTCAAAAACTATCCTGCCAGCAGGCTGGCCTCCGATGGAAATATCCAAAAATGTCTTGGGTCTGGTCTCAGTCATGAAAGTTCAATGTCTTGTCTCTATTGTTCAATTGCGTCCAGTTTTGCAGGCGTATTAACTTATACAATTCTTTGCAACAACTGTTTCAACTTGAAGATTCGAATCTCAAACACACAGGGCCTATATATATGCCAGTATCGGCTCTATCTCCATCCATCTCTTTTCTTTCTATACTGGTCAAAGGCTCGAATTTGCTAGAAAGCCTTTAATATGAACCAAGAAATTGAGTTGATGTCAAAAACCTAGATTTCACGAACACAAGAGAGTTTATAGTCGCAATCAGTCCCGTAATGAATCTATAATCTTCAAATAGGGTTCTGTGTGTTCGTGTTCAGACTCAGGGTCGTCTTCGTAATCTTCATCTTGCTTATCATGCTCTTCAAGCTCTGATTCGGTATCTGGGTTTATCATTTGATCTGTTCCTGGATCTTCTTCCCAGACCGAAGCAGTTGGTTCGTTCTTTATGTGTAAGATATCACTCAGGACGCTCTTGTAGCGCACTGAGTTGGCTTCTGCAGTTGTTAAAGTGGCCTGGGTTCCTAGGCTTCGCAGATGGCCGTGATCTTCTATAATTTCTCCAGTCTTTAAATCCACAACGTCGCCCTGGTCCTCGACAGATTCGTATTTCTGGATGATCTGGGCCCAAACCTGCTTCATATTCTCATCTGCCATTTTGTGCCGCTCCATTATTTGCTCATCCGTAAGCTTTGGGATTAGTCGGTTCTCCTTGGACATCACATACACAACTCCATCGCGTATGGTCTCGGTCTTCTGAGATGATTCAGGATCCTTACCTTCAAGCAATTCCTTCAAGGCACCTGTCAGTCTTCGCAGGTTGGTACGCTTTTTCTTACTCACACGTGTAGACATGCTGAACAGCGCTGCTCGGGCTGCTAACAGGTGTCGCAGCTAAGCTGCCAATGTAAGCTCTTTTTCCTGGATGTGTAACTAGCTGTAAGTTACAAATTAAGGCTCTCCTTAGATACTTGAGAACTATATACAGGAAAAATTATTCTACTCACACGGCCAGTACTATGTATTGTTTGTTCTGGGACCCCTCTTCCAAGATGCTGCGAGAACCACTTCAGCGACTCATTCCTTGTCTACAGTTTCAACCCGCTCGTTGTTTCCCTTCTGCTGCCAGCATTCTTTGAACATCTTCATCTCGCCGAGACACTGACGCCAGTCGTTCGTCTCTGCGTGACACAACTGCAATGCCAGATTTTCTACGTAGCAGCCTGTATTAGAGATCCTAGAGTCCCATGCATCTGTATCCTCATGGTCCATTTCCCGATACTCCTCCAACGCTTGTTGGTAAAACTTTGAGCCTTGAGACTTCGAGTCGTCTGCAGACATGCCAATTGAGTTCTCAATTGAGTTATGTTAGTTGACGGCCAAATGCACCTCTCATGCAATACTTAACAGATCCTCTACTCAAAGTTCCTTCAATCTTGCCTTTAAATCTTCTTTCATTGCTAAATGTCACCAGTATTTCCCTAATAACAGAACAGCGCAAGATCAGAACTTGTGTTATTACAACTCAGCAGCATCGAACAACTACTATATCAGCCTAACGCAGCACAAACTGCAGCTCCTTTCTCGCTTGAAGTCTATTAGCAGTCTCTTGACTTATATCACGTGACCTACATTCCCTCCACCTGTCATCTTCGTAACACTATTTGGACAGACTACAGTCGCAAATAATAAGACTCAAGGTCCAAAACCAGCAGTTTCGGACGGGAAAAAAGGCCTATGTGCCATTGTAGCACAGGAGACCTACTGGGACTGACGGGAGCCCAAAATGTATTGCGAAATACCTTGTAAAAGGGACATTTCCCTGTATATATTCTGAGATCTAGAAGTGTTGATCTGACTCTCGCCATATATAAGAAAACGTGAAAACTGGAAGAATCCTTCTAAGGAAACAAAACAAAGATTTGAATGAGAAGAGCTTAATTGAGGTCATAGGTGAATTTCTGTCGTAATCAACAAGCCTGTGTGATTATTTACTGCAAGAATACAGCCATTGAATCACGGTTTTTTGCCAAAAGCCGATTTGAGTGAGATATGGTGAAGTTAGCCGAGTACCCGCGCACAGCAACATTCTCGTGGTCCCATGACAGAGTGCCGGTCTTGGCGACCGGCACTGCGTCAGGGGCCATTGATGCAGATTTTTCAAGTGAATCGACTCTTGAGTTTTGGTCTCTGCTGTCCTTTAACGAGTCGCAGCCCAGTGGGTCGATTGTGGCGGACGCAAAGTTCAACGATCTTGATTGGTCGCAGGACAACAGGATCGTTGCTGGTGCACTGGAAAACGGTGTAGTGGAGTTTTTTGACCCTAAGGGGCTCAGATCTGTGGCCAGGATCCAGAAACACCAGTCTGCTGTCAAAACTTTGAAGTTCAACGCGAAACAGAACAATGTTTTGGTCTCTGGAGGCTCTCAAGGGGAGATTTTGGTGTGGGATGCAACACAGATCAGTTCCTCGAGCTATTCACCGTTTTCAGCTGGAACTAGTATTTCCCCTGTGGCAGAGATTGCGTCATTAGCGTGGAACCAGTCGCTGGCTCACGTGTTCGCCTCTGCTGGTGCCTCAGGGTACGCTTCTATCTGGGATTTAAAGGCCAAGAAAGAGGTGCTGCATCTACAGCATATGTCTCCTACTACAGGTATCAAGGTACCACTATGTGTCGTTGAATGGCATCCCTCAAATTCCACAAGAATCGCTACTGCGTCCAGTTTGGACAGTGAACCCGTAATTCTTGTGTGGGATTTGAGAAACTCCAATGCTCCTTTAAAAGTTTTAAACAACGGCCACGCTAACGGTATACTGTCTCTGGATTGGTGTCAACAGGACGAATCCCTGCTACTCTCTGCTGGCCGTGATAACACGTCAATTCTGTGGAACCCAGAAGAAGGTTCTGTTCTCACTCAGTTCGCTCCTCGTGGTAACTGGGTGTTTAAATCCAAGTTTGCCCCTGCAGCTCCCGACTTGTTCGCTTCCAGCTCATTCGATGGCAAGATTGTGATACAAACTCTACAAAATTTAAGCACCAGCCTGGATGCTCAAGCTGATGCATCTAAGCAGCTCGCCTCGGAGGATGAATTTTGGAACAAGGTCACTGAACACTCGTCAGATGAAAAACCAAACACAGTTAAAATCCAGGCACCTTCCTGGTATGGTAACAGATCTCCTGCTGCCCAATGGGCTTTTGGTGGTAAACTGGTAAGGATCACAAATGATCATCTCGGCGTAACTATCGTGAGCCCCTCTGTTGCTGGCCTCGAAAAAAATGAGTTACTCGACGAATCATTGAAGTCCAAGGATTATGTAAAGTTGATCAACAAGAGAATATCTGAAAAGATAAACTCCACTAATGAAGAAGATTGGAACCTATTAGAGAATCTGTCAATGGACGGAACAGCCGAATATTTGAAAGACGCTTTATCCTTAGATGAAATCGAAAATTCTGAAGAGGAGGCCCAACAGGAAGGTGCGGATTTCTTCACCGAACTGAATGATAAATACACTCCAGTAGGATCCTTTAAGCTTGATTACTCTGAATTGATAAAACCAATCACTAATTCAATCGTGAAGGGAGACCTTAGAGCTGCATTGTCGTCTTCCCTCGAGAAAGATCTACTTTTAGAAGCGTTTGTTATCGCCGTTACTTCAGGTGATGAAGCATTAATCGACAAGGCCAAGAATTCTTACTTTAGCAAGTATTCGAATCAGTCATCGCTGTCTAGAATGCTATTTTCTGTTTCTCAGAAAAATGTCGATGACATTGTTGACAATGTCGATGTTTCTCAATGGAAAGATATTGTAAAGCTCATCAACACCTATACTGATGACCCACTTAAGAAGAACTCATTTTTGGTTAAATTGGGTGATCGCTTGTTAAGTGTTGGTAATCGTAAGGATGCCATCCTGTTGTATCTAGCAGGACAATCTCTGGATAGCATAGCTGCCATTTGGTTAGAAGAATTCCCTAGGTTAGAAACAGAACTGACCAAGAAAAAAGCAACGCTTTATGAAGCTCACTTGGAGTGCTTGACAGAATTCGTAGAAAGATTCACCGTACTATCTGGATACATCAACAAAGGTGCTGTTACTTTGAAGAATGAGGCGTTAATTTCAAAGTTTTTAGAGTTTGTCAATGTTACAGCTACAAATGGTGATTTCGATTTAGTTCTACGTTTCTTAGAGACTCTGCCTGCAGATAACGAAGCTGTGAAGAACGAAAAACAGCGTGTATTGATTGCTTCAGGTAAAACGTCGAACGGTGTTTCCAAGGTTTCAGGCGAAGGTGCAGCACATACCAGAAAGGGTAGATACGCATCTACTTCTGCAGCTGTTGGAAATGTTGCTCCTCGTTTGTCTAATGCCACTATTCCTCCTGCCAATCCACCTTTAGGTCAACAACATGCTACTGCGCCATTCTCTAACGTGGCCTCAAGACAAGCCAGTATTACAGGGATGTCTTCCGGCCCCGTCCCAGTGAGCAATCCTTATAGCGCTCAAGCACCTGCGAGTATCCCAACACCTTACCAAGCACCTGTAACAACAAGGTCCTACTCAGCTTCTGTGAGCAACCCATATGCTCCGCCAGCTTCTTCTGCCACATCGAACCCATATGCTCCGCCAGCTTCTTCTGCCACATCGAACCCATATGCTCCGCCAGCTTCTTCTGCCACATCGAACCCATATGCTCCGCCAGCTTCTTCTGCCACATCGAACCCATATGCTCCGCCAGCTTCTTCTGCCACATCGAACCCATATGCTCCGCCAGCTTCTTCAGTAGCAGCAAACCCATATGCCCCTCCTGCAGGTGTCAATTCAGCACCTTATGGTTCCCCTCAGGTTGCCCCTCCACCAGTAGCTGGAGGCAGGGGATACTCTGGTCAAACTCCTCATTTGCATGAGAAACCAATTGACGGATGGAACGATTTACCGTCAGTTGCCAAAGAAAAGCCAACCCGTGCTAAAGCAGTCACTACAGCTCCTATGAACACAGCCAACAGCTTTTACGGTGCTCCGGACACTAATTCAGCCCCAACCCCTGTGCCAAGATCAGGAACAAATTCTGCCCTACCACCACCACCTAACATGAGAAGAACACCAAAACCAGCATCTCCTATTGCATCTCCAACGCCTATTACGCTGAAGAAGACCAACTCATATGCCCCAATTCAGCCTCCAGCACAGCCCGTTGTTCCACCACAACAGGCCACCAGCAACTCTATCTTGCCCCCAATGTCTCCTAAACCTGGCAATGGATATTCTTTTGTACCACCAGTCAATCCTTATGGGCCCACAAGAACTACCAACACTCCACCAACCGGGATTGTTCCACCTAATCCAGTAGTTGCAAATGCCCCAGTGCCGATTCCAGCTGTGACGGCAGCACCTACAGGACCACCTCCAGTATCTGCAGCACCACCTCCAGTAAGAACTAACAGGAAGAGCACCGCTGGTCGTGACGCGAATGCTGCAAACAGCTTGTTGAGCTCCATTCAATCGAAACCTACGCCAACAAACCAGACCCCACCCTCGATAGCTGCTGCAGGCTCACAACCACAGTTGTCATCGACTCCAAGTATAACGCCAAACACTGTGAACTTGGCTCAGAGCACTCCTGTACAGTCTGTTGGCCTATCAGAAAGCGATAGACCTATCGTTGAATTCCTCACTGCAGAACTACAACGTGTCACGCCGTTGATTCCTCAGGAGTACACGAAGCAACTGAAGGATTGTGACAAGAGAGTCAAAATCTTAGCAAAACACTTGGAGAACCATGACTTATTGACACAACCCACAATTAACAAACTGCATCAACTGATTGAGATGTTCAAACAAGGCAACTACGCTGCTGCAATGGACATCCACAAAGATCTCTCAACAAACCATAGCGCCGAGGCTGGCAACTGGCTAACAGGTATCAAAAGGTTGATTAACATCGCTGAGGCAACTGCGTCTCAATGAACTATCTCATTATTCAAAGTCTGTAGACCATATTTAACGATATATAAGGATGTTATGGTCTTGCCATATGACTCTACAATCAGCTACCCCCTGTAGGCATCTACAACATTCAGCAATAGTATCAAACCGTTCCCTAAGGGGCTAGCAGCTGGAGCCAGAGGACTGTTTACTCTTCTGTAGTTACCTTTACATGGTTGAAAGCTAAATTATCGAAAGTGTTCATAATGGAAGAAACGTTAGTAGTAATTTGATAGATAAGAACAGTTTAGTTGATGAACATGCAAACTTACTGATTTATTCGTCGATATTGAGCTAGAGGGTGGAAGATTTGGATATATCCAACTTGTACTTGGTTTTGGAAACTAGATACAGGTTTTGCGTGGACAAAGAAATACCTACTGAGGGTTTACCAATACTCCCGTAATCAAGCAAAGATATCGAAAGTATTCAGAGGATCGAGGCTTTATCCTTGGGAATAGTGTTTTTAAGTTGTGGATCAGTATTGTTGAGTTGAATCCGAGCAGTGCTTTCAGAAGTGCATTGGCGTATCATACCTAGGGATCACAGTTCACAATAGTATGAGAACGGCTGAATCATTATCATGATGTTGGATTACGTACCTCGAAGGAACATAGTAAAGGCTATCAGTGCGATAATGCTACGACAGAGAGCCGCATTGGATACAGAGTCGGGTTCTTATGATTCTCATACGGGAGGTCAGTCTAAGACAACGGCAATGACAACACCCGATGAGACGAATCCTGAGACTGCAGAGAGCTTTGAGTTGGCAAACAGCGAATCATTGTTTGAAATGGATTCTGCAGTATTTTCAGCACCGCCTGCTAAACAGTCGCGGAAGATTTCGGTGTTCGTTGGGCTGTTCGTGGCGGTTGGAGGCTTTATCTTTGGTTACGATACTGGGTTGATTAACAATATCAGCGAGATGCCGTATGTTAATAAGGTTTTCGCTCCAAACGGGACTCAGTTCACCACACCAGAGATTTCCATACTAGTTTCATTCTTGTCTTTGGGCACTTTCGTTGGTGCTCTACTCGCTCCTTCAATTTCAGACTCTTATGGCCGTAAGACTACAATTATATTCAGCATCATGATTGTATTTATGGTTGGAAACTCGCTGCAGGTTGCTTCAAGATCATTGGTTCAACTGGTAGTGGGCCGTGTTATATCAGGGCTAAGCGTGGGATTAATCTCAGCAGCGGTACCTTTGTACCAAAGTGAGGCAGCGCAGAAGAATGTCCGTGGCGCTATCATTACCACGTATCAATGGGCGATCACCTGGGGTTTACTTGCTGCAAGTGCAGTGTCTCAAGGCACTTATAAAAGAATGAATGCGTCTAGCTACCAGATACCCATAGGGCTTCAGTATATTTGGGCTTTTCTATTTGGTGCTGGTATAATTTTCTTACCCGAGAGCCCGCGTTACTACGTTCTTAAGGATAGACTGGACGAGGCCGCCAAGTCATTGTCTTTTTTAAGAGGAGTTCCTGAGGATGACTCAGGACTTTTGGAAGAATTGGTTGAGATCAAAGCAACATATGACTACGAGATGTCATTTGGAAAACTTTCATATTTGGACTGTTTTAGGTCTACCAAATCAAGATCTAAGCAAAGACTGCGGATGCTCACAGGGATTGCACTTCAATTTTCTCAACAATTGAGTGGAATCAATTTCATCTTCTATTATGGTGTCGATTTCTTCCAAAGGACTGGTGTGCAAGAAAGCTACTTGGTTTCATTCATAACATATGCTGTCAATGTCATCTTCAACATACCCGGTTTATTTCTAGTCGAGTGCATTGGAAGGCGGAATCTACTACTGGGAGGCGGTATTATAATGACTATATCTAACTTTATTATAGCCATTGTGGGCTGTCTAACAGAGTCCATGTTTGCCAATAAAGTGATGATAGCATTCATCTGTCTCTTCATAGCAACTTTTTCAGCCACCTGGGGTGGCGGTGTTTGGGTCATTTCTGCAGAACTTTACCCTCTAGGTGTACGTGCTAAGTGTAACGCTATTTGTGCTGCTTCTAACTGGCTTATGAACTTCATTTGTGCGTTAATTACTCCGTACATCGTAGACATGGGAAATAACATGGAATCCTCCTCAAGCATGGAAACCCATATCTTCTTCATTTGGGGGTCATTAAACGCAGCAGGGGTCCTTATTGTGTTTTTTGCCGTCTATGAAACCAGTGGTCTTTCTCTTGAAGAGATCGATGAGTTATACAAGAACGCATCGTCCGGTATCCAGTCCATGAAATGGAACAAGAAAATTAGAGATTCGTCTGATCTATTGAACGTGGCTAGGAACTATCACGACAATACCGAAGAAGGTTATCACGAATCAGAGGGTCAATCTGACGTAGGACAAACCGGATCCCATGACTACCCTGCATCAGGACCTCCTATAGGGACTGAGGAATCTGAGGATAACTACAGGGGTAAAACACAATTACCTTTATTCGGTGTACGGAACACCGATTCTTCTAACGAAATCCAGGATTTATCACAGCGCCCATTCCCTAACCCAAACTTTTTGGATATTGGGAACGGCCTGGCGCTAAACACATACCAGCGCGGCGCACCCTCTGTCTTGTCAGACTCTAGCGACGGTGAAATGATAGAGATGTCCGGAACCGCCATGCACCATGACAGTGGTTCTGGTAGCGCTGGCAGCAGCATCTACCGCCATGACTCAACTGCGGAAGAGTCAATCAATTACCTGAACTTGTACATGGCCCATTTGAAAAACCGCGCTCTCGAGCAACAGACAGTCTCGTGCACTGATAATTTGAGCACCATGATCCCGCCAGATACAGCTGGCAAATGGACCGTTTCTACGCAAGATCAATCCACCGAACCAACGATCCCACCTGCGTCAGCGTTTTCCAACTTTTCTGAGAGATCCCAAATATCTGGGATATCAACCGAATCTGTATCCTCAGAGGCATCCACATCAGACTGACAATAGTGTCATAAGGTGCAATTCGGACTTTCTACAATACTACATAGCATATCTAATACCAAACGCATACATCATAAAATCCTCTTCGAAGCCTTCAGCCACGGAAAACAGCTACTGAGTACTCAAAAAAATTGACTCCGCGAAGTCTTGAATTTATTTCCTTACCACAGATGTCTTGTAACACACCAGTGGTATCCACAATTCCTCATTATTTTATCTCATTTGATGTTATCTGGTTCAAGTCTTTGTTTCAACTTGATGTAATAAGACAAAACTTATAAAAACGCTTAACGCTTATAAGGATCAGATAAATACAATGAAGTAACTTGTAGGCTAATTTACGAGTCAGCTATAGTAGAGACCCAGTAGATCGATCAGAAGAAACGGCTGGTGATATAGATAGAGACTAAGTTTGATTTAGTGCAAAAGGTACTCTTTAACTGTTGTTAAAGCGAGAATTGATCCTGCTTCTAAGAAAAAAAGCTTGGCGTGTAATCGTTAGAGCAGAAATATTGTACACCAGGCTGATTAAGGGTACGCTACGGTTTTGAGGATCCGTGAGTGCTATTTACTGGTATCACAAACGCGGTTTCCAAGTCACGTTGAATAGAATCGCAAATTTAGGGACTAGCGCGGGTATTTTAAGGACATGTCTGAGACGACCGGAGCAGTGAGCCAGCGGGTGCCTCCAGCGACAAAAACGCCGCTGGATGCGCCTGTGGCTGGCATGAGGCGTGTTGTACGCCAGGTGATGAGCACAGAAGAAGAGGGCGCTTTAGAACGGTCTGCGCGGGCAAAAATTCCAAAACCGCAGCAGAAACAAGCCATTAGAGATCGAATCTCATTTGCCATATACAAGACTCTGTTAATCTTCTTGTATGTCATGTACGCGATTGCCAGATACTTCCAGTGGGAATACAACAGGATAGCGATCAAGCTCTTGGATTTGGCGTACAACCCTTCCAAATCGCCACAGTTGATCAGGCAAGACGTCAACAAGCTGCAAAAGATTCCCAAACGGTTGGCCGCGATTTTAGAGTCCAAACCTGAGGGGGACATTGGTGGCGGGATTCCAGGTTTGATCAATGATGCCAGTGATGTTGTTTGCTGGACAGTGTCGGCCGGTATCAAGCATTTGACGTTGTACGACTACGACGGGCGACTCAAGCAAAACGTCAGCGAGCTGCGTGGCGGGATATACCACAAACTGTCCAAGTATTTTGGGCCCGAGAATATACCTAGGTATGCCATCAGGATACCGCACACGAACGACATCTTTTTTGACAAGGACACGCCTGCGCAAGACGCCAATGACAAGAAGCATAAAGTCGCCATTGAGATCTCGCTGCTGTCGAAGATCGACGGAAGAGACACGATTTTGGAGCTTACCAAGACGATGGCCGATCTGTGCGCCAAGGGCCAGCTGAAGGTCGAGGATGTGGACACCCAGCTCGTGAACCAAGAGCTCACCCAGCTGGTGGGCCACGAGCCAGACCTGCTGCTCTATTTCGGACCCGCTCTAGACCTCCAGGGGTTCCCTCCATGGCACATCCGCCTCACAGAACTGTACTGGGAAACAGACAACGACCAGGTCTCCTACTACGTCTTTATCCGCGGCCTGCAGCAGTACGCAGACTGCAAGATGAACGTCGGGAAGTAATCCCATTTTACTTGTCCCGCATAGCTACAGAAACAGGTCCCGGCCAACTGCCTGGGTGTTCCTCTGAAATCTCCATTTGCTCATTCCTAATACCATATATACGACTCACAATCACCGCACAATTGCAGGAGAATCACATCTGTATCGATACGTATCAGCCTTGTCCTGTCGTCCGTCGCCAATCCAGTTCTGTTACCAAATCTGTTACCCGGCCCTGTTACCCGGCCTCCCCATTCGCTTTTTTTATAAATCGCTAAAACGTATATAGGGTTGGTGAAACTGAGATAGATCTAAAACCAGAATCAAAGTGTTTTATTGGACTAGAAGCGAGAGAAAAGTGGGATCAGGAGGCAGAAACCAGCGATAGAAGAGTATGTTTGAATGGATTTTTGAAGCAATGTGTTGATACGGGCGAGAGGCTTAAAATGAGTGTTTTCTGTGGGCGGAAATGACGCGTTTTGGTGGAGAAACCCCCTGTGGCGGACCAGAGTGTTGATAATGATGAAATGAATGAATTTATGTTTTACGGGCGTCAGAGGCACGGAGGGCGGCTGAGAGTGGCGTGGCTGGATAGAGGCAGTGCGGAAGGTGTATGGGACGAGAATTGAGGGCGCAGGGGCCGGTGGTGGGGCGTTGAAGGCTGATCTGGCGCGGATTTGTGTTGTTGTGCTGTTTTTTTTTTTCGGATTTTCTGTTTACGCTCAGGGGAAGAATAAGAGGGAGAAAGGGCGCCTGCAGCACTGCAGGGGGTTGTGTCTCGCGGATAGCGGCCATTGCAACAGGATGAGACGTTTTTTTTGTTTTTGGCTTTTTACTAACGAGTTTTATGCTTCAATTGTGTGTGTTTTCAGCGGTGCGCTAGGGATAGTGACGCGAAAACCGGCAATTTGGACAAGAGTGTGCAGTCCTTGATATCTAAAAGTACGACAAAATGGGTGTTTCATTTTCTAAGTTGTTCAGCAACTTGTTCGGCCACAAGGAGATGAGAATCTTGATGGTGGGTCTAGATGGTGCCGGTAAGACGACGGTGCTATACAAGTTGAAGTTGGGCGAGGTCGTGACCACGATCCCTACTATTGGATTCAACGTCGAGACCGTGGAATACAAGAACATTTCCTTCACCGTCTGGGACGTCGGTGGACAGGACAAGATCAGACCTTTGTGGAGACACTACTTCAGAAACACCGAGGGTATCATCTTCGTGGTCGACTCCAACGACAGAGCCCGTATTGCCGAGGCCAGAGAGGTTCTACAGAGAATGTTGAACGAGGATGAGATCAGAAACGCCGTCCTATTGGTCTTCGCTAACAAACAGGATTTGCCAGAAGCCATGCCAGCTGCCGAAATTACCGAGAAGTTGGGCTTGCACTCCATCAGACAGCGTCCATGGTACATCCAGGCCACCTGTGCCACTTCTGGTGAAGGTTTGTACGAGGGTTTGGAATGGTTGAGCACCAGTTTGAAGAACCAGTCTTGAGCTGTTTTCTCGGAAAAATTACGATGAAAAGATAAATGATTTTCGAAACTTGGACCTCTAATCTTCATCACTTGATGCCCTTTCTATCACTTGCCGCCAGTGGGAATCTTCCGGAAACCCTAATGTCAACTTAAACCAACGTCCCAAGTTTCAAAGGTTACTTAAATAAACTCTATTTCTAAAACCGCATGTCAGAACCAAAACTTAGTCAAGAAAAAAAACGGCTGACTCTGTCTGACTCTGTCTGGCTTCATAATTCATCCTTCCCCGGCTCTCTGGCTGAATCGTTTGTACCTTATACATACCAACCTGATTCACATATGTACTCAGTACAAGTCGTCCCTTAACTAAACGCAACGCACTCCGAGTCACGTGGTTTGAATTCTAGGCTGTGACTGTTTTATTTTTGGGAGTCAGCAAAGAGCTCAACCTCCAGCATCCGTACACCTGAAAAAAAGTCATATGAACCCACACACCATGTGGTCAATTCTGCTTGCATCCATCCTAAAATTTACACAATGTACTGAAATTTCAACCAACAATGCCTGTTTATTTCCTAATTAGGCAGTTTTCAGTTTCTGCTGACAACCTTGTCCCAATTTTTCATCCAACCCAGGCGATGCTTCCAATTGACAGACTCTTCCACCATAGTATCAACATGTTAAAGATTATAGAAGCTATCAGTAGGGTCAGCTTAGAGGACTAGATTAGGAGCTGTAGTGTTGGGTGAGCAGTCTTTTGAGTGAAGGGAACCACAGTAAGACAACATTCGAGATGGTATGTGCGAAACGGCGTGCTTGCGTGCGTGATAAAGGAGTTGAAATGGGTCTGCAGGAGAAGTTCAAAACGTGAGAAGAGAGGACCGTTACTGAATGAGAGGGACATCGCTGTTATGGTGTGTGTGGGAGTACCAGGCGTGTGGCTTACAGTGCTGGATTCAGAGACAAGCAGGATTAACCAAGTCTTTTTGGATTTATCAGGAATCTTCATTAACTGGAAATTAAGAAATCAGATCGCCGGAAGAATACCGAGTGGGTTTTCAGAAGAGCTTCTTAGAACCAAACCTTTATCAGCTGCGTTCTGGAGTCCTTTACGGAGGATTTCTGTGGGAACAACTTTACTAACAACTTTATTGACATGTTCAATACGTTTAAACAGGCCGGTATCAAAGCTTACGAACTAAGAACCAAGTCCAAGGACCAATTGGAACAACAGTTGGTTGAGTTGAAGAAGGAATTGGCCGAATTGAAGGTTCAAAAATTGTCCAGACCATCTTTGCCAAAGATCACCACTGTCAGAAAGAACATTGCCCGTGTCTTGACCGTTATCTCTCACAACCAAAGACAAGCTGTCAGAGAGTTGTACAAGGGTAAGAAGTACCAGCCAAAGGACTTGAGAGCTAAGAAGACCAGAGCTTTGAGAAGAGCTTTGACCAAGTTCGAAGCTTCTCAGATCACTGAAAAGCAAAGAAAGAAGCAAATCGCTTTCCCACAAAGAAAGTACGCTATCAAGGCTTAAAAAGTTGGTCCTCCATGATCACCTTTTAGTGTTAAACTAGTATAAAATCTTTCTACATAATTCTAACATCATTGTTGTATTTGAAGACCTGTACAAACATTTGGATATTCTCACTCATTCTTTCCTTGGTGTCAAGAATGTCATATATCATGACCTACTGAGTAGTATAAGAAGTCTATGTTGAATTACATAAAATGGTCTATAGCTTGTTTGCAAGTTTGGACTGCTTGTATTCAAGAATCCGCTGTTTGAGCTCGTCGTTCGGAATCACGTCCTCCAACTTCAAAGGTGATCTGTTGAAAGGGTCTGTGGAATCACTCAAGAGATGAGCTTTAATAGTGCTTCTATCAATAGTGACTTTTGAGGTGGGAAGGATAACAGGATCTTTCATAATAGTGTACATCAAAGGATCCAAGAATTCATCTGGTGCATCGCCCATCTCTAAATCTTCTTCTTCTTCCAATATCCGTGTCTTTTGAGCAGCTTCGGCGAAATTTAGTAGCTTTGTACTCATATCCTCTGAGAATAATCCTGTCTTCACTGAAAGAATGTGAACCGCCTTTTTAAACAACTCTTCGTTGAAAGAACGGCCATCCCTTGCAACTGCAGCAACAAATTCGGGTTCAGAAGAAAGATTGATGTAAATCGTGGCCAACGTCTTTAAGAGAGTTTTAGGATTAAACTGGTACTTGGAAGGGTCCTTGACCTTTAATTCACGGCACTTGGATCCCACCAATGATTCCAAGTTGTAATCAAGCATCGCTGCCAATCTATCAACGACTTCCGGAGTAACAAAAGCTTGGGGTATATGCTTTGTGAAGATACTGAAAAGCAGCAATGATTTTTCAGAAAGACCACAAGATGACCTCGCTTGACGTTCAGCCGATTTCAGCCTAGCCTGTAGTTCTTGTGTTTCTTCTTCCCGGCTCTGAGGCAATCCATTGGCCCTGTTCTCCAATTCGATTTGAAGGTTATGTACCTCGGTTAAAGTTGAAAGTCCTTCATCTAGCAGGAATGTCAAATCGTTCAGCATTCTTGCGACAAATCTGACAAAGAAATCTGAGTTGTGCTGAGACTGCCACAATAACTGATCCCGGTAAGTTGGGATATCATACAAAGCTTCAAGAATGATAGAAATACTGTATCTGGCGTTGAACTTATCATAGAATTGGGAAGAGGAACCAGTCTTCTCCACGATAACATAAAAGTCAAGTAGTCCATACAATAAGCTTTTGAGCACAATATGGTTTGTCTCGAAAATTTCCATCATGAAACCCGGCGTTCCATCTGATAAAGGCATAGCACCGATACTCAATACTTGGACCATCTTCCCCTTCAAGTGTGGATTGGATACTAGCTCTGGACAACGTAAAATCACAGTTGCTAGTTCAATGTAAGAAGCCAATCTGGGGTTCTTGTATAATGGGTTGTTCATAAACTTGGTGATAAATTGACAGTAGTTGATAGAGCCTTCGATTACAAACTCAGGATAGTACTTGAAGGGAATAGGAGCATTTTTCCTGAGATAATCAGCATTGTCCACATTTTCTACGCCAATCTGATCAGGAATTAATGGAAGCTCGATAGGTTCGAACGGATATTGATGTTTGGGGTCTATGACTCGAATCAAAAAGGTACTAGCACCTGCAATGAAATCAAAAACGTCCAATTGCAAAGATTTGTTTGTAAAGAACCCTTGGCAAGAGGCGTGGATGGCAGATAAATGGAAATATCTCTTTTCAAGTTGCTTCAACTGGATACCTCCAAATCTTGTCATCATACTATTTTGAGAATTATCAATGACTTGTCTCAAATGAGCTAGTTGTTCCTTTAACCTTGTAATTTCGGGCGCGTACCTTTCATCGAATAATATCGTACCGCCAATACCGTAATGTAAATAGGTCAACGTCAAAAAGAAACAATGAGAGATAAAATTGGGTTCCTCATGCTCTGCTTTTTTGTTTTGATCATAAAACTCATCAGCTTCCTTGTTGTCAGAGTTCATCCTTGTTTCCTGGCCCATATCAATGTATAGGTTCAAATTGTTGAAGTAATTAACGTCGATCTTATTGATCTTATTGTAGGAGGAGTCAAGGAACGGTAAAGAAAATCTTATGAGAAGCACAGCAATATTGGTCATGAATGCGTTCGATGCTAGCTTACTCACCTGGGAATGATCACCTCTACGGAGATGATTTTTATTGACAATCTGTCCCAAATACGACAAAAGATCCGATCTCGACTCTGGGGAGGCTCTAATAATTTTATCAACGATGTAGAAAAGTCTCTGTAATACCACATTATGTTCAGATTGCAGCGATGAATGTATCATGTCCAATTGCTGCGCGGTGTGCGACTCAGGATCCACATAGTTCTTCACAGCCACCGCAGTTTGCAAAGGCGACAAAGACAAAATGGGGCCCAACAGCGTGCATTTTTCGTATTGATTAGCAGGAGTGGTATGGCTGGCAAAAAAGCCTGGAAGCTTGGAGAATAGAGCGGCTACAGGTTTATAAGAAACGAACATCTCAAAAGTTGTCAACACATTGTTGTACAAAGACGAGCAGTTAAGATCAAACCCTGAGCTCGAATCGACTTCTCTGATGTAAAGCTGCAGCGTGTTGAAGAAACTTTCGCAGAACTCAAAAACGGTCTCCTCTTGGATTGATCTGTTAATGACTGCCTTGATGAGGTCCGCAAACGCGTCCAAGTCCTGCAAGATATCTGAGACGTACTGGTTCCATGAGCCCTTCAGAGCAAATTCCTCCACTTGAAAACACACCAAAGCGTACCCCACAATCAGCCTGTCGATTTCCTGCAGTGTCGCCACCTGTTTTTCCTGCATGCTGCTCTTGGTGATACGCCTGAACTGTTGGCACCGCTGGTAGCATGAATTCAAATATCTCAACGGCGGTTCTTCCAGAGCCTCATTTTCCGTCAGTTGGAACAAAACTATGGCATCAGTATTATCTGCACTAAGGTCTGGCACGTCTTCTAGCCCTCCAACGTAGGTAAACCCATTAGAGTCATCGGAGTCCAAAGTCACTCTGAATATTTCTCTCAGTAACGACATCTTGAATAACTGAAAAGCAGTCAAACTAGCCCTAGGGTATTTAAGTATCCAAATACCAAATCTCTGATTAGTCTGGCCCACAACAAGCAAGAATTATGCTTTTAAGGAAGGCAATGATCTGGTATTCCTTTATCTATAAGGGCTGAAGCAGCTCAATTTTCTAGCCCCTCGAGTAATGTGGTCACGTGACAGGCACGTGACCATATTACTCCATACTGGGGTCCCTCCATGTACTCTTGCTACACCACTGTACAGCATTGTACACATTACGCAGTTACCTTGGTACCCAAGCAGACTACTATTGAGCCATTACAGCGGCGGTGCAGCTTGCTAGCACGCCTAGTTCAACAGAAGGTGCCGAAAATCCCCACTCAAGAATGTACATTCCGCAAGTGGACTTCTAGCTCCAACATAAGTCCATGCACATGGCATTTAATCCCCAGGGACCGTTTTAGGCACGTCTCTGGGGTCCTGGCTTGTCGCACCTCTTCCTGTATTTTAAGGCTTTAATTAGTATCAAGAGATCTGTATCATAAATTGTATCTAGAAGAATGATGTACAATATGCTCAAACCGCAATTGTGGGTTAGTTGAGAGCGTCACAAGTGCATTGAGAAGCTGGAACGGCTGCAGTGAAACATATTAAGCGGTGGCTACGGCAAAAAAAGCTAGAAAATAGGTTGAAGAGGCGTTAAACTGGATCCTGTTTTGGCCGAAAGATATAGAAAGGGTTAGTAAGAGAACTGAGAAAAGTGGGTCCAGAGAGCGAAGCAAACGCTAGCAGTAGTCAATCTGGGTCTCCTTCGTTAGTAGAGAACCTGAAATTGTGGGAAACTTTCAATCTGTGAGGCGGGGTCAAGACATGGAGGAACTGAAACTGACACCGGCGTTGCTGATAGCCTTGTTCCAAAAGCCGCACGATAGGGGTTTTCTGATCGATCTGGAGAACAGCATCTTGGATTTCATCGAGTCATCCGCTTACACGTACCAGCTGAAGCCCATGAACTCGTACTACCGGCTGCTGTCGCACCAAGTTGCGGAGTACCACGGACTTCAGCACACAGTGTCGAAGGACAACGACAAATGTGTGATCGTGTACAAGCAGAACGACTATGAACCCAGCAGTGGGCTAATACTGCTGCAACAGCTTGATCCACAGATCATGTACCAGTTCCCACCCGAGTACTACGCCATTGCCTCGATGGCTGCAGCGAACAACCAGCAGCATCAGATGATGCAGAAAGGGGCGAGACACAGATCAAGAGCAACTAACAACAATGGGCCCAATGCCCGTAGCAGCTCAAGTTTCACTCCACCAGAGTCTTCATCGTCGGACCTGCCTACGATTGGTACCTCTTCAGAGTCGTTAACGGCTGAGCCCTCGACGTCACGGAAGAAGAAGGTTACCATACTAAAGAGAGAAGTGGATAATGACACTTTCGAAGACACTCCAAACAAACAGAGTAGCTCAGAAGCAGAGTCCAGTACTAAGGACCCGGAGCGAGTGATAGATTTAGAAGAGAAGCGAAGGCTAAAGGAAGAAGAATACAACAAGGAAAAGGAAAGGATATTTGCCGACTCGCCGTCTTCGTTATCCCCTGTAAGTACTCCTCCAGTAACGCCTACAAAACTGTCTTCCGAAAATACTACGCTAGACAAGGATAATGACTCGCCTCAACCACATCAGTTTGAGACGTCAAGATACAAACTGAATAACCAAAACGAGATGAAGTACATGAAGAACAATAAATATCAGAACTACAATAGGAGACAGCCCTCTCACTATTACAACAATCATACCCACCAAAACGGCTACAAAAACGGTAGCAAATATAATAATGGCCACAATAGGCAACATCCACATATGCAACAGTACTACCGCATAGCGCCTCCTATCGCACCAATAAACCCCAATGCGATCTCTTACGGATACCCAATGATGGCACCAGTGGAGTACATGTACTATCCAATAGGAGCACCTCTGCCTAGCAACCAAATGATGATCCCTGGGCAGGGAATGTACGGTATGCCACCTCCACCACCACAACCTGTGTATCAGCCCTTTGAAAGGAAAAGTACAAACAAACCTGACTCTAACGAAGCTAATAAGAAAGATAAAGCCAACTGAATTTGCCATGGTTGAGCATTTGTCTGGTGCATATTTCACCGAACAAAGGACACGAATAAAAAGTCAGGGACGTGTTTTATCAGATCTAATAACTCATCCATTTCTCATCTTACATAATCGATATAGCTGGTAGTCAATAAGCAAACAAGGTGCGTTGATATAAAGAACTGCAAGCTGAATCAGAACGATCAGGCTTTCACGATCTCCACGCCCCAGTTCAGTGTCAAATGATTATTCTTATCGTCGTCGATGAATTTCGAGACGGCAGAGTAGTTCCCACGGACCAAAAAGCCACTTGGGGCCTCGGATTCAGGAAGCTCAACCTCGTAAAATGGCTTTTTGGTTGTGTTAGGAGCATAGGAGCCCAAATGGTCGTCGATCTTGTCCACTGGAATACCAGCTTTTTTGGTCATCTGCACATATCTGAGTCCCGTGATGATCTCATGCTGGACCTTGAACGTGATTTTCAAATGATACACGGATCTTTCCTTGACTTTAAATCTCGTGGAGGCCAGCTCTTTCACAGTCTTCTCGTTCGTTAGATCAAACGTAATAGGCTGTGGCTCTGTGTCCACTATCAATTGTATCTTCTGGATCACCACCCGACGCTTATCGCCAGGAAATTCAAGAGGCAGTACATCTGCACTCAGTCCCAATGACTCCTTCCATTTTTTCAAAGCCTCATCATCAGCATCGAGCTTCTGGTACTCTTCAACCGTCTTCTTGGCTGCGACCTTGTACTTATCTTCCTCTTCTTGCTCGAAATCCTTGAACTCTTGGTCTTCTGACATCTTTATCAAATCAATATCCACTGGGACAATTGATTCCCGTTAATAGATCAACTCAATGGGTGCTATGAGATCCACCATTAACCAGATCAAAATCTGTCCCATTGTAGTTGTATTAATAGGAATCTTGCTGATACGAAACCTTAATTTTCTAGAAACCATATATAGGTCACGTGACAAACTGTTTAAAGCAGAGAGACTTGATGCAGCAACTGAGCAGCAACTGAACCGCAAGTAGCAACCACTTAGACGAACTAGAATCAATTCATAGTACGAGTTGACCGTGGTATTGGATTATACTTAGATTTGTACACACCTTTGAGAAAAATGATGGACCATCTACCTAATTCGGAGAAGGTGATTATGACAATGTGCAATCATAAGAAGTAGTCTGGGGTCTTTCTGGTGACCGTTGGCTCACCCGGTCTTATCGAGGGATCGTATTGTAGGAATTGCCTATTCAGAGTATCATCAACTTCCATTATGGCAGCCTGGTTCCCGCATCTGTAGCAATAATTTGGCGCACTGAAAATGGTGACGACGCTTTGCTGGTGAGACCATGCGTAACCGTCCATGACAAGCTGATGCGCCCTTGCGATCAAGGATAGGTCGTTTGTATGATTAAATTGTTCACTAATGTCCTGGCCAAATGTGAAACCTGCACCTCTGGGACTGATTCCCCAACCGCCTCTGTCATCCGGGTCGGACCACAACAGGTCGCACATCGGGCCTTCATGAGGCACCTCTTGTATTCTATTCAGCTCTCTGACCTGGTCCACGGTCTCGATCATGGGCGATAGCCCGCCATGCAGACAGAAAATTCTGTTGTCCACTAATGCAGTGATGGGGAAGTAGTCGAACAGATCCGTGAACATCTTCCAGACGTTGGCACTGCCGTATTTTCTCAAACACTCGTCGTAAAAACCGTAAACCTGCGTGATTTGTCTGGACTCGTGGTTACCTCTCAGGATTGTGATCCTGTTGGGGTAACGCACCTTTAGCGCCACTAGATACGACACCGTTTCCACAGAGTAGTACCCTCTGTCCACATAGTCACCCATAAAAAGATAGTTTGTGTCCGGGCAGGGACCCCCGATCTTGAACAGCTCTATCAAATCGTGGAACTGACCGTGCACATCACCACATATCGTCACAGGCACTGAGACTGGCTGCACATTGTCCTCAAACTGCAGCACATCCACCGCCATTTTGCACAATTTCGCCACATCTTCTTCAGACAAGCACTGGCACTGGCCAAGCTTCTCCAGCCATCCGTCCAGCTGCCCGATACTCGTGCTCGTGAGCTCTACGGGTTGCGAAGCTTTGTTTTCTGCTATTCCAGAGCTTCCTGGCTCTACATTCGCGAGGCCACCCTCAAAAGCAGTAGCCGGTTGCTCCAGCCCCGCTTCCAGCTGGTCCTCCATTGCATCATGCATCGGAACGTCCGTATCGACATCCATCTTCAGATCAGAATAGGTCAAATGCTAAACTGCTGATTACAAGATATTCTTTCCTTGACTAAAAACCGTTCAAAATCGCTGCAGAACCCCTTTGAAACAGCTCAAAACACCAATCCACCGCTGATCTAACTCCTATGAAACAATAAATATCCCTTGCCTGTCGGAAACCCCCTGTAAACACCACTTCTGGTCAATTATCTTGTCACCAGTTTCAGGGTACGTTAAAGGTTTGTCCAAATATACCTTTTATTTTATTTTTCAGCTTTATTGGAAATCTTGATACTGAGCTGAGAGACAGACAGGCCAAGCATATGCGCCAGCAGCGGTGCTCACTGGGGCCTTGCGCGAGGATTGGTCTGCTAGGGTGCCCGTAAATGTGTATCTGGTGGTGTGTTCAAAAATGTGGGAATTTTGAGCAACATTTGCGGCTTTCCAGAGCCAGGAAAGAGACTTCGAGAGTCTATCTCGACGTTAGCAGGGCCTTGGTGCACGCAGAATAGCCCAGGGTCGCCCATGGACGCATAGAAGCAGTGCTGGAGAATGGCAGGAACCGCTCTTGGGGGAGAAACTGTAGTTACCCGGACTAGGTCACGTGACGGGCGTCTGTGCCCAAAGCGTCGCAGAACAACGCACGTCGCACAGGATACAAAAGCCCGGGGCTCTGCCAGCATCGTTTGCGCATTGTCCGCTGCACTGTCACATTGCTGGGCTGCCACAGCGGTGTATCAGAATCCAGCAACTTTCCTCCCAATGACGCTTGATTTGAGCCACAGCCAATGGGTTTTCCACGATGACGGGCCTGGCAAGAGCCAGGACTCGCAGAACATGCACTACTCGGAGCGGTCCGTGCGCGAGCTCGTGATATCGAAACAGCACACGCGGCTGTTCCCGGCCGATAACCGGTTGATGGGCCGCATGGAAGACCAATTGGTCCGCTGGAAGCGGCCCCCCTCGTCTCACCAGGGCACTTTGCAAGCCATCGAGGGACTGCATCCGTACCAACAGGACCCGGTTTCCGTGTCTCAGACGTGGTCCCAGATAAAAGACGCATTTTCCATGCGCGCCCACCACGCCCAGTCGGACTCCGAAGACTCTTTAGAGGCCCTGGACGCGTGCATGGACACTTGCATCGACGCCGCAGGCTCCCACCAGAATTGTGCTCAGCCCGCTACTGCTGTCACGACAAAAGCTGTTCCAGTGTCATTGCAACTCCCGGCAAGAACAGAAGACATCACCATACACAGCCAGTACTCCTACCAGTACCCAATCCCAAATTACTACCTACCTCCCTCCCAGCAGGCGCGCGACTCGGATGAGTCCGCTTCATGCTTCCACTGGTTCTGCTCGTCATACTGAGCTTGTAGAGACACTGACGCGCGCCAGGCATTGGCGATATTTTTCAATAGTGGTCACGTGACAGAGAATTTTTCCAAAAAAATTGAGTTTCAAGTTACCCTGACGGCATGTAGCCGTATATTAAGGGGTTTCGATCGTTGCAGTCCGGGTAACACCGCATGTTTAATACGTCTTTGGAAAATTATAGATAGATTCCGTACAAACGAAACAGCGTTCCAACTTAAGATGGTATCAAGCGGAGCCAGGCGAGTTTCAGGAGGCTCAGCAGATCAATTGTGCAAGGTTGAATTTCCAGTGGGTCCATTGTATCGATTGAGCGAGAGTTCCGGTAGAAAATCTCGGATATTGGTTCTTTTTTTGCGTGTCAAGGAATAGGGTCATTTGGGAAACAGGATGGCCGGTGCTATGGAGAATGCGCGCAAGGCGTTGAAGAGAGTTTCGTTGGAGGACCATGAGGAGAGCGAGTATGGGTCCATCTACTCAGTCTCGGGACCTGTGGTTGTGGCGGAGAATATGATTGGGTGTGCGATGTATGAGCTTGTGAAAGTGGGGCACGACAACCTGGTCGGTGAAGTTATCCGTATTGACGGCGAAAAGGCGACAATCCAAGTCTACGAGGAAACCACAGGTGTCACAGTCGGAGACCCAGTGCTCAGGACCGGACAGCCTTTGTCTGTTGAGCTGGGTCCGGGGCTCATGGAAACTATCTACGACGGTATCCAGAGACCATTGAAGGCTATCAAGGACATCTCACAGTCTATTTACATTCCAAGAGGTATCGACGCGCCAGCGTTGAGCAGGACCATCAAGTGGCAATTCACGCCAGGCTCGTACCAGGTTGGCGACCATATCTCTGGTGGTGACATCTTTGGTTCTATCTTTGAAAACTCGCTTCTAGACGACCACAAGATCCTGTTGCCTCCAAGAGCCAGAGGTACCATCACGTGGATAGCGTCAGCCGGTGAGTACACCGTGGACGAAAAGATTTTGGAACTTGAGTTTGATGGTAAGAAGTACGAATACTCTATGTACCATTCGTGGCCCGTGCGTGTGCCAAGACCCGTGTCAGAGAAGCTTTCAGCTGATTTCCCATTGCTAACGGGTCAAAGAGTTTTGGACTCTTTGTTCCCATGTGTGCAAGGTGGTACAACTTGTATTCCAGGTGCTTTCGGTTGTGGTAAAACAGTTATTTCCCAGTCTTTGTCCAAATATTCCAATTCGGATGCTATCATTTACGTTGGTTGTGGTGAAAGAGGAAACGAGATGGCTGAAGTGTTGATGGAGTTCCCTGAATTGTTCACTGAGATCAATGGTAGAAAAGAGCCTATTATGAAACGTACCACTTTGGTGGCCAACACATCTAACATGCCTGTCGCTGCTAGAGAAGCTTCCATTTACACTGGTATCACATTGGCTGAATACTTCAGAGATCAGGGTAAAGACGTTTCCATGATTGCTGATTCCTCTTCTAGATGGGCCGAAGCCTTGAGAGAAATTTCTGGTCGTTTGGGTGAAATGCCTGCTGACCAAGGTTTCCCTGCATATTTGGGTGCCAAATTGGCCTCCTTTTACGAGAGAGCCGGTAAGGCCGTGGCGCTTGGTTCTCCAGACCGTATTGGTTCTGTCTCCATTGTTGCCGCTGTCTCCCCAGCTGGTGGTGATTTCTCGGATCCAGTTACTACTTCTACGTTAGGTATCACGCAAGTGTTTTGGGGTTTGGATAAGAAATTGGCCCAAAGAAAGCATTTCCCATCTATCAACACCTCGTTATCGTATTCCAAATATACCAATGTCTTGAACAAATACTACGAGAGCAACTTCCCAGAATTCCCCACTCTAAGAGATCGTATGAAAGAAATTTTGTCAAATGCTGAAGAATTAGAACAAGTCGTGCAATTGGTTGGTAAGTCAGCTCTTTCTGATGGTGACAAGATCACACTAGATATTGCATCTTTGATCAAGGAAGATTTCCTACAGCAAAACGGTTACTCTACGTATGATGCTTTCTGTCCGATTTGGAAGACTTACGACATGATGAAAGCCTTCATCTCATACCATGATGAGGCTCAAAAGTCCGTGTCTAATGGTGCTAACTGGGCCAAGTTATCAGAAGCAACTCGTGACGTTAAGCACGCGGTTTCCTCATCCAAATTCTTTGAGCCAAGCAGAGGTCAAGAGGAAGTTCATGCAGAATTCGAGAAATTGTTGACCAATATTCAAGACAGATTTGCTGAATCCACTGATTAATGATGAGAACCTACAAAGTACTCAATAACCTATTCGATTTCTTCCCAAATTTCTAATCTTCCCACGCGTCCCAGAAGAATAAACGCCGGGCCTATACGCGGCCAGCCCTTGTCTTAAGTATACACGTCTACATAAAACTGAAAAAACGTTCAATACGAAAACGACAGCACCGAAAGATCTTCCAAGTAGAAGCTTTCATACCAGAATCTTAAAAGCGGACTTGAGACATTGAATTAATACGTCTAAAGAAACTACATATGTATATGCTTATTGGGATCACATACAGAAACCCACGAATACGCAACTTGAAGTCCCTCGAGACACGAGTATTCTGAAGCCATTGCTAACACAAATGGCAGCACCAGAGCTTGCGTGGCTGAAAGGCCTAACCAGCTCTAAATCCAATGCTCACGAAGCCATTGATGTGGTTTTTTAGAGACGAGCATCGAGCATCATATGAATGAGGTGTAGAATCGTAAAACATTATAATATACGGCAAAACAGGATGCAACACAGTAGAGAAACAACGTTTCTATACTAACGTTCCATCTTCACTCAAACACATTGGTCCGCTTATTTGGATCTAGCTCTCACCTTCCGTCTCTTTCTCTTAAGTCTTCTAACTCTCTTCTTTCTCCACTTAGCACGCATTTCGGTGATGAAATATGTTCTAAGTAAGCTGGGGTTCTGAGAATCAAAAGATAATACGAAATTAAACAATAATATACAGAAACAATTAACAGACCTACTTCTAAATCCGTACTGGCATATTATATATCTGTGCTATTGAAGGATGTCGTCGAGAAAGTGCATCAGCATTTTCCATTTAAACCAAAAACTGATTCTGTGAAATTTTTCAGTTTGCTGGAAGGATACAGAGTGGCCGGGTAACGCTATAAATTCTTTCTAGTTTGAGGATTCGGACAGGGAAGGGCATGGTCAGAACAGCACAGATAATGGGCTCAAACCGCTCGTTTTGAAGCGCTGGAAAACGGGCTATGTTACAGCGGTGTTTCTGAGTGCTTGGCACACTCTTTGGCCAGCTTTCGCCCATCTCAGCGCCCAAAATCACCAGCGTCAGCGCGTAGAGCTTGGCACTTTGGCCTGACGTGTACCAAACGTTGGTGTGGTGTACGGGTGTTCTCAAATGAAAAATTAGATAAATATATGATGGTGCATGGGTGTCGGATCCAGTAATATTTTGGATGCACGTGTGTTGGTGTGCGAACCAGTCCCGTGTCTGGTTGCCCTGCCATCACTGGTTCTGTTCATCGCTCTTGCTCATCGCTTCCTGTCGGATGGCCTTGTGCAAGCCAGAGGATATTTCGTAGATCTCGAGCGAGTCTATAACACGGTCCAAGTCCTGAGGGGTGAGTAACAGCGTCTCTTTCGCAGCGTTGGCTCGTTTTCTCGCATCCAGCAGGATTTCAGAGTACTGGGTCAGGTTAATGAACTCGAAGTTCTGGTCCTCGTTTGTGATCAGCGATTGCAGATGCTTGGCGCCGTAGAACGCCTTCAAGTTGCAGTATAATCTGTACATCAGGTAGAAGCCCGGAATATTAGGCACCACAGGGATCAGAACCAGCGGTAGGGTGATCGGGATTCCTATTGCGCACAGGATCGCATATTTCTTGTGCCGTTCTTGTCCTGCCTGTGCCAGCTGCTGCAACTGCTGTAGGATTTGTTTCTGGTTCAGCACTGATGCTGGGTAGTACACGTGTATTGGCTTTGGTTTCAGCGACACAGTCGCTGCGTCGTTCTTGGCTCTGACGTACTCAGAGAACGTGACGCTCTTCTTGGAATCGTGTTCAATGCGCTTCAGGATGTAGGACTCAGATGGCACTGTCTGCAGCGAGTCTTCGGTCCAGGGGATCTGGTCCAGCAGTCTACTGACTCCTTGCACTATCTTCTTGTTCCACGTCTTGTCTGAACGTTGCATGTTGCCCCATATCTGCGCAGCCTTCTGTGTCAGCTTTGTCTCGTACCGTATCAGGCGGGACTTCTGGTCCAGCAGCTCACGCGAGTACTTGAAATACACGTACGATTTCCGGCTCGTGACAGGTATCACTACAAGTTTCACAGGATCGTTCACATACTGCTTGATCGTGGATTGCGCCGTTTCTTGCAGTTGCAGTGGAACGCTGCAACTGAATAACCGACTCTTGACTTTCCACGCTGGCATATGGGGGTCTTCTGTGGTCTCTTTCACACCTGTCCCAACTCTTGACGCCCGCCACTACCGTACTCAAAACCTACTCTGAACTGTTCCTTCTATCTTTATACTATGAGCTAGCCTTACGCTTTGGATTGCTATAGACGATTGAATCATTGGCATTTGACAATCCAAAGGTCAAGACTAAAATGACGTATAGATGTTCTTACACACTCGTGCACGGCTCTTTCGATGCATAAGAAACCACTCGGCCCAATTGACCAGATACCAGTGCTCAATACCGCAAACCTAGCTTCTTGGAAAGACATTCATACGTTTCTGTCTCGGCCTCTGCCCTTATGGCTTCCAGTTGTAGCGATGAACATGAAATTTGACACTGATTACTCGAGACCAGGTTTTGTGGGCACCACAAGAGAGTTGATCTTGCAAAGCCCAATACGAGCTTAGCGTAGCGAGTCAGTAGCTAAGGTTAATTGCAGTGCTTTTCAAAAGCTTTGCTAGTGTTGGGAGATTTTTTGTAGAGTCAAGGGCTTACTATATCTCGTACAAGCATCCTAAGAGATACCAAAATAGATCACTGCACAGCACAGCACATGATGGCCAGTAATGGAGAGGATACTAGCCGTGCAAATAGCCGTAATGTGGGAAGTTCAGACGGTAAAGATAACGGGGGATGGGAGCATAGACCGCATGCAGCTCCGATTTTGAATGCATATTCTTTGAATCCACGGACTGTTCCGCCCTTTGCGCTGGATTCAAGAAGTGGTGCGCAGCCGGGCGCCAAGCAGGGAGAGCTACAGGGTGTCTCATCTGGAGCAGGAACTGCAAATGCCCCTCGCGGACAGTACAAGCTCATGTTCAAGGACACCTTTTTGATGTCGCACTCAGATAAATGGAGCGAGTTCTTGCAGAACGCCGGAAGCAATCCTTCATACACCTCTCGGGTGCTTCTGGACGCAGCAGAAGCGTCCAACCACAGTGTCGGCAATTCCAAGTACCCGGGTAGGATTGTCAGCGATTCCTCTTCGTCATCTGCTTCATCTATGCAAGTCTCGAACGAGAAGGGATCCAAGAACCTCGCACCTACGGCAAACCAAGAGCAAGATGAAATAGAAAGAGTCAGACAAGAAATATTTCAGAACTTAGATGGTGATTGGGAGGGCGGGAAACGGCTTGACGCTATTTTCAATGCACCGATCCCAGGAAACTACGAGTTGACTAACCAAAAGGACAGAAACGAATGGTTAAAATACGTGGCTCAGTTAAAAGCTTTTTACTACCTCAAGAGAGAGAACGATAATCTGACAGACCCTTCAACTGAGAAACGGAACGACGCGGGCGTGGTTCACTCTATGATGCATAAAGGCAGAGATCTTTTTGACAATAAGAAAAACTCATGGGCTATGCTGGAGCGCAAGAAGAGACAGAAATGGGGGCCCAGACTACGAAGACTTTTATTACAGAGCCAATATTTACCTCTCTCGTTGAGGCTTATCATTGGGGTTTTGTGTATCGTTTCGCTCGCGCTAGCGACCAGAATATACCAAAATTCCGATTCCGCGATAACTGCTTCGGAATCCTCAATTCCACAGCAGCCCAGCACCATCATGGCACTATGTGTGAATTCCATTGCGATTGTGTACTTGGTTTACATTGGTTATGACGAGTTTTCAAGCAAACCATTAGGTATCAGAGACCCCATGGCCAAAGTTCGACTTATCATGCTGGATCTTTTATTCATCATCTTTTCCAGCGCCAATCTCTCCCTCACCTTCAACACCTTATACGACAGTAGATGGGTTTGTACTTCTCAGGATTCTCCAAGACATAGTATGCCTCCTGTGGCGTATATCTGTCGGAAGCAGCGGGCACTCGCAGCGTTTTTGTTTCTTGTGTTGGTCACATGGGTTATCACGTTCAGTATTAGCATTCTAAGGGTTGTCGAAAGAGTAAGCTCAGGCGCACCAAAGCTATGATAAGATTTGTGAACTGCATATCTCAATCGGAGACCAGATAATCGCTTGATCGGTAATGTCAACCAAGCTCATCGCATAGACCATTAATGTATTGATTGTCTCAATTATTTGTAAAGGTGAACAATAAACCCGCCAAAAATCGTTAGCAACAATCTGAATAACTATTTAACTCTCATGGAGCTCCAGGCGGCTCCCCAGATATCGTATGGACCATGTGTCAAGTCTTCAAGTTGTGTACTGTCTTTACTATGTAGCAGGCCAGGTAACGAAATTTGAAATCATGAAACGACGAACATTCAATAATCAAAGGTTTTATCAACAACCTTTGAAGGATTTAAATCAGTATAGGTTGGAGCTGGTGGATGATACTGAGGTTCAACGTTATTACAAGTGCTGATTAGATACTTGAGAACCACTTTATCTGATTTTGAGGTGTGCTGAGGTAGTGTTTGGCGTTGGAACTGTCATTAATAATTAGGTCCGATTAGTTCATCATTAATATTAGTGATTTTAAAGGAACATTGCGACTGTATTTTGGCTTTCAAGTGTATTGAATATTTATCTCCAGGTATTGATTTGAATTGCAGGTTTATCCAGGGACTTATTGAGTGGGTTCCTTCGATTGAAGTTTGTGTCTTACGTTCTTGAGTATAATCGGCGGGTAGGATAGACGAGGCCATAATGACCGACTCATTGCCCAGATCAGACGATTTGGAGGCAACATGGAGCTTTGTGAAACCTGGGATTGACCAGATCCTCGACCGTGATGGAACCTCCAATGTAAAGACTAGCCGTGTACAGAAAGTGCTCTCACCAAAGATGTACATGGAAGTCTATACCGCAATATACAACTATTGCGTGAACAAATCTCGGTCTACGGGCCATTTCCAATCCGATGTCATAGGGAAACAAATGAACCAGTCGTCAATTTTGGTAGGAGGAGAGATATACGAGAACCTTAAAAACTATTTGAAGGATTACATATCCAATTTGAAGAAAGACGATAACGAAACATTTCTGAACTTTTATGTTAGACGGTGGGAACGATTCACGATCGGTGCCATCTTTTTAAACAGAGTTTTTGACTATATGAATAGGTACTGGGTCCAGAAAGAAAGAAGCGATGGGAAGAGACACATCTTTGACGCACATACACTATGTTTGATGACTTGGAAAGAAGTTATGTTTGAAGCACACAAGACTGAACTTGTACATGATATTCTAGAACAGCTAGATTTACAGCGTAGAGGAGAACTTATCAATAAGTCGACTATCATTGTTGCAATCAAGTCTTTTGTTATATTGGGAATTGACCCCTCAGATTTGAAGAAATTAAACTTAAACGTATACATACAGAACTTTGAGCAAGTGTTCCTACAGAAAACTAAGGAATACTATACCAAAATGTCAAATGATTTCTTGCAAACCCATTCAGTCTCAGAATATATCGAGAAAGCCAACGATTCTATCATTTTCGAGGAGAAAGAAATGGTGTTTTACTTGGACCCACATACTGCGGCACCTCTTTCCACAGCTTTGAATCAAGTACTCATTGCTGATCATGCAGAAAAGTTGAAGAATGAGTTCATTCTTCTATTGGATAAGCAAGATCAACGGTTAATCAAACTAATATACGAATTGATGAAAAGAGACTACCGGATGTTGCCGGATCTGGTTGACACGTTCGATGCATACATCAAAAGAGTCGGAAACGAGGAGATTGATAAGTTGGTTGAAGCGCATAACGCAGCTGTAGCGCAGGATCCAACTGCCAAGAAACATACCGGGTTGTCGCCTGGAGATTACTTAAAGTGTTTGATTCGGGTTTACACGCTTTTCCACAAAATCACCATCGATTGCTTTGACAACCATCCTGCTTTTGCAAAAGCGTTAGACTACGGATGTCGTTGTTTCATAAACAACAACTCGTTTGCTATTCCACCTGGATCTCCTAAATCAGCCACATCACGTACCCCTGAGATGTTGGCCAAATGCACGGACCAACTGTTAAAGAAAACCACCAAGAACGCAGAGCAAGTTGATTTGACCGTAGATGACATCATGACTGTGTTTAAGTTTTTGGCCGATAAGGACGCCTTTGAGATGCATTATAGAAAGAATCTGGCCAAGAGATTAATCCATGGCTCCTCAAAGTCCGAAGCTGACGAAGAGATCATAATACAGAGACTACAGTCAGAGAATAGTCTTGAGTACACCAGCAAGATCACCAAGATGTTACAAGATGTGAAGCTTTCCAAAAATTTACATGACGAATTTTTGTCCTACGTAACTCAAGATCAAGAGCACCGCCATTTAGCTCAAGCCGGATTCCTTTCTGGTGACAAAATCCCCGAGCTAGAACCTCTGATTCTTGCAGACAATGTTTGGCCATTCAACCACCAACCTACAGAATTTACGCTTCCTCCTGTGTTAGAAGAGAGTAAGAATAAGCTTGAATCCCTTTACACCGAGAAGCACTCTGGCCGGATTCTGAAATGGCTATGGCCTATGTCTCGTGGTGAGCTGAAAGCTAACATCGGCAAGCCTGGGAAACCGCCATTTTGCTTCACTGTGACCGTGTTCCAGATGGCAGTGCTGACGCTCTTTAACAACGTCTCTACACTAACCTTCGAACAGATCCAGGAAAGGACGAACCTGAAAGCGACGCAGCTTGCAGCGAACATGTACCCCTTCGTGAAAATGAAGCTTCTCTTGCAGCAGCCTGAGGGCGTGCCTAACATGGTCCGTTTGGACACTAAATACACTCTGAACAAGCCGTACAGGTTATCCAAGACCAGCGTAAACTTCGCTGCGGCAGTCAAAAACGACCTGGTGTTCAATGCCACAGGCGAGGGCACAGCTGCCTTCGACCAAGAAGAGCTCTCAGAGCAGAAAAAGGCCGAGAAGGAACTGAGCCAGCAAAGACTCATGTTCCTGCGTGCATGCATCGTACGTATCATGAAAGCTAAGCGTAGACTGCCTCACACCTCGCTCATGAACGAGTGCATCGCAGAGTCCCAGCAACGGTTCAACCCTAAGGTCTCTATGATCAAAAAGGCTATCGACAACCTCATTGAGCAAGAGTACCTCAGGAGAACTGAGGACAGTGAGTGTTACGAATATTTAGCGTAGTCATGCCACGAAATACCACAGGAATTTCGCTCGAACAGGAAGCTTTACGGAATGGATCTCTTTGGCAGCTAAATTCCCACGGAAATTTGCTCTAAACATCACCCTCGCCACACTTACCCATCAGCAAGCACATTACGCAGCGATACACACTGCTCAGCACCCACACGCGCCCAGCTGTCTGCGTTCTTTCGTCTGTATTCTTGATGTAGTAGGCTTTGTTGAAAAATTGATCTAGATGAGTCAAGGGCTGACGTTAGTAAGGAAAAGGTGAGGCAGGTGCTACGGTTTGAACTTGTTCGCTGTGCACCAGGTATATATGTAAGCGGTGGCTTTTAGGTGGAAGAATTAAAAGCTATTTGTGGAGCTTAGGTAGTTTAGGTTTAAGTGGTAGTTAATAATAGTGAGAGCCACCGATACTTCAGATGAGCAACCCAGAGTACCAAGCAGTGACGGAATCTGCGTCCAGCATCACGAACTTCCAGCAAAACCCGTATGGGCCCAACCCTGCGGACTATTTGTCGAATGTGAACAACTACCAGTTGATCGACTCAACCCTGAGAGAAGGCGAGCAGTTTGCTAATGCGTTCTTTGACACTGAGAAGAAGATAGAGATTGCCAAAGCGTTGGACGATTTTGGCGTGGACTACATCGAGCTGACTTCGCCTGTAGCTTCGGAGCAATCTAGGAGAGACTGTGAGGCGATCTGCAAGCTGGGTTTGAAGGCCAAGATTTTGACCCACATAAGATGTCACATGGACGATGCCAGAGTTGCTGTTGAAACAGGCGTGGACGGAGTGGATGTGGTGATTGGCACGTCCAAGTTCCTTAGACAGTACTCCCACGGTAAGGACATGAACTATATCGCCAAATCGGCCATTGAGGTGATTGAGTTTGTCAAGTCTAAGGGCATCGAAATTCGGTTCTCTTCAGAAGACTCGTTCAGATCCGACCTGGTGGACCTGTTGAACATCTACAAAACGGTGGATAAGATCGGCGTTAACAGAGTTGGTATTGCTGATACCGTGGGATGCGCTAACCCAAGACAAGTGTATGAACTTGTGCGTACTTTGAAGAGTGTGGTCTCGTGTGACATTGAGTGCCATTTCCACAATGACACCGGTTGCGCCATCGCCAACGCTTACACTGCGCTAGAAGGTGGTGCCCGTCTCATTGACGTGGCTGTGCTGGGGATCGGTGAAAGAAACGGTATCACCCCGCTAGGAGGCCTCATGGCTAGAATGATTGTGGCTGCGCCAGAATACACCAAGTCCAAGTACAAGCTGCATAAGATCAGAGATATCGAGAATCTAGTTGCAGAGGCTGTTGAAGTGAATATCCCATTCAACAATCCAATTACGGGTTTCTGTGCCTTCACGCACAAGGCTGGTATCCACGCCAAGGCGATCTTGGCAAACCCTTCAACTTACGAGATTTTGGACCCACACGATTTCGGTATGAAGAGATACATCCACTTCGCTAACAGGCTTACCGGGTGGAACGCTATCAAGTCGCGTGTTGACCAACTGAACCTGAACCTGACTGATGGCCAGATCAAGGAAGTTACAGCCAAGATCAAGAAACTAGGCGATATCAGACCCTTGAACATCGATGACGTTGACTCCATCATCAAGGATTTCCACGCTGAAGTCTCAACGCCACAGCTTACTGCTCTGAGAAGAGACAATGAAGATGTCAACGACATTGATATCCAGGAGCCTTCGGCCAAGAAGTCCAGAGTAGATTGATCGTCTTGCCTCAAAGCAGTCCTCAGGCCGCCAATTTCACTTCATTTCATTCACTTACGTTCTCAGATGTGTACATGCAACTATTTATACTGTCTACAGCTGAACTCATACCTTCTACTACAGTCCAGACTTCTGTTGGAGACTCCGGCACTCGGACTTGACCCTTGGGCGTCTGTTTTCTGCACTAGACTTCACCCAACATTAATTGAATCTACGTAGGTAAAGCATAAGTGGTGTCAAACGATAGCCTGAACCTTGTGTGTTACGGCTGGCTAATTAATCAGCTCCTTTATACGCTTCTAAGTCTTCTATCATTCTTTGATCATTAGAGCCAATCATTTCACTTGTTGTTACAGAGGTGAACAGTGTGAAAAACCTGAAACAGCGCTAAATTGAAAAAACTATAAAAGGGAGAAACCTTTGAAATGTTGCCCCTTACCAATGAATAGGAGTCTTTGAAAGGATATCTTTTTAAAGGGTAGGTGCAGAGACCCCAGATATATTCATCCGAAATCAGTTATAATGTCTTCAGTCTTAGCCCGTTCTTCCCGCTCAATTTTGGCGCGTGTCCAGGTGCCAGCTGTCAGAATGTACTCTGAGGGCTCCGTTGGAAGCACAAGATCCGACGGTTCCAGCGACGCTTTCACCAAGAGAGAAAAGGCTCAGGAGGACTTGTACATCAAGCAGCACGAGAAGGAACAGTTGGCACAATTGAGAGAACAGTTGAAGCAGCAACAGAAGAAGATTGAGAACTTGGAGGAGAAGCTTGACAACATCAAGAAATAAGGTCTGAGAGAAATCTCAGAGGACTCCTGAAGAGAGTTGCTGAAGCACCCTGTTAGGGCGTCATTATTCTAGGACGTTGCTCTGTCAGCTCAATGCCCCAGACAAGTTTATATTCAAATCTACACCTTCGTACATAAAAACGATATTATGAATGCTTAATGATGCTGAAAGATGCTGAATGATGCCGGTTTCTGGCTCTTCCCAAATGGGCTAATCAATCATTGTTGCAACTCTGGTGATAATGTGGGCTTTTGTATGGCACTGCAATTTGGTTCAAGAGAACCACTCAGACTAGACCGATCACTCCCTGCATGGTTTAATCCGTAACTTTGGGTTCCAAATTTACCCAAAGCATCACACAAGAAAAACATATCCGATATAGTGTAACGGCTATCACACCACGCTCTCACCGTGGAGACCCGGGTTCGACTCCCGGTATCGGAGTATCTTAATAAAGAACTTTCAGTTCTGACATTTATTTTTTTATGTAAACACCCGGACACATATCCGATTGTCCAACAATTTCCTTTTTGGGAAGGTTTTGTGATGTTTGATGCAATGTGTGGGTGTACCATCACACAGTCCCACAAGTAATCATATAATTTACGAACAGTATTACATAGGCCACAGACGTGCTAAACGCACCGCTCGATGGTTGATAGATAGCTATTGATCTGTTGTTGTACGTCGTGTCTGTCTATAGATTTCAACCACCTCTTTTCTCTTCTTTAGTTCCTTCAATAACTGTCTGAGTTCTTGTCTCTCATGAAACCGTGTCTTCAACTCCTCTTTTGAAAAAGTTCCAGAGCCACTCAACGACTGGAAGTGGAAAATCGAATCGTGAAACATCAACGTTTTGTAAAGGTACACGATAGAGCCAATATCAAAGGGTAGGGTCAGTAATTGAAAGCCACTACCAGTGTTAATATCGGTTGACATTTTGCATCTCCTCTTTCATTTCACTCCTGAGGGTACCTACACAGAACAAGAGCTACACAAATGTCTGACGCTGTTATTTCTTACGCCTCTCTAATCTTGGCTGACGCTGGTTTGGACATCACCGCCGACAACCTATTGGCTTTGACCAAGGCTGCTGGTGCCTCTATCGACAATGTGTGGGCTGAGGTTTTCGCCACCGCTTTGGAGGGCAAGAACGTGAAGGACGTCTTGTCCGGCTTCCACGCTGCCGGCCCAGCTGCCCCAGCTGCTGGCGCTGCTGGTGCTTCTTCTGACGCCGCTGGTGAGGCTGCTGCTGAAGAGAAGGCTGAGTCCGAGGCTGAGGAGTCCGACGACGAAATGGGTTTCGGTTTGTTCGACTAAACAGCGAATCTGCATTCCAAATATCCAGTTCCCTTCATTCTACAAAGAAATTATCCTAAGTTTGGCATGCTGCGGCCGGGAATACCCGCAGACACTACGCGCTGTGTTCAAGAACATGCACTGAAGGTGCAATCGCCTCTGCTGCAAAGCGCTCTGGCGGCTTTTGAGCCCCACTTCTGCGGCCCATTTACATACGTAAATATCAGACTAGGTCTCTTTATATAGTACAAAACCCGCACATACGAGACGCATACTATCTACCTACACTCTCCACACGCTCCAAACTGACCACACTGCCTCCTGGCACATTGGTCCGTAATCTACATACTTGCAGGGCAATCTCATGCACTATGCACGGCTCAAATACTCATCCGAAAAAGTCCGACACGCTTATCATCTATTTTAACACCACTTATACCTACCCAATGGGCACTAAAATTTAACATATGCTTCTTCTAATTCCCAGCTACCTCCTCCCATAATTAGATTCCAGAAACCATCGTTGCTTACTCTATAAATTCAATTCTTCAAACTCCACTGGGATCGACTTCTTTGCGTAGCATTCTCTGTCGCATAGTATCGTTGTTACATGAAAATGGCGAAAACTATGAAGCAAAGGAATTTTAAAAAATATTATGTTATGTAATAGGTCATCGCATGGCAGTAGTCAGTTTAGTAGAGGCTTTGGGGCGTTGTTGACTATTGTCATAGATCCAGAATTTATCAGTGCATAGTCATATTCTTTTCCTTTGCGCTTTTAGCTTCAAAATAGCTGGGATATCAAGTATTCAGTACTGGTTTTGGTGAGTTCTAAGACCAACGGATATTAGGATTTCAGACACTGACAGAAGTCGGTATTGGGGGTTTAGGGATGCGGATGCTGCGTTCTAGGAGTGGTAGAAACGGACACAGCGGTACTACCCCTGCTTCTCAGGTTTCCGTGGCGCTTAGCAACAGCGGAACTAATCCGAGAGCGATGATGCAGACGGTAACTCCGGAAGAGCCTGGCAAGCTCGAGTATGGGCTGGCTTTCGGTAGCAGAAACGGCACTGGAGCGCAGAGCGACAGCTGTGCGGATGGTCTAAGAGAGGAACTGATTGTGGATGATGATGAGCAGCACTCTCTGCAAAACACACGGCTGCTTGAGCTGGAAATCGCAAGGATGGTCGCACACCTAGAACAGACCTCGCCGCGTACCAACGAGACCTCAAGACTCATATCGGTGCTCAATAAATCGCTGTCAGCTATATCGCACTGGTCATTGCAGGCCCAGCTGTCACGCTGGGGCAACAAGAAGGAAACTGACGAGCGGTTTAACGTCGAAAAGAGTTTGGTCAAGAAAGAGGCCGAGTATTTCAAGAACAAGCTTCTGGAGAGCGAACAAATGCATAGAAGTAGTTCAACTCAACAGAATCAAGAGACCTTGTCTTCAAAAGCGGTTGCGATGAAGGGTGTTTTCGCAAGAAGCCCTTCGCCTAATTCTCATGCAACCCCTACGGCAGCTCTGCTGAGCCCGAAACGGGTCTCGAAGCAGCGAAAGACAATTTCCCCGCGCCGCAGGAACACACACAGCCATCCGCCAACGCCTACTTTGAAGCTGGTCGAGAATACAAAGCCACATCCACGACTGAAGCGCAACTTAAACTATCAGACAAACCAGGACCTGATACGAGTGTTTCATTTGGAGAAAGGACAATAATATGTCGTGTCTCATATCCCATTCTCCCAACCCATATTGTAACATTTGGTCCCCGTTCCTGTACCACTAATCATTTCGGTTTAAACCCATTTTGACTCTTTAATTCAAACATGCACTGTATTATTCTTCGGGACTACATCTAATCAAGGTGCCTCATCAAGGCGTCAGTATTGTACTCTTAGGGATCCCAATTCCACTTGCGGGCTGACAAACTCTAGAGTTCAAGGACAAGGACACCTCCAGACAAATGACATTGTAACTATAACTATGCTCTGTAATATGTATAACTTTCGAGTTAATGGACTTTATCTTTTCGTTGACTATCCACGATGCCATGTCAGCAGCCACTTGCCTCACTAGAGTTCCCCAACTTAAGGAACTCCGCTGTGGTGTCTGTGACTTTTTTGTCCGTCCTCTTTAGTTCAAGAACTGAGAACAAGCTGGCTGATACAAAAAAGACGTTAACCTTAACAAGAACAAATAACAGAGACTGTTCCTTCCCAGTGTACTGAACTTCAGCGCTTCCAACATTGAATGATTAGCTGTGATTGCAATTACTTAAGTGGACAGGTAAATCTTCTGTTGAATTAGATACGAGTAGTGGTTGTTTAAGTGATCGAATCCGCATCAGTCGATAGTGAGAACCCATTTTGAAAGATGGCATTGCTAAGCTATGCTGCTGATCTATACATGCCACTAGTCTGCTCCTCGCGAGTATCTGTGGTGCTGCTTAATTTCCTGAATGTGGCTGGGATATACTGCATATTTTATTGGTCTTCAGGTCTGCTGCAATCAAGGTATGATGTGCCGGACATCTTTGCACCGAACTCGCAAGACTACTTCCGGACTTCACTGCTAGGACTCTTGTCGCCATTTCTCCTGTACTTCATGAAGACCTTCCTGTTCAATATCAAGTCCCGGTACCTGGCACTAAAGATACTTGTAGACTTTACATTGAACGATTGGTTTATGTTGGTGATCATCTTTTCTCTAGCGTACCCTCAGCTGCAAGATTCCGGAGTCAGCAACGATTTGTGGGTGTGGAATCATGATACGTATGATGATATCGTTTGGCACATCATTCCAAGACAATGTTATCTCTTTGGCATCTCGTGGTCGTTCAGCGAAGTAATCATCAGCGTTATGGAGACGCTATACAACTACGAAGAGGTTAATTCTGTGGTTCAGCAGGATTCTGATGGAAGTAGAACTTCCACAAATTCAGATATGCTGGACAACCTCCGTAATGAGATTGAACTTGACAAGTGTGTGAGTGCAAGACGCCACAGATCCAGGATTTCAGGCAATGTCTACAACGCCGGTTACGGATCGACCAATGCGCAAGAACTACAGAATAGTGGATCGGCTAACCCTGACTCAAACTCGGATGAGTCCACAATGGTTGTCAACTTCAACACGGACACTATGAACTTCTTAAAGGATATTGAGAGCCATGGAAACGAAATGCCAGCTGTACAAGGCGTACAAGTAAAATCGGGTTCCTTTTCGTACCAGCAGTTGCCGCACAAAGACTTGAAATTCTTTCCACAGATCCATAGCTGGCAGGAGCTTATTGGCAAGCTGCTGCTTTCTGGCCTGATATACATCGACTTTATCTTCAGCAATGTTGGCCAGGCGCTGATTCTGTCCATGTACTTCATCTACGTGCCGAACCACTCGTCTTTGTTCACCAAACCTGTGGTCTATTTCGGCTCCCGGACGTTCCCAAACTTCCTGCTGTGCGTCATCGTACCACTTAACCTGGTTCACTTACTGTTCCATATCTTCTTGTTCACCTGGAAGGACCATGCTTCAACTGTCGACGACGCCCTCCACACGAGACCTCAAACCCATGTTTCTGACTGTAGTTACGACTCCATGGGCTCGCCCCTGCAGGTATCTTCTACAGCCCCAATGCCGGGCTCCTCCCCAGAGAGCATCCTGTACTACAACTCCATGCATCCGCAGCTGGACCCCAGCTATCACACTGACGATGGCAGGCTGCTGCAAGTGTCTCGCTACGTCGTGACAAAATGGCAAACCTTAGCAATGAACCCCTGGCTGATCCCAATCGGGCTCACGCTGTGGTCAGTCTCAATGTTCGTGCTGGGAATATTCCTCACGATCAAATTCGACCACTAACGACCCATTTACGACCTCTAGTCTGGCTCAATTGTATGTTAACCTATGTACAATCTGACATCGTCATTAATGAATAAAATTCTGCACTGTACTGTGCGATAAGACTAGCTTTGGCTTTGAAATGAAAACTAGTGAGTTAGATTTCAAATACAAAGCAATATGGCCTATCTCCCACAGCCATACACGCAACCATTTAGGAGCTATCTTCAGTTTCCATCTAAGTCTTCGGTGTGTTCATACAAGTAAGTCTATTAAATAATAAGCCGAGAAGAAACAGAAATTATTCAGTGAAATGACATGTTGTTGAAAGGGTCGTAGACACTTCAGAGCTGTATTACCCACGTAGTAAGAGACGCTGAATACTGTGAGAAGTGATTTGTTATATACGGTCGAAAAGTGCTTTGAGATAGCTGTTCTCAAGAGTTAGGATAGTGGTTCATTCGCTTAAGTGAGGGATATATACGTCATTCCCAGTCTATAGGGACAAAGATGGATTCTTCAGCCCCATTGTTGTCAGCTACCGGTGCTAGAGCAGGCCGGTCAACGTCTGCACTTGTGAAGAGCGTGGAGGTGACCAAAACTGTGTTTTACTCGTCTCCAGTGAACTATTTGCTAGTTTTTGTCCCACTTGGGTTAGTGTTCGGGTACGGTGGCCTTTCACCTACGTTTGTGTTTCTGTTTAACTTCCTGGCTATCATTCCGCTAGCAGCCATTCTTGCGTTTGCGACGGAACAGCTCTCTGAGAAAGCTGGTAGCACTATCGGTGGTCTGTTGAATGCTACGTTAGGAAATGCCGTCGAGTTGATCATTTCCGTGATCGCTTTGAAGGGCGGGCAGATCCGGATCGTTCAGGCGTCTATGCTGGGCTCTTTGCTGTCAAATCTGCTACTGGTTTTGGGCTTCTGTTTCCTTTTCGGAGGTTACAACCGGGTTCAGCAAAAGTTTAACCAAACCGCAGCTCAAACGATGAGCTCGCTCTTGGCGATTTCAAGTGCGTCACTTTTGATCCCCGCGGCATTCAAGGCGACTCTTCCCCATAGCAGGTCTACTGCTGGGATGGTGGATGACAAGATTTTGTCACTCTCGCGTTCTACGTCGATTGTGTTGCTCGTGGTGTACGTTTTGTTTCTGGTCTTCCAACTTGGCTCTCACCGTGACATGTTCGAGGAACAAACTGAGGAAACCGAGGAAGTGTTACACCAGATTCAGTCTCACCAGCAGAACACAGAGACTCTTTCGCTACAGAGCTCGCTTGTGTTTTTGGCGATAACTACGGTCGCTGTGTCGATCTGCGCTGACTTTTTGGTCGGCACGATCGACCCCATCGTCGAACGTACGGGCCTTTCGAAGACTTTCATCGGTCTGATCGTGATCCCAATAGTGGGCAATGCCGCGGAACACGTGACTAGCGTCATCGTCGCCATGAAGGACAAGATGGACCTCGCTTTAAGCGTCGCTATCGGCTCCTCTCTCCAGATCGCTCTTTTCGTCACTCCGTTCATGGTCCTTATCGGCTGGGCTATCGACGTCCCCATGACTTTGAACTTCTCTACCTTCGAAACTGTCATCATGCTAGTGTCCGTGTTCCTCTCCAATTACCTCATCCTTGACGGAGAGTCCAACTGGATGGAAGGAACCATGTCTTTGGCCATGTATGCGCTAGTAGCACTCGCATTCTTCTACTACCCCGATGAAAAAGCGCTAAATTGAACACTTTCCTAACATCATCCCGTAGCCAAGAAAAATCTGCAACCTAAGTATCCTCTAACCCATTATTTGACCGATCTTTGCGACCATCAGATGTCTTTGTCTGTGCTTTACTTTTTAACCTCATCGCTGCTGAACTTCTGTGAAATTTCGCGATGAGCCTAATTAAAGGAACTCGCGAAATGTATGAACCCAGCCAACTGAAAGATGAGGTTTAGAGGCAGCTGAGGAACCCGCGAGCGATGGATCGGCAGTGAATATATATGGAGCGTGATTCCATGGTACTCGCGCTTGGGATAAGCGTTAAGTATGTACATATTGTACGTGTATAAGATGAAAGAATAGGTTACATAAGCGATGAGCAGTGACAAGATGGAGGATTACGAGGCACTGCTGCGGTTCAATCGGAAGGCTGTGAGCGACGAAATGGTGCAATTTCTTGCTGCAACCACTGGGTCGGTGATTCGGGTCTCTGGGAGTAGTGCTCGAGAGCCCAGAGCGACACTAGCGCAGTTTATACACGGTCTGGTGCGGCACTCGAACGTGCAGACACCGACTCTGATGGCTTCTGCAGTGTATTTGGTGCGGCTGCGCGCACTGCTGCCGAGCGACGCTTGCGGGATCGCTACCACACGGCACCGGGTGTTTCTTGGGTGTCTGATTATCGCAGCCAAGACTTTGAACGACTCGTCGCCGTTGAACAAGCACTGGGCAGCTTATACTGACGGTATGTTTGCGCTCGCAGACGTGAATGCGATCGAACGCGAGCTACTGGCACTATTCCAATGGGACCTCAGGTTTTCAAATGAAGAGCTGGCGCAGACTTTGTGCCACTTCTTGCAACCCAAGGTCACGTGCAAGACTATGGACATTCCCGACCTCTGCTTCAACGCACCGCTGGCACCTGTGGATCACAAGTCCAGGTCTAACTCCTACATGTCGATTCCCTCGCTGTCTTCCTCAAACACCCTGGATTCCATGTGCTCAAGCGTACATTCTGCGTCTTCAACTTTAACACCAGTTTCATCGCATAAGCTTAACGTGCTGTCAGAGCACCCACGGAAACTCGCTACGAAACGCAATTTCAGCCTTACCAGACCAATCATACTACACTCCAAGTCTCAGCTGGACCTCAAAGTGCCACCAGTTCCCAATGTGGTGAATACAGAAAGCAGACAGGGCTGGACCTCGATCTTCCACTGATTCTTACGTTACTACACATTAATGACATTTAGTTCTTCCTACTGTTGCATACGACCTTTATAGATTCATAGTCATCAACAATACTCGATTTTAAAGCATGAAAAGCCAGTCTACCCCAGCCAGACGTATATCATCGTATTAAAACCAGTTATATTCATTGAAATACCCTGCTATATAAATCGTATGTTCTTTACGAGTAGGAGGTGTGATTTTCAGAAGTAGAGCCACATCTTCCGATCAACTGTACAAATCGTCGTCGTCTTCGCCAGCAGCATCTCCGAATGTTGCACCAGAACCCTCAGCACCTGCTTGGGTTGAGGCAGCACCTGCAGCATCGTCGAAAGAGAAGTTACTGAATTTTCCTCTGGAAGCCTTCATTTGTTGGGCATAGGCCTCGTAACGACGTAATTCTGTGTCTGTGACAGAACGCTTTGCGGTCTTCATGGCCTCGGTGAAATGCTCTTTGGTGATATAAGGAACTGGGTCCTCCTGCTGGATGTCAGACATCTCAACGTCTTCTTCGGTCTTGATCTTGCCAGCGTCCTCGGCTCCTGCTTCCTTCTTGACGGCTTCAGAACGCTTCTGTGCCTCGATGGAATCTTTGATAGCGAACTTGGCGGCTCTTTGTACGATGTATAATAGATCCGCACCGGAGAATCCCTGGGTAGCCTGAGCGATCGACTTCAGTTCGAGACCTGGCTCCAATGGAGTGTTCCTTAGCTGAGCTGATAGGATGGATAATCTTCCCGCCTCGTCCGGTAGAGGAACGTAAATCAACTGATCCAATCTACCAGGTCTTAGAATGGCAGGGTCGATTTGGTCAGGTCTGTTGGTGGCACCAATGACGAAAACGTTCTTTTTCGCATTCATACCATCCATTTCGGTCAACAACTGGTTGACAACTCTGTCAGAAGCACCACCAGCGTCACCTAGAGACCCACCACGAGCTTTGGCAATAGAATCCAATTCATCCAAAAAAACGACAGTTGGAGCCGCAGCTCTGGCCTTGTCGAATATATCACGAATGTTGGACTCGGATTCACCGTACCACATACTTAGTAGTTCAGGTCCCTTCACCGAAATAAAGTTGGCAGAAACCTCAGTGGCAACGGCCTTAGCCAACAAAGTCTTACCGGTACCAGGAGGACCGTAGAACAACACACCCTTGGAAGGAGATAGACCAAACTTGGTATACTGGTCAGGATGCAACACTGGGTATTCAACAGTTTCCTTAAGTTCGTCCTTGATTTCATCCAAGCCACCGATATCGTCCCAAGTAACGTTGACTGATTCAACAACAGTTTCACGCAAAGCAGATGGATTGGAGTTACCCAATGCAAATCTGAAGTTGTCCATGGTCACACCTAGAGAGTCCAAGACTTCAGCATCGATTTCGTCTTCGTCCAAATCGATGAGATCCATCTTTTCACGAATCTGCTGCATAGCAGCTTCAGAACATAGAGATGCAATATCAGCACCGACGTAACCGTGAGTTTCAGAAGCAAGCTTCTCCAAGTCGACGTCATCAGCTAGCTTCATGTTCTTTGTGTGAATACGTAGAACTTCCAATCTACCAGTAACATCTGGTACTCCGATGTCAACTTCTCTATCAAATCTACCAAATCTTCTAAGAGCTGGGTCGATGGAGTTAGGTCTGTTAGTTGCCGCAATGACAACCATGTTAGATCTGGCCTTCATACCATCCATCAAGGTCAACAACTGAGACACAACTCTTCTTTCAACTTCACCGTTGGTCTTGTCACGCTTTGGAGCGATAGAATCGATTTCATCGATGAATATGATAGAAGGAGAATTTTTTTCCGCTTCTTCAAACGCCTTTCTCAAATTAGATTCCGATTCACCCGCCATCTTAGACATAACTTCTGGACCGTTGATCAAGAAGAAGAAGGCACCAGTCTCATTGGCAACTGCTCTTGCCATCAATGTCTTACCTGTACCAGGAGGACCGTACATCAAAATACCCTTTGGTGGCTTGATACCAATGGCTTTGAATAGCTGTGGATGCCTCAATGGCAATTCTACCAATTCTCTGATTTGCGCCATTTGCTTACGGCATCCACCAATGTCGTCGTACCCAACCTCGTTGATGTTGTTCTCTTCGTCCTCTCTGTTGATTGGTTCGCCTTCACTGTGGATGATGGTGTCCTGAGCGACGACACCGTATTCTTCTGGTTCAACATCTACAACCTTGAACTCAACTTGTCTCATACCACCTCTTACAACGAAATGATCTCCCTTTCTGACAGGTCTGTAAGCTTCCACGAAGTATGGCTTCAAATATACGTCGAACAGGTTACCCGTGATACCTTCAATTGTGTCTGCAATCGGCAAAACAGAAATTCGGGACGCATATTTGATGTCTGTGCAAGGATGAATCGTCACTAAATCACCGAGTCTGATTCTCAAGTTGTTACGGATCACACGGTTCACTCTGCAAACGCCGTCCTCCAACTCGTCGTCAATCATCACGATCAACACCGTGTCCTTTCTCTTTTTCCCCTTCACCAGAACAGTGTCTCCGCGGAACAGCTCCAACAGGTCCATGGTGTTAGAGTTGATCGCAATAATCGAGTTGTCGTCATTCACTGCATCGTCTACTAAAAGCATGTTAGGTTTCTTCTTTCTCCTCAAAATCGCAGTAGCGGTCGCATCGTCCGCTTCAGGAGCGGTACCAGAACCGTCCAGTAACTTCTTGTGTTCCTCAGGCATCCTACTCAAGTCTCACACTCTCAGATCTCGTCCTATCACCAACTGTACTCAAAAACTCCCTTCACACTAGCAATAAGCACAATTTATTAAGGATGTTAGACTGCTGAATTGATTTGCCTAACAATTGCCTAAAACCCCGTAACAAATACACTACGAAAACACTACTGAAACACTGCTTACACTTGTGTCTTCAGGAGTGTGTTGTTCTTAAGCTCTTTACCTTTATAGATTTATCTTTTGCCACTGAAGCCCGTTAGTAAGGGGATCACCAACACCGGGTAACCCTAAATAAGGTTCGCTATGGACCTGTGTCATAGTGCCTGATGGCACGGTGGCACGGTGGCAAGGCTGCCAGGTGGCTTCGGAGTGCGTTGCAGCAGCTTAAACAGGCATACGGTGGGTCGTTTGGCATTTACGTGAGGTAATTATGAATAATAGCGATGAATGGTGGACAAGAGAGGGATCTTTTCTGATCTCAGCTGTCCTGTTCGAGTTTAGCTAGCAGCTCCTTGTGCAGCTTCTCGAGCTGGGTGAAATCCGTGGGCTGCGCGGGCCACCCAACGATGAGGCCGGACTCCTTGTCTTTCTTGGGGATCAAATGAAAGTGCACGTGATCAACCTCCTGGTGAGCGATTCTTCCGTTGTTCTGCAGGATGTTGTAGCCCGGGCCGTCAGGGCCGTCATTCTCGAGCCCCACCGCCTTGACGAGTTTTTTGGCGACGGGCAACACGTCTGCCAAGAACTCGTCGGGGATGTTGTGCATCTTCGCGCCGTGGTACTTGGTGATGATCAAGATGTGGTTCTCAGTGGTGGGCTGGATGTCCAAGAAAGAGTACGAGTGCTCAGTCTCAATGAGCTTGAAGGAGGGAATTTCTCCTGCGGGCAGTACCTGCGCTGCACAGGCAGCGTTCTGGGGCTGTCTGGTTAGTACACTTGTCGCTGGTTCTCTGGCTGGGGGTCACGTGACCCGCTCGCACATACCTCTAATGATCTTGCAGAAGATGCAGTTGGTGTCTAGCTTAAGCGCTGGCATTGCTTGTTGTCGGATGCTCTGGGATGCTCTGGGATGCTCTGGGATCCGCCAATGTCACCAATCTCTTTTGTCTCTATACAAGTGGAGAACTGTTCCATACGTTTTTCAGTAAAACCACTGTTTCTTATATCTTTATAGACGAAACCACGTCCCGTGACACAGTCAGCAAGGTTCGGAGTTGAAATTGGCCGTCTCTCTGATCTGTTGTCGGTGGATTCTCTATTGCAGTGGTCCCTTCTAATCGATTCACTAGCCACAATGCCTTTCAATGCCTTTCTTTTACTGGCCCTGATACACTTTCTCTCTCTTGCGCTTGTAGTAGATATTTCATCGCTGAATGTGTGCCAGCAAGCAGATAATGTGTAAAAGAAGCGTACCATATGCGGTCTTTCCACAGGACTCTGTGTCCGTGATACAGTGGGACGCAAGGGCAGCTAACAGGCAGATCTAGAAAACGGTGCGTAGCGCAGGATTTGGAAAATGGGTAAAGAAGGGCTCAAGTCACGTGACCTAATATATCTTTATATGGCAAGTGAAAAACGTCGAGGTTCACTTGCCAGAGTCATCGCATCGAGCATAGTACATAACGGATTGCGAGATTTTATTTGTGTTGAGACGATTTCAGACCCCTGGTAGGTGTCAGTGCGGCGAGTTTGGGACTCAGTAACAGAACAAGACAAGTAGGGTGCTAAAATGTTGAGAGCTTCTATCCGTGGGACTTCTGCCAGTTTCCGACGTGCAGTGTTGGGCAAGAATAGGCTGATCAGCAAGGCGATCTTGCCCTCAGTGGTGACCAAAGTGGCACCTAGCGGTGCCACAATGGTCAGGTTCTACTCCGAGAAGCCTCAGCCAAAACTTACAGCGGAAAACTACCCCGAGATCCAGCGTCTTGACTCCTACAAGAGACTTGGTCAGGAAGACCTGGACTTCTTCAGAACAGTGCTCTCTGAGCAAGAGATTTTGCAAGCGGACGAGAACGAAGACCTAGCGTTCTACAACGAGGACTGGATGAGAAAATACAGAGGCCAGTCGAAGCTTGTGCTGAGACCCAAGACTACAGAGCAGGTGTCCCAGATTCTGAAGTACTGTAATGAGCAGCGCCTGGCTGTGGTTCCCCAGGGTGGTAACACTGGCCTTGTCGGTGGCTCTGTACCTGTTTTTGACGAAGTCGTGTTGAGTTTGACTCAATTGAACAAGATCAGAGAGTTTGACGAGGTTTCCGGTATCTTCAAGTGTGACGCCGGTGTGATTTTGGAAGCTGCAGACATGTTTTTGGCTGAGCGCGGGTACATTTTCCCTCTGGATCTAGGTGCCAAGGGCTCTTGCCATGTCGGCGGTGTTGTCGCTTGTAACGCTGGTGGTTTGAGACTATTGCGTTACGGCTCCTTGCACGGAACCGTTTTAGGGCTAGAAGTCGTCTTGCCTAGCGGTGAAATTGTCAACAGTATGAATGCATTGAGAAAGGACAACACAGGATATGACCTGAAGCAACTGTTCATTGGATCTGAAGGTACCATCGGTGTGATCACCGGAGTTTCTATCTTGTGTCCTACAAGACCCAATGCCTTCAATGTCTCTTTTCTTGGTGTCGAGAGCTACGAGGCTGTTCAGAAAGTGTTCGTTCAGGCCAAGAAGGAACTCGGGGAGATCTTATCTGCGTTTGAATTCATGGACCTCAAGTCTCAGGAGCTGACCAAGGAACACCTGAAAGACCTAGATCACCCACTCTCAGACGAACATCCATTCTACATCTTGATTGAGACTTCCGGTTCGAACAAAGAACACGATGACGCCAAGCTCGAGACTTTCCTCGAAAACGCCATGGAAGAGGGCCTCGTGTTGGACGGTGTTGTGGCCCAAGATGAAACCGAGTTGAAGAATCTATGGCAATGGAGAGAAATGATCCCGGAGTCCTCTCAAGCGGGCGGTGGTGTCTACAAATACGACGTCTCGCTGCCTTTAAAGGATCTGTACTCGCTAGTCGACGCGGCAAACAGCAGACTAGAGTCTAGTGGTCTCTTAAGCGCAGAAGACGACTCCAAGCCCGTCATTTCTGCGGTCGGTTACGGCCACGTCGGCGACGGCAACCTACACTTGAACGTTGCCGTGAGAAGGTACACCAAGGAGGTTGAGAAATGCCTCGAGCCTTTCGTGTACGAGTTCGTGTCCTCGAAGAATGGCTCTGTCAGTGCAGAGCATGGTCTCGGGTTCCAGAAGAAGAACTACATCGGATATTCAAAGTCCGACCAAGAGATCAAGATGATTCGCCAATTGAAGAACCTGTACGACCCTAATGGCATCCTAAATCCTTACAAGTACATATGAGTGTCTTCTAGCAACGCAACCAAGGTTACAAAGACTCAATTACCTCAAGCCAGTATTTAACTAAGAACATTTGTATTGTGTTTAGTGAACAGATATACAACACTAATACGTAAGTCTTGTGCTTTCGGAGCCAAATTCGGATCGGATAATACGGGAGCAAAGTCTTAGACATCACAAAAGGTCCTAGTTTGCTGTTGTGGATCAGTGTCTCTCTGCTTGGCTGCAGAATTTTCAAGACATTGTTTCCAATAGACATTAGGGGAATTTACACAACGATCCTACCTTAAAGATATAAAAAGGCGTAGTATTTAACCGGAAAGGCAACATCTTATTAACTCTAAGTAAAGTTACGATCCTATACGGCACATTGTTGTCATGATCAAGCGTTTAAGTTGAAACCAGCAGTATAACGTTTGTGGATAGCATAATAGAGTACAGTGAACAATGACACAACAATTTTTCACCTTGGCCAACGGCAACAAGATTCCTGCCGTAGCAATTCTTGGGACTGGGACCGCGTGGTTTAAGTCTGAGGAGACTGATGCTACTTTTTCCCAATCATTAGCTGATTTGGTGAAGAATGCTTTGGATACAGTGCCAGGTGTGGTGCACATAGATGCTGCAGAGGTATACAAGACGTACCCAGAGCTAGGTGCTGCCTTGAAGCAGACAAAGAAACCCAGAGATCAGATATTTATCACAGACAAATACTCCACTTCCCATAAGATCTCTGCGAACCCCGAGGTTGGTCTGGACGTCGCATTGAAGAAATTGGGCGTCGATTACGTCGATTTGTATCTGTTGCATTCTCCATTCGTTGACGAGAGCCTAGGGTTTGATATCGAGACTGCCTGGAAACATATGGAGAATTTGTTCAAAGCAGGAAAAGCCAAGAACATCGGTGTCTCGAACTTTGCTGTGAAGGATTTGGAGAAACTACTGGCCGTGGCTGAGATCAAACCACAAGTGAACCAGATCGAATTCTCACCATTTTTGCAGAACCAGACCCCAGAGATTGTTCAATTCTCACAGAAGAATGGAATCCTCGTTGAGGCATACTCACCATTGGGTCCTTTGCAGAAGAAACCAACAGACGCTGACCAGCAGCCTTTCTACCAATACTTGAAAGAACTGGCAGACAAATACGGTAAAACAGAAGCCCAAATCATCTTGAATTGGGTCTATAAGCGTGGGGTCCTTCCTGTTACTACTTCTTCGAAGATTGAAAGAATCAAGCAGGCACAGGACATTTTCAGCTTTGATCTAACGGATGCAGAGGTGCAAAAGATCACAGATTTGGGTTTACAACATGACCCTTTGAGATTGTACTGGAACGACAAGTACTCAAAATACAACTCTGAGGCTCAAAAGTAAGGAGAGAATGCAGGCCAAATTATCTACGTAGTTTTATACATATTTACAGGTACCAACCAGGAATCAATGCTTAGGGCAGAAATCCACCGTTTCTCAAACTTTCAACGGCTGTAGTCGAGATGTGTCTGAACCGCGCAGGTCCCAGAGCCGTGCCTCCATACCATCGGGTAACAACCACCAGAACATTAACTATATGACTGCGCTCCAGTAGCGTAAGCAGCCTCTGTCCGGCGCCAGCTTCACCGCAATCGTTTGAACCCTGTTGTAGGTTCTTGATTGTCGGGGCACTCTTTGCATTCGCCTTTTGCTTCTTCTTCGATCCTCCAGACTTCCCATTATCTTCTGCATAGCTCAATTCTGCGGTCCGCCACGCGTACATGTGCTTGTGTGTCGCTTTTTGCACAGCTTTATTACCTTCTACCAATGCTTCCAGCAGGGAATCAACCTCGTCCTGTGATGTCAGCACACAACATCGCGCCTGAAACTTAGATCTTTTATCCGTGAGCACCTCTGATTCGTTCCATCGTATTTGTGACATCAATCTGCGTGTATTCACCTGTATAATACCTTTAAGCATCAATCAACCCAAAGACTGTCAAATGTTCTAAGTCAAAACTCCGAGTTTCGCTCTTAATCACCTTTTCCTACAGAAAATATGGCAATAATTCACATACAGTGGTTATAATACCCCAGTAGATACCTGTGATACTACCGGACACCATTCAAAGCTGCTAAATAAGGATTTGTTTCTTGTTTTAGTTGCACTCAAAGGCGATGAGATGCTGTTTTCTCTGCATATTAAAAAGAGCCTTTAAGTTTCAAAGGTAAATGCTGAAGGATACCAGGTTATAAAACTTTGAGAGTCTGTAACATCCCTGTCAGTTCATGCTTTGAGCTTCTTATGGGATAACCGTGACTCATGACAGGCAACTTCACCTTTCTGGTCTCTGAGCCGTCCAGCTCTAAAAATATACTGTCAGGATATCGAGTGTTCGAATGCAAAGACGATCGGCTCTCAATAAAGGATGTGAACACTTGTAACAAAGAAGCGGATACGAACAGCATAGTACAGAAATTTTGCTATATCAGGCCGAAACGGAAACCTATCCAAACAAAGTCGAAATATATGAAGCATGAGGAGTCTTCAGACTTTTTGCTGATCGCCAGAAACAATGGAATCATCGAGATCATCAAGGATTACGATTTCAAAGTCACGAACGCTTTGTCTTTGAAACCAGACTATCTACTGTTTTGCGTGCCGATGACGGTAAGTGTGTCAACAAACGATACCACAATTGTTGGTTTAGAGTACAGAGATCGGTTTTTGTACGTATGTTCGGCGTGTGGAGATATATTTGGATTCATCTTAAATTTACCCGAGGACTATGTCCAGGAACAGGATTTTCAAGGTACCACAGAGTACAACGAGTTCCGAGATTCGTTTAATTGGAGAGTGGACAATACGACACAGCTGGATACTGCGTCGTCAGAACGAAAACTCAGGAACATAACAGGATTTAAGAAAGAACATAGTTGCGGGCACATATGTTATTACTGTTATCCAATAAATGATGAGGGATACTTCCACGAGACAATCAAAAAGTGGTATCCTGACCCTGTACCGACATTCTCTAACTGTTTTGTCACGTTTCTGAGGACGGACGTGAGCTGTTTTCACATAAACCCAATGGACAGATTTAGCGTCATAACGATGGATCCTCAGGCACCACTAACCATTCACAAGATCTTATTGCCTGACTTCTTCCCTAACTTTTTTCAAGAGTTTGTGAAACTTAAGGACACCTATTTTGCCAAGAAAGATGAACAACTAGCTGAACCTACGAGTTTCGATTTAATGTCGAGAGTAGTGCATGGAGTAGCGTTTCAGGACTACTTGAAAAAGGAGGGTTCTGGGTTTGGAGAAAATGACAATGTCAGATCTTGGAGAAGCTCACTTGTCTGTGACATGGTATGTGAGCTAAAGTTTTCCTCTGTTTGGAGACAGAAACATGGTAAAACGAAGGACTCTCTTCATAATCTTTTCTTCTACGACAAAACTTCTGAATCAAAGCGCACTGACGAACAGCAACAATCCACTTGCTCAAATGCTCCCGCAGTAAATTTTACTTTGGACCCAGATTCTTATTGGCAACTAGGTATACCTAGCGATGCATTAGATACCGACAACCAGCCAATGTCAGCGCTATCCCTAACAGAGAAGTTCCTCAAGTACCTTCGAAAACAAACGTTCCCAGTCAATTTCCAAGTGGTGAAAACCATAAGTCTTGATGGAGAATCCACAGATATTGAAGCTGCCACTACTTTTCTCACAGATACGTATAAAGACATGGACATTATTGTTGTCGATAAATTTCTGGGTATCAATGCATTTCGTCCCAAGTATGTGGACGAACCGTTAATGAGATTAGACAGAATCCACGACCATAAAGAAGTAAAAAAAAAAGAACTTATAGCACAGGAAGCCTTGAACAACTTTTCATCCTTCATGAAATTTTTCATGTTGTCCGATTCCTTATGCATGATCTGGGATATCAACGGAATTTTGCTAGTGGACAGATTCGAATTAAGAGACACCAAGAACCTACTCCACAATGATATTGGAACTCTTAAAGTGATTCAATTCCGTGTAGGTGTGGTAAATGATATTGCTGTTGTGTTAAACAAGTTTAAGCATCTGGATGGCGATTACAATATTGAATTTCGTGTAGTTTTGACTAAAGTATCTGGCGACATATCTCTCCTACGGGGAGAATTTCTGATTGGGGAGCGTATTGGAAAACTGGAAGTTCTGGACTCTTTGAAGCCGCATAATACCGATAAATTTGTGGACCAGATTCTGATAACTAATTTTGAGGAGACTAAAAAGAGGGAGGTAAGTTTCGAAGCTGACCTCTTACAGGTCACTAAACGCCTCAAGGTTGACGATATGTCAAACACAGAATGAATTAGAAAGCAGATTACACACATATATAAGGTAGTAAATACCAAAATCCACCTAAATTACGACGTCGTTCCGATACATGAGCCGTTATACAGTCTCGGTGTATGGAGGAGGCGAGTCCTTGACCATATCACGGCCTTGAGAAGAATTCTGGCCTGTAGAAGAGGATACACTGGGTGGCAGCAGAGGTGCAGTCACTCCGGAAGACTGATGGTCTGCGGCGTAGACACCAGATGGGCTTCCAAATCTTTGCCCATCGTTCCATCCTTGTTCATAGTAGAATCGGGTCTCAGATTCAATTCTAAGTGGTGAGGTAATCGTAATATAGTAAAAGGCATGTATCATACCAGGAAGGAATCCGAACATTGTCAGGAGTATGTTCAACAGGAGATCACTGGAACAAAGTCCGGACCGAAGGCCTACAGCCACAGGTGGGAATATGATAGCCACGATGTACAGTATGAGGTCCGAAACAGTACAGCAAACACAACATAGACACATGGTTAATGTAAGTCGTTAACTGAAATGCTCTGAGCTCCGAGTACTATAAAAGCAAGTTTAAGCAGTAACTCGTCTTCAGATCACCGTTCTAAAGATTATGACTTTCATGGAAGTCTTAATGATTCGACTTTCTTTATATGCGCCTGAAGCATAAGGACAAGAAGATGGAGCTAGGAAGCATACCAACCGGACATCAAGGTATAATTTCCTATCTAATGGCAATACTAAATGGGTTCCAGGTGTGTTCTATGGTATTCACCTACAGAACCACACTTAGGAAACGTAGGAGTTCATCAATCACGTGATTTAAAATATTTTACTCAAAGGTTATGACCTTTTTCTTCTTTTCTCAAGACCAGAAAAAAAACTGGTTCCTTGGCCCAGTTGGTTAAGGCACCGTGCTAATAACGCGGGGATCAGCGGTTCGATCCCGCTAGGAACCATTTTTTGGATCTTTCGAAATCTCGTTTCGATGGATTCCATAATGCCATGAATCAAGTATTACATACTAGACCTGTGATAGGTTCAATACTTATGGAATTAGACAATTCTATGTCAGATTTATGAGCTGTATCGGTAACAGTTGGCATCCGGGCCAATTTTTCATCTTCTGTTCTTGAACGAAGAGTACGAGTTGTATTTCTTGTATCTGTCATTCGACGGTTGATACGAGCTTCCGCCGTACCGTGGAATATCATAATCTGGATTTCTTGGGAAATCCAGTGGATGCGACTTTGGCCGCAAAACTTTCCCCTTTACTGTGGGAGCAGGGGGTGTGTTTGATCCCTTGGTCTTGTTATTCTTCTTGTTATATGGCGGAGCGTAGAAATTGGAAGGTTTCGAGTCTCCATAATCCATTGGGGAGCGTTTCCTTTTGTTTGAGTTTTGGTTTTGGTATGAGTAGTCTGGGTCATCGTAGCCGAAATCGTAGTTTTCATAATCAAACTCATCATACTGATACTCGCTGTCGAATTTCTCTTTGTATTCCAACATGTTTCTATTGTAATCCTTCCTGACTGAGGCAGGAATATTATTTCCTGCAAATGCTGATCCATCATCGTTGGGGACTCTTGACGACCGAGACGCCAAGCAGTCATCTCCAAAATGCCCCTTCGCACCGCAGTTGTAGCAATATATCTCGTGCAGCGGAAGTACTCTTTTCTTTTGTGATGCATTAAGCTTGTAGCTGCGCCATATCGTTGGACATCTGTCCCGAGAGTGTTTTGTACTGTTGCACAGCGCGCAGAAGACTCGCTTCCATTTCAGCGGGCAGTGCTGTCTGTAGTGCCCAGGCTCATTGCAGTGTGAGCATCGCATGGTCTTTGGACACTGTGTCGAGTAGTGATCGTTCATGGCTCCGCAGTAGGAACAAACGACGTGCGGGCAGTTCTTCTTAAGATGACCTCTTTGGGAGCAGTTGTTGCACTTGGGCTGCAGCTCGTTGATACCATCCTCAGCATCTTCAACAGCAAAATATCGCCCTTGCCCTCTTAGTTCTCGTAGGGACTCCGGGTTCGAGTCCACTTCTGATATGCTTGGAGCCAGAATCTTGTCCTTGTCCAGTTCGTAAACAGGGCCTTCCTTGAACGGAAGAGAGTCTGCAGTTTCAACTTCAGAGAGCATAGTGTACTTATTAACTGGCAGAACCCGATGGCCTGTCAGCTTATCAGTTGAGCAGTCCCAGTCCAAGTCTCAGTCCCATGAGTGCTACTTTGGTAACATTTACTTTCTAGCTCATCGCTAAATTTTTCAGTCAAAGCGATGCGCTGGGAAGTTGAAGCGATGCCAAGCTCTTAAGCAGGCAAGGCCACCACTACTGCGGCTTCTTTGGTGCACGTACACTGGCCCTGTGGATACACTGACCACCGGCAGCCGCTGTTTCTTTGAGAACCGGAGGAATTCTGATCACGTGACACACCAGATAACATCGTAAAGTCACGTGATACAACGAATACAGGATCTAACGGAAATAATCACCCAAACCATCACAGCCACCAACGGCAGGCTCCATGAGCCTATAGACAGCGTCAAAGGCCTTGCTATTCCTCCTCGATGACACATCTCTATTTTTCCTATAACAAGCCAAAAGACGAGAAGCTGAACAGAAAGAGTTATTCAATGAACATGATATGAAAGATGACAATACGAAAGCTGATAACTTGGGGTTCAGACTAGTATTAAAGATTTGGAAAGCAAATCTGAGTCGCTAAGATGAGCGTTGAGAACGGGGTGCAAAATTTAGCCGAGAAAGTGCAAGATCTGTCGGTTGCAGGACAAAAAGCTGCAAGTGCCGTTGGGCAAAAGGTCAGCGAAAAGGTTGAGAAGGTTTCTAAGAAGCATGGAAAGAGCGAAAATGCTGGGAAGAACCCTCTATATATTGACCCGCAGCCCAAGTTTATTGAGGACAGAATTGCGATGTTCACCGAATTGAAAGCGAAGTATGACGCAGAAGTTGCGCAGAAACCGCGTGTTCCAGTCAAGATCGTGTTGAAGGACGGGACCAAGAAAGAGGGCACTGCGTGGGAAACCACGCCAATGATGATTGCACAGGAGATTGGCAAGTCGTTTGCGGACAGACAGTGTATTGCAAAGGTTAACGGGCAGTTGTGGGAGCTCGAGAGACCTGTTGAAGGCGAGGAAAACGATGTCTTGAAGGTTGAGTTCTTCGACTTTGACTCAACCGAGGGCAGAAACGTGTTCTGGCACTCGTCTGCGCATATCCTAGGTGAAGCGTGTGAAAACCATTTCGGTGCTCACATCTGTTTAGGACCCCCAACTGATGACGGTTTCTTCTACGAATTCGCATGCAGAGACTCGATGGATCCAGAGTCGCCCGAAAAGACCGTGTCACAGGCAGATTTCCCAGCGTTGGAGTCCGTTGCCAAGAACATCATCAAACAAAAGCAGAAGTACGAGAGATTGGTCCTCTCTAAGGAAGATTTGTTGAAGATGTTCTCGTACTCCAAGTACAAGACTTACTTGATCAAGACGAAGGTCCCAGACGGAGGATCCACCACTGTGTATAGAAACGGATCCTTGATCGACCTTTGTACAGGCCCCCACTTGCCTCACACAGGTCGTTTGAAGGCCTTCAAGCTCTTGAAGAACTCCTCGTGTTACTTCTTGGGTGACAGCAACAATGATTCTTTGCAAAGAGTGTATGGTATTTCTTTCCCAGACAAGAAGTTGATGGATGCTCATCTCAAGTTCTTGGCCGAGGCCTCTTTGAGAGACCACAGAAAAATCGGTAAGGAACAGGAGCTGTTCTACTTCAACGAGATGTCTCCTGGTTCTTGTTTCTGGTTGCCTCACGGTACCAGAATTTACAACACTTTGGTTGATCTACTCAGAACTGAATACCGTAAGAGAGGGTACGAAGAAGTTATTACTCCAAATATGTACAACTCTAAGCTATGGGAAACTTCAGGACACTGGGCCAACTATAAGGAAAACATGTTCTCCTTTGAAGTTGAAAAAGAAACTTTCGGTTTGAAGCCAATGAACTGTCCTGGTCACTGTTTGATGTTCAAGTCTCGTGAACGGTCTTACAGGGAACTGCCATGGAGAGTTGCTGACTTTGGTGTCATCCATAGAAATGAATTCTCTGGTGCTTTGTCCGGTTTGACCCGTGTGAGAAGATTCCAGCAAGATGATGCTCATATCTTCTGTACTCAGGACCAAATTGAGCAAGAAATCGCTAATATTTTTGACTTCTTGAAGTACGTATACGGTGTCTTTGACTTCGACTTCAAGATGGAGCTTTCTACAAGACCTGACAAGTACGTTGGTGAAATTGAAACTTGGAACAATGCGGAATCCAAGCTAGAATCTGCTTTGAACAACTGGGGCGGTAACTGGGAATTAAACCCAGGTGACGGTGCTTTCTACGGTCCAAAGATTGATATCATGATTTCTGACGCTCTAAAGAGATGGCACCAGTGTGCTACTATCCAATTGGACTTCCAGTTACCAAGCAGATTTGAACTAGAATTCAAGACGAAGGAGGTCGAGGGTGATGACAACTATGAAAGACCAGTGATGATTCACCGTGCAATCTTGGGTTCAGTTGAGAGAATGACTGCTATCTTGACGGAACATTACGCTGGTAAATGGCCATTCTGGTTGTCTCCACGTCAAATTATGGTGGTACCTGTTGGTGTGAAGTTCCAGGAATATGCTCAAGAAGTCCGCGACAAGATGGTTGAAGCTGGCTTTTACGCTGACGTTGACCTCTCTGGTAACACTCTGCAAAAGAAGGTTAGAAATGGCCAAATGTTGAAATACAACTTCATCTTTATTGTCGGTGAACAGGAAATGACTGAGAAGTCGGTTAACATCAGAAATAGAGATGTTATGGATCTACAAGGTAAGAACGCTACTGTGCCTGTGGAAACTGTTATTCCTCAACTACAAAAGTTGAAGGAGGAAAAGAGAGGTGACAACGTTCTAATCTAATTGGCACGAAGTCTTGAAAAAGGACTCAGATGCTAGTCATTCAATCATCATTGGAGCATTTCCATGACAGACGTAAACTGATCCAATTCCAGCTCTGTGGTTGCAAAACTGCTTGATAGAAGCCACTTTTCAACATATTCTATTTAATATAGCCCATTACTTTCTGCTTCCACGCTCTTTGTAATCATACAGTATGACAAAGTGGATAACTACAAATGTATAGCCTTGAAATTCTCAGTTATGGATTTAAACATCGTCATGCCTTAGCTATGAAATAGTGACTGAAGGTTGTAATGTCAATTAATGAGTTTATATACAGTAAACAAATAAAATACTTCATCATCATTCATATCAAAATCAAATGCGGGGGTTCGCTTCCTTTTGAAAGTCAAGCGAATAGTGGTATCTGGTATTCAGACCCAAATATTATTTTGTATCAAATATGAACAACGGTTCAATAAAGAGCAGCAGATCACAAATAATCTGTTTTGTATTCTCTCTATCATAAATATCAGTAGATGGTTTTCGAAGCAGAACAGGTTACCAGGTGAAGGATTCCTCTTCAAAGTCAACGTCAACCTTTGCATGGCGAATCTCCTTTCCGACGCTATATCTGACATCATCCAAGAAGGAAGAAGGACCACATGACACAATGGAGACGTTTTGCTCAGCAGTTTCAATAACGTCGTGTACGATTTTTTGAATATCAGGACGCGAGGTTAAATAGACGACTTCAACCTTTGAGTTGCCATGGATCTTCTCAGCATCACTTGAAACCTTCATTTTATCATCAGAGTAGTCAGATGTGGACTCAGTGTCGTAGTGAGCTTCTTTGGTGCAGATAACAGTGACAGAACAGTTATGTGCGGCCAACCATTCGAGTTCCTTCCCAAACCAGTTCAAACAGTTGTTGTCCTTAACGACCCACTTTAGTTCATGAACAATGTTTGTGGATGTTTGGTCAATGACGGATCTCAAGTGTGGGAAAACAGCACTGATACCCAAACCAGCAGCCAGACCAACAAACTTACGTTTAGAGTTTTTGTGGCATGGGCTTGCAGCACCGTAAGGTCCTTCAACGAACACCTTATACTCCATTTCATCGACACCGGCTCTCAACAGTCTGTTCAAGACATTTCTAGTGATACCTTTTTCGGCCTTGAAGATGATGGTTAGAGTGGTTTCGTCTTCATCAGGAATAGACATGACGGTAAACGGATGGGATTGGAAGAAGTAGATCCAAGGGTCGCTCTTAGAGAAGAAGTAGACGAACGCGTAGGAACCTGGTTGGAACGTGAAGAACTTGGGTTTCTTGATCTTCATCTTAACGACACCTGTACCACAGTCCGAGACAGTGGCAGTTTGAAGGCCACCACACAAGATGATTTTGGCGATACGGGCGACTCTGTCAAAGGCTAAAATGGCAACCATTGACCAAACCCATCCCATCCATCCCAGAGTGACCATGTGGTAGTACATGCAAACGATGAAGGTGACGTTGAAGAGCAGATGCAAGGCCAAGAAGAACTCGTATGTCAAATCTCTTATCCACTTGTAGCTGTGGAGGACCAAGAAGAACGAAAGCATCGTGGCAAAGACACCGTATTGCCAGTACAAGTCCGCCCACCACGCCGTGTATCCGCCGCCTTCTTTGGAGCAAGCCCAAACGGTCCAGATCACGGAGTGGATGAAACCTAGAATGACCATGACGTATGCATTCCACTTGTGGTACAAGTTGAAGGTTGCGTATGAAATGCCTGTGATTCTGATGAACAAGTTGTTGCGGATCCCAAACATGTACACAACGGGGAACAACGACACGGACATCAAATCAGTTCTGTAGGAGATGAGGTCCAGATTAGCGAACCATCTGGAAGTCAAGTAGGGATGTGGAATGGAGATGGTGTCGTAGCCGACTGCAGCAGAGATAACGGTGAGGATCAAGAACCACACGATGACCCAGAACTGCAGAGTGGTTGGCAAATGCAGTTGTAGGTATTTGAAGAAGACGTATGGGGTGTTGTGATGCTTACCGAAGATTGGAGGCAGGATCAGGGTTCTTCTGATCCAATTGTTTTCGAAATTGAGGCCGAAGTATCTCTTGGAGACGTTGAATACGGTGGCCACAGCCAGGATCGTGGCCCAGTAGAAGATCAGGCCCCAGCCGAACCATTGGGACCGCTGGACCGAGAAAGTGAAGTCCTTGAAACTCTTGCGGTACCACTCGTACGAGGTCTTGTTGACGTTCAGCGGGTGGAACGTGGTGTTGGTCAGGTCCAGCGGCGTGGTGTCTCTGAAGTAGCTCGTGGCGTTTTCGTAGAAATGGTACATGTCCTTGACGGTGTAGTTGTAGTTACCTTTGTCCTTGCAGCGGTGCGCGATGTGCCTGAACGCGTGGTTTCTGAGCCTGGTGCTGTTGGAGCCCTGCATCACGCATCCTGTCACGGACCCGAGCCACGAGGGCTTGCTGCACCTGCACGCGAACGCTTTCTTGCTGTTGGTGTGCGACACGCAGCCCCATTCGTACTGCATCTCGTAGTAGATGCACGCGGACGCCAGCGACGAGTCGATGAGCACCATCGCCCGCACCTGCGCCTGCAGCCATACCAGCGCCCATAGAAGCACGCTCTGCACTCTCATTGCTGTGATGCCACTTGTCTGTGCTAACTCAGAGCCAACTCAGAGCCAACTCAGACCCAATTCAGAGCCAATTCAGTACTGAACCAGTTGTGAGCCAGTTCTGAAGCTCTGCTGGAATATATACTCGAGCCTCTGCTCTGCTGCTGGTCTGCTGTTGCCCGCTGTTGCCCGCTGTTGCCTGAGGCTGCCTGAGGCTGCCTGCCGGACCGCTGTCGGAGCTCTATCTGTGCCCGTCATAAATGCTCATCGCCGGCCAATTGAGCGCATTGAGCAAGTTCGGCCGATCTAATATTCGCTCAGGGTCCAGCGTCACGTGACACACAAACAAATCGTCGTCACGTGAATGTCACGCTCCCTCAGTTCCCTCACGTGACCACGTGCGCTGGTAAACGCCGCACCCCTGGTGACTCTTGCGTTACTAATCCGTTGTCGTGGTGAGAAACGCTTATCGCCTGGTGTGCGGTGCAGAAACCGCGGAATAGCCTCAGCCCTGTTTAATAAGCAGCACGTTCGGATCGTTCCGCGGAACAGGAATGTAGGGGGCACGGATATTGCTTTTTAGAATTATGGTATAAATAGCCGAGCACAACGGTAAGGGATGATAAACAAGGAACGCCACCCAGGAATAAGGATAAACAAGAGGAAGTGAGCAAGCATAGAGCAGCGAGCAAGCAGGTAGCGCAGTCAGTGAGCAGATAGCGGGCAATTAGGGAATTTTGCAGAGATGGAAGGTTCTAAGTCGGCAGAAGCAGGAGCGAGAGCTGATGCGGCTGAAGTTGCTAGCCGCGCAAGTGTTGGGAGCGGGGCTAGCGGCGCCAGCGCCGCTAGCGGGGCGGAATCGCAGGCGGAATCGCTGGAGGCGTTTGATGAGCAGGTGATCAAGAATGCTGCGGAGGACCCCGAGTTTCTGAAGAAGGTCGAGACGCTGTCCCGGTCGCTGACCAGGCGTTCTACGACGCTTTCTGAGTGGGATGAGGTGGACGAAGACTTTGACATGTACCGGGAGATCCGTTCGATTCTGAAGGCGTCCAGGGACCAGGGCATCCACCTGCGTAAGTCCGGGATCACGGCGCGCGGCGTGGCGGTCAAGGGTGTGGACGCGCAGTTCTTGGAGGGCATGACGTACGGGGACATGCTGATGCTGCCTGTGACGATTGTCAAGGGCATCAAGAGAGCCAGACAGACGAGTCTGCGCAAGATCATTAGCAACGTGAACCTGCTGGTGCGTCCTGGCGAGATGCTGCTGGTGCTGGGCCGGCCCGGGTCCGGGTGCTCCACGCTGCTCAAGTCGATGGCCGGTGAGCTGTCGCACTTTAAGGGCCTCGAGGGTGAAATCTCGTACGACGGTGTGCCGCTGAAGCAGATGCTCAAGCACTTCAAGTCGGACGTGATCTACAACGGAGAGATGGACGTGCACTTTCCGCACTTGACGGTGAAGCAAACGCTGGATTTCGCCATTGCGTGCAAGACGCCCCACCACAGGATCAAGGAGATGACCAAGCAGCAGTACATAGACTTTATGAGAGATTTGCACGCGACCATCTTCGGGTTGAAGCACACGTACAACACCAAGGTGGGCAACGACTTCATCAGAGGTGTCTCTGGTGGTGAGCGTAAGCGTGTGTCCATCGCCGAAGCCTTGGTGGCCCGTGGGTCCGTGTACTGCTGGGACAATGCCACTCGTGGTTTGGACGCGTCCACCGCGCTGGAGTACACTGAGGCAATCAGATGCATGACCAGCTTGTTGAACTCGACCGCTTTGATCACCATCTACCAGGCCAGTGAAAACATTTACGAGAACTTTGACAAGGTCACCATCTTGTACGACGGTAGACAGATTTACTTTGGCCCAATCAACGAGGCCAAGGTATACTTTGAAAAGCTCGGTTTCATTTGTCCCGCCAGACAGTCCACTGCCGAATACTTGACCTCGCTAACCGATCCAAACGGTTTGCGTAAGATCAAACCCGGGTTCGAAAACAGAGTGCCAAGAACCAAGGAAGACTTTGTCAAGGCCTGGGAAGAGTCCCCAGAGTATGCAAAGCTCTTGCAGGACATTGAGCACTACGAAACCCACGAAGTTGAGGGTGCCAAGACTTTACAAGAGTACAAGGAGTCCATGTCCGCTGAAAAGGACAAGTGGTCAAGAAAGAACTCCAAGTACACCACCTCCTTCTGGAACCAGATTGCTCTGTGTACCCAGAGAGGCTTCCAAAGAATTTACGGTGACAAGGCCTTCACTATCACCAACACCGTGGCTGCCATCATCCAATCCTTGATTGCAGGTTCGCTGTTCTGGAATACCCCCAGCAGTACGCAAGGTGCCTTTTCTCGAGGAGGTGTGCTGTACTTTTGTATCTTGTACTTTTCCTTGATGGGTTTGGCTAACATTAGTTTGGCCAACAGACCTATCTTGCAAAAGCACATTGGTTACTCGTTCTACCACCCGGCTGCTGAAGCGTTTGCGTCTACCGTGTCAAGTTCGTTCTTTAGATTTATTTCGATGACATGCTTTTTGATCATCATTTACTTTTTGTCTGGTTTGACGCGTAGTGCTGACAGATTCTTTATGGTGTACTTGTTTTTGTTCCTCACTTCGGAATCCATCAACTTGTTGTTTGAATTCATTACCGCTGGATGTGACTCCTTGGCGCAGGCCAATGCAATCTCAGGTGTGCTAATGACTGCTATCTCGTTGTACTCGACTTATTTGATTCAAAGTCCTTCCATGCACCCATGGTTCAAGTGGATCTCTTACGTTCTTCCCATCAGATATGGTTTCGAAAATATGTTGAACTCGGAGTTCCATGCAAGAAAGATGGATTGTGGTGGCACTTTGGTCCCTAGCGGTCCACCATACACTGGTGTCAGTGACGCATACAAGGTTTGTGCCTTTATTGGCTCTAAAACCGGTCAAACGTATGTTCTTGGTGATGATTACTTGAAGCAACAGTACGGATACGTTTACTCGCACACGTGGAGAAACTTTGGTATCTTGATTGCGTTTGCCATTGGCTACTTCGTCATCAAGTGTGTTATCACTGAGTTCAAGACTCCTATCAAGAGTTCTGGTGACGCTTTGATCTTCAAGAAGGGAACCAGTTTGACCAAGGTTGCCAGAGACGAAGAGTCTAACCTCAACAGCTCTGAGTCTGCCACCAAAGTGTCCGACTCTTCCGAAAAGACTGACGATGACGCTTTGTTTGCTGACTTGAAGAGTGAAGGTGTCTTCTTGTGGAAGGACGTTTGTTACACCATTCCTTACAAGGGTGCCGAACGTCTGCTATTGGACCATGTGTCTGGGTACGTTAAACCGGGTACTTTGACCGCTTTGATGGGTGAATCAGGTGCAGGTAAGACTACGTTGTTGAACACTTTGGCTCAAAGAACTGACATTGGTGTTGTCACTGGTGACATGCTTGTGAACGGTAAGGCCATCGACGCTTCTTTCGAAAGAAGAACTGGTTACGTCCAGCAGCAAGATATCCATATCAAGGAAATGTCTGTCAGAGAATCTTTGCAGTTCTCTGCGAGAATGCGTAGGCCATTGTCCGTTCCTGATGCCGAGAAGCTAGATTATGTTGAAAAGGTTATTGAGATTTTGGACATGGGAAGCTACGCTGAAGCTCTTGTTGGTAACATTGGTTACGGTTTAAATGTCGAGCAAAGAAAGAAACTTTCTATTGCCGTCGAATTGGTTGCCAAGCCAAACTTGTTGCTCTTCTTGGATGAGCCTACATCTGGTTTGGACTCTCAGTCCGCCTGGGCCATTGTTCAACTTTTGAGAAAGTTGGCTGGTGCCGGTCAATCGATCTTGTGTACCATCCACCAACCTTCTGCAACCTTGTTTGAACAATTTGACAGACTACTTTTGCTGCGGAAGGGTGGACAAACTGTGTACTTTGGTGACATTGGCGAGCACTCTTCCACTCTGCTGTCATACTTTGAAAGAAATGGTGCAAGAAAGTGTGAGGACAAGGAGAACCCAGCCGAGTACATTCTAGAGGCCATTGGTGCTGGTGCCACTGCATCTGTCAAGGAGAACTGGCACGAAAAGTGGGTGAACTCTCCTGAGTTTGTTCACACTAACCAAGAGATTGACCAGTTGATTGCCGAGTTGTCTCACCAAGCACAGACCGATGGCGGCGACCACCAAGTGGTTAACAAGTATGCTACGCCATACTGGTACCAGTTCAAGATTGTTTTGCAACGTACCATGGTGATGTTCTGGAGAGATGTGGACTATCTAATGGGTAAAACCTCGCTCCACATCATTAGTGGTTTGTTCATTGGTTTCACGTACTACAACGTTGGTACATCTTTTGTTGGGTTGCAGAACGCGATGTTTGCAGCCTTTATGGCGTGTATCATTTCTGCTCCAGCGATGAACCAGATCCAAGACCGTGCCTTGCAAGCCAGAGAGCTGTTCGAAGTGAGAGAGTCGAGGTCCAACATGTTCCACTGGAGTTGTCTGTTGCTGACGCAGTACTTGACTGAGATTCCATACCAGCTGTGGTGTTCGACGCTCTTCTTTGTTTCGTTCTACTTCCCATTGAAGGCCGACTACACCAGCTTGAAGGCCGGTTTGTTCTTTTTGAACTACTGTGTCATCTTCCAGCTGTACTTTATTGGATTCGGTCTGGCCGTGCTGTACATGTCTCCCGACCTGCCAAGTGCCAACGTCATTATGGGTTTGCTGCTCTCCTTCATGATCTCGTTCTGTGGTGTCGTGCAGCCCGTCAGCCTAATGCCCGGCTTCTGGACCTTTATGTGGAAGGTGTCTCCCTTCACGTACATTATCCAGAACCTGGTCGGCTTCATGTTGCACGACAAGCCCGTCATTTGCACCAAGAAGGAGCTCTCCTTCTTCAACCCTCCAAGCGGCGAAACCTGCGGCTCGTACATGGAGCCCTTCTTCAAGTACGGATACGGATATATCAAGAACCCCAACGCCACCTCCGACTGTGCCTACTGCAGGTACACGGTCGGTGACGACTACTTGGCCTACATTTCTGCCGGCTGGAGCCACATCTGGAGAAACTTTGGCTTCTTGTGGGTCTACACTGTCTTCAACCTGTTTGCAATGGTTGCTTTATACTACCTCTTCAGTGTGCAAAAGGTCAACCCCAAGGCCTCCATCATGTTCATTGTCGACAAGTTCAAGAAGGACAAGAAAAAATAAACTGACACTCTTTTAATTTATCACGTGATTAAACGGATATGCTTTATAAAACAATAGAAAATCGTGTATATACAATCGAAGAATACAATACCCTTAATAAACTGTGCGCATCACGTGCTCATCTCATCTCATCGCACTGGCCGTGGTTTGTTTACATTACCCGCACTTCTATTTCTGGCACCTTTTTTTTTTCTTAAATTTTTCACTCCGAGCGAACGTCTGGGGAAATCTCGGGCATGCAAACTAACGCCGAGCCAATTTCTTCCAGGAACCTCGAGATGAGCGCAGCAGCAATGCTCAGCCTACGCCGTGCCTCAGATGGCAAGCTTCAGCCGATCAATTCTGCGGTATTACGGGAATGTTAAACATGCCGAGTTTCCATAGTTCTAACGGTGGATGTTTGGCAAGTTTAGTGTTTCCCAGTGTGGTCTTATCGCAGAGCGTGCGTGGGCAATGCTTAAAGCCGGAGTATATAAGTGACAACGGTATAAAGGATGGGCAAGAAATGGAAGAGGAGCTCGGAGCAAAGAGACGCAAGATGGGCATTTAAAAGGCCCGTAGAGCGTGGCAGTGCGGCAGTGCGGCAGTTGATGAAGTTCAGGCTATTGGCAAGGTTTGTTAGAACGGGATCTGCAGAAAGAGAGAATATTGGTGTGTTAGGTGTGTACACTGGAGTGCAAGAAATCAGTTCAGGATGCCGCAGGAGGATTACGAGGCGCTGAGAGCGGAGGTGGCGGCTGAGCAGGCGGCGGAGCGAGAGTCCAGCTCTTCTGTGAGCTCAGACTCTGTCACGGACCTGAACCAGTTCACGGGAGTCGCGGGAAGCTCGGACTTGGCAGCAGAGGGCTCAGGCAGGCCTGTAGGCACGCCTACAGGCGTGCCTGCGGGCGTGCCGGCGGAGGATGCAACGCACAGGCCGTACTACGGGCTGGAGAACGATGCACAGGAGCAGGAGAACATCAGAGGACTGGCCAGAAGCTTGACGAGCATCTCTTTGGCCAGCAAGGGAGCTGCGGCAGAGGACGAGGCGGCACAGAGCGTGCAATCGTCGAACAATCTGTCGTTGCAGCGCACGCTCACACAGGCGTCCAGGAGCATAAACGGTGGAGACACAGTTCTGCCATTTGACCAGGAAACCGGAATACTAGACCCCAGACTGGACCCTGAGTCCGAAGAATTCGACTCAAAGTTCTGGGTGCAAACCATGCACCAGGTCTTCAATTCAGACCCGGAATACTACAAACCCATGAATCTCAACGTCTGTCTGAAGGACCTTAGAGTCTCGGGAATATCCACAGATGCTGACTACCAGATCACTGTTGCAAACGCACCTTTGAAAGTTTTCAACAAATTTAGAGAGTTTATCTCACCTCGTGACGAATCTCGTTACGTGGACCTGATAAGACCTTTAGACGCACTATTCGAGGCTGGAAGAGTGTGCGTCGTTCTTGGTAGACCAGGGGCAGGCTGCTCAACGCTGTTGAAAACAGTCAGTGCCCGTACTTATGGCTTTACTGTCAGACCTGAGTCCATCATTTCCTATGACGGAATTCCTCAAAAGGACATTGTAAACCATTACAGAGGCGATGTAATCTACTCTGCTGAAACGGACTACCATTTCCCGACTCTCAACGTCGGATATACGCTAGAATTTGCTGCAAGATGTCGTTGCCCTTCGACCAGACCGGAGGGAATAACAAGAGAGCAATACTACAAGCATTACGCCGCTGTGGTGATGGCAACGTACGGTCTTTCACACACATATGACACTAAAGTAGGAGATGACTACGTTAGAGGTGTTTCTGGTGGTGAAAGAAAACGTGTCTCAATTGCTGAAGTCACTTTGGCAGGTGCTAAAGTTCAGTGTTGGGATAATGCTACTCGTGGTTTGGATTCTGCTACTGCACTGGAGTTCGTGAGAGCTTTGAAGACTAATGCTAGCATTACAGGAAACACTCCACTAATTGCTATCTACCAATGTTCTCAGGATGCCTACGACTTATTTGATGATGTATTGTTACTGTATGAGGGCCGTGAGATTTTCTTTGGCCCTGCGGACACGGCAAAGCAGTACTTTTTAGACATGGGATGGGAATGTCCTGATCGACAGACTTCTGCAGATTTCTTGACATCCATCACTGCTGCTAACGAAAGAAAATGCAAGCCAGGGTATGAGAAGCTAGTTCCTAAGACACCTGACGAATTTTATGAAAGATGGAGAGCCTCTCCTCAATACGCTCAATTAAGAGAGAGAATAGACTCGTACTTGAACACTCACAATAACGATAACAGCGGCAAGGTGTTTTTGGATCATCACACCTCTCGTCAATCAAAACACTCTAACCCTTCATCTCCATTTTTACTATCCTTCGGCATGCAAGTGAAAGCTGTCATCGACAGGGATTGGGAAAGAATCAAAGGAGATCCTTCAGTCTATGTCTTCAATATTTGTGCAAACTGGGCTATGGCACTAATTCTTGCATCTATGTTCTACAATCTCAAAGCTGATACCGAGTCATTTTTCTATCGAACTGCTGCGCTTTTCACAGGTCTTCTGTTCAACTCATTTTCGTCTTTGCTCGAGGTTCTTTCATTGTTCGAAGCTAGAAAGATTGTGGAGAAGCATAAAACGTATGCTTTCTATCGTCCTTCAGCCGATGCTTTGGCATCGATTATGACGGAGCTACCCTCTAAGTTCATGATTGCTGTGGGTTTCAATATCATTTACTACTTCCTGATCAACTTCCGTAGGTCGGTTGGTCACTTTTTCTTTTACTTTTTGGTCGCGCTGACATCCACGTTTGCAATGTCGCATCTTTTCCGTACTATTGGTGCAGCATCTACTTCATTAGCGCAAGCTATGTTACCTGCTTGTATCTTACTGTTAAGTATGTCGATCTACGTGGGATTCATCATTCCAAAAGGTAACATTCTCGGCTGGTCGAAATGGATTTTCTATATCAACCCAATTGCAAGATCCATGGAAGCTTTGGTTGCGAACGAGTTTGTTGGACGGAGATTCAATTGTTCAAGATTTGTTCCTGCGGGGGGCGCTTATAACCAAGTTCCTCTGGCATTCAGAATATGTTCTGTAGTGGGATCAAGCCCTGGGGAGTCATATGTGAATGGTACAACATATATGGAAGAAGCGTTTTCATATGAAAACAGTCACAGATGGAGAAACTGGGGTATTGTGCTATGTTACGCGGTATTTTTCCTAGCCACATACTTACTCTTGATTGAATTCAACAAGGGTGAGATGCAGAAGGGTGAGATGACAGTGTTCCCCAGGTCGACTTTGAGAAAACTCAAACGGCGTAATCAGAATCTGAAGAATGATGTAGAATCTAATGATGGATTAATCAAAGATATGACTGTAGGAAGTGACTCTCCAGATGAAAAAAGCCAGAATTCTGCTGAAGCAAAATTGCGTAAGATTGGTTCCGATGAAGTTGTTTTTTGGAGAAATGTCTGCTACGACGTTCAGATTAAAACGGAAACCAGAAGAATCTTGAGCAATGTGGATGGATGGGTCAAACCAGGTACACTGACTGCCCTAATGGGTTCCTCTGGTGCCGGTAAGACAACACTATTAGATGCACTAGCCTGCCGTTTGACTACTGGTGTAATCTCAGGCGACGTGTTTGTTAACGGCAGAGCAAGAGATGAATCCTTTCAAAGATCAACTGGATACTGTCAACAACAAGATTTGCATGGTCGTACTCAAACTGTTAGAGAAGCCCTGAGATTTAGTGCATATCTTCGTCAACCTTTCCATGTGTCCAAGAAAGAGAAAGATGATTATGTGGAACAAATTATCGAACTTCTTGAAATGGAATCATATTCTGATGCACTTGTTGGTGTTACTGGAGAGGGATTGAATGTTGAACAAAGAAAACGTCTGACAATTGGTGTCGAACTTGTTGCTAAGCCAAAGTTACTTCTTTTCTTGGATGAACCTACGTCAGGTTTGGATTCTCAGACAGCTTGGTCGGTGTGTCAATTGATGAGGAAGTTAGTTGACCATGGTCAGGCTGTTTTGTGTACCATCCATCAACCTTCTGCTATTTTGATGCAAGAATTTGACCGTTTGTTGTTATTACAAACTGGAGGAGAAACTGTGTATTTTGGAGAATTGGGCCATGGGTGCTGTAAGATGATAGAGTACTTTGAATCCCATGGGTCAGAAAAGTTTCCTGAAGATTGTAATCCTGCCGAATTCATGTTGCATGTCATCGGCGCTGCTCCAGGATCTCATAAGACAGTCGACTATCACAAAGTGTGGCGTGAGTCCAAGGAGTATCAGGATGTCCACGCCGAAATCGATAATATGCTGGAAGAACTTGCAAAACGTCCCCAAGAAGATAGTGCAGAGCTTCACAAGGAATTTGCTACTCCAATCTGGTATCAACTCATGATAATGACCAGAAGAGTCTTGGAGCAACATTGGAGGTCTCCAATATACATTTACTCGAAGCTCTTCACGATTGTCTTTTCATCATTATTCATTGGATTCTCCTTCTTCAAAGCATCTAACACGCAACAAGGTTTACAGAACCAAATGTTTTCTCTCTTTATGTTGCTGATGATGTTCAACCCTTTGATTCAACAGATGTTGCCACAATACACCGATCAAAGAGATCTTTATGAGGTCAAAGAAAGACCTTCCAAAACTTGCTCGTGGACTACCTTCGTGTTATCTCAACTTACCGCCGAACTGCCTTGGTGTTTTGTTACAGGTACGTTGGCATTTTTCTGTTTCTATTACCCTGTTGGGCTGTATGGAAATGCCCCTAACTCTCAACAACTGCACGAACGTGGTGCCCTATTTTGGTTGATTTGTGTTTCTTTCACAATATTCACTACCACATTTGGTCAAGCTTGTATTGCGGGTATCGAGCGCAGAGAAAATGCTGCATTACTCGCAAATACTTGTTTCATGATGTGTTTAGCGTTCTGTGGTGTTCTTGTTGCCAAAGACAAGCTGCCTGGCTTCTGGATGTTCATGTACTATCTGTCTCCCTTCACTTATTTGATTTCGACCATGTTGTCAACTGCTGTTGCAAATGCACCTGTGCAGTGTTCCAAGAAAGAATATCTCCATTTCCCTCCTCCTCCAAACATGACATGTACTGAATACATGTCTCCATACATGAAAGTGGCTGGTGGTTACTTACTGAATGGAACATCGACCGAATCTTGCAGCTTTTGTGTATTGGCACAAACCAATGGTTACTTGAAGACAGTAAACATCAGTTATGATCACAGATGGAGAGATTGGGGTATCTTTGTGTGTTACTCCGCATTCAACATTTTCCTCTTCCTATTATTCTATTGGACGTTCAGAGTTCCAAGAGACTACATCATTTTGACAAAACTGATTAAGCTCAAGGAGCTAATCTCCTCTAAACTGAGAAGGAAGAATTAGCAATCGTTTTTTTCATAAACACATATAACGTTTAACTACATTCAATAATCCCCTCGTTGATATGCTATTGTCAATATATTCAAAGATTAGGGACAGGAAAGTTAATATGAATGTTTGAATTCTAAATAAAATATGATCATGTTCATATCCTTTTGTGGGGACCACAATATTCGGCCACCACAAGATCATAATATGCTAATAAGTTACTGTAATGGGCTCTGATGCGATTGTTCGTCAGTACTTTCAGCAACAGAATCAATTCTGAACATACTGTCCATATATTGAGAAGGTCCTTGGTTTCCGGTGTAGCTCTCCATAGCCACTTGATTGCGGTCGGCCTTTTCCAGTCTCTCATACTCCTTCCACGTTCTCATTTTAATTTTGGAATGGTCAAATTCACCTTCGATATCATTGGAATTTTTGTTCTCCCCATCAACCAACCTTGTCTCACCCCAAGAGAAGTCATCAAACTTCCAATAGGAGTAGACGGGGAAAACTAGATTCCAAATAGGTAGAGCGATCAAGTAACAGAGCATCCATAGGAGGTAGGATAACTTGGTTGCAGTGATTACGATCAACACACCAGGCAAACCTAAGATCAAACCAAGTAAGACAAGTGTTATGATAGGGGTTGGATGAGAAAAGATCGCGAAGAAAATGACATAAATGGTAAAGCAAATCGCCAAAGGAAGTACCAAAGTACCAATTAGTTCCATGAGGATGATAAATTGCATCGAGAAGCAGAAAGTACCACATAAATCTCTGACTAAGACCAACTCCATCAAATTATGTACCGTAGAGTTAATCCAACGACGTCTTTGAGAGAGCAACACTTTAAATTGGGCAGGAACAATAGTTTTACAAGCAGCCTTAGGGACAAATATAGTCTTACGTTTTGGGAATGTCTTTAGTAACAACGATGATAAGAATCTATCTTCACCTAATAGCAACAAATTCTTTTTATGCAAGGTATCGGTTATGTTGTCCGAGTATCTTTCGACAATATCAGGATTGGCGAGGATTGGCACCCAAAATCCATTGTCACCTTTTGGAGCTTTTATTCTATAAATGGAGAAGCATCCTGGCAAACAAGTTACGGAGCCAAATACCGACTCAAATGCTTTAGACTGATGATGAGAAATGAAATACTCGAACACTTGAATTGCAGTCACCCAGGATTCCCTTTTGTTTGCAATCTTGGTTTCACCACATAAACCCATAATCTCGGGATCATGCACCATTTCAGATATCATGTGAGTTAGAGAATCTGGGAAAACTTTTGTGTCTGCATCAACCATTAAAACAGTTTCGTAAAAATTAGCCATCAACCCGGTGATTTGCCAAATGTTCTTTAAAAGTTGGAACTCTAAGGCGGACATTCTTTCATCAAAGGTAACTTTTTGCAAGAAGTCCATCAAAATGATCTGGGAATCACGCTTACCTCTGTTTCCTGGTTTAGCTGACGCCTGTTCTTCACTAGTACCACATTTTACAATTGTGATTATTGGCACACGTTGTTGATTTTCAACTGGAACAGTAGAATCATCATAACTGTAAAACCCGGCGTATATCTTAGCCATGTTATGTCTTTTCGATCCAGTTGCAATGGCAACATAAGGATATGCCAATACCTCTTCCTTCGGAACAACGAAATCATCCATCATTCCCAAGACAATATCGGGGGTGGTCCTGTCATTACCAGAACCTTTAATAATACCATCACAAACCACAATAATCAACTTGTGCGAGTTTGGATAATCGGTAGTAGCAATGGAGTCCAAAGTTGTTCTTAACCCAATTTCGTCTTCTGAATAACAAGTCACGAAACATATTGAGTGAATGAGTGGGTATCCAAATGGCATGAAGTCAGGAGGTGGTTGTTGAACAACATCAGGATGGATAGTAGTAGGATCCAAAGAGTCAAGATTCACAGAAGAACCGAAAGGATCATCATTATCTGCAAAAGGATTTACGGTGGACACTGGTCTAGAATGCGAAGCAACGTTTAAACTCCTTCTTTTCAACTCAGTTCTGTAGGCATTTTTGAGTAAAGATTGACTAGTCATCGTTGTCAAACCAGTATCTCTTAACTTCTCTATCACTGGGTCGTCGAGAGAAATGGATTGATTCGTTGAAAACTGACTGAAACGAGATTTACGTGAGAAGAAGCTTAAACTGGAATTGTTTTGCTTATGGCCTCGTTTTACTGGTCTCAGTGCCGGTTCAACAGATTTGAGCGGTCCAGCCGAATTGATGTTTTCTGACCAATTTTCAAGTTGATTGTTGTGTTTCGCCAATTCGGAGTTGTCAACAGGGAATGCACCTTGCTTCCTTGCAACAAAATAATGAAAGTAACAAGCTATGAAGAATTTGGCGGCAACGACAGAAAGAATGAATACCAAGGAGACATAGAGCACAACTTGCGATGCAAGACACCCTATACTCTCAGAGTCCACAACACCTACTTTTGCCAATTCAACAAGACAATGTGCGACTTTTCTTTCATAAGAAGTCGAAAGAGCTACCGAAATGTCATATCCCATTAAATTAGCTGACTTAAGCGTGTCAAATATTTTTGGGTAAGTGACTTGACCTGGTTCTAGCCAGTCCAAGACACCCAGGTCTAGAACATCTCCATTGTACACAATCAAATGTCTAGACGAATTTTTGATATCGTCCCAGGTAAAGTAAATATCAGCTGGAGTATTCAATGAATAATATTGCTGTCTTGCAACTGTGCTGGTGTGACAACCCCAACCACGATAGTACTCTGATTCGGTAAAGTTTGGAGTACCTGGTCCGGATTGACTCACCAACTTACAAGGAAGATACCATGCCATGTTTCCATCATCATCGTGAGGAATCTTTGAATCTGAGGTAGGCTTGATTAGTCCTTTGCAGTTTCCGTTAACGTTTTGGAAAAGAAATGAAGCATCTTTTCCACCGGCATCTACCGGTGGGTATAAAATATTGGATCCTGCAGGGATACCTGCCGCTCCGGGATGTGAAGAAGATTCTAATGAGTAAGCTTGTCCATGAATAATCAATTGACCTGAGGTTGCCTCATTGTTACGAATTCTTGGTTTACCAGGTACACAAACAGTTCTGGTGAAACCAAAAGTCAAATAAGCAATGAATGCACCAAGATAAAAGATGATGGATATTAAACCAATTTTGTCCCTCCAGGCAGCTTGGACAGCTTTTGTCTTCATCCCAAACAGTTTCAACAAAGGAGCAGGTGCCCAAAATGTGATTAAATAGCAGTAAGCCTGCCACAAAGAAAATCCGGACTTCGAGTTGTTCTGCTGGTTTACGACTTTAATTCTTGAGATGTCGTTATTCCGGTTTGGAGATTCCAGTTTTTTCTCCGTATAGTTACTGATATTTTTACCGTCGATCCTCGTTCCATCTTCTAACGCCAAACGGTCATTAGAACCTGATTCTTCGTCTAATGTATTGAGCGAGGAGCTCGGAAGTTTTTCATCCGAATGGACGTTCAGGTCCTGCAGTGGAATATCTCCCGAGTAAGAACCCTCAGGGAATGCTCCTGTTGATGATGGATTGATTTGCACGTGTGTCTCCTTCGCTTTCGAAGCGTAGTAATGGTAAGGATGGCTGGGGTCTTTAAAGCTACTTCTCTCGGGCCGTACCAACGAGCCCTGTCTGGAAACTGGGTTCTGCGACCGAGATTTCAGCAGTGACTCATTGTCAAACGTGTAGTACTCATCCGTCATCAGTGTAGAGACTTGATCTGGACGCAAAAAAGTGCCGAAACTCAACCAGAAACACCAGAATTTAGAGTTTGAACACCCGCTATTCTCAGATACAAGTTGCGCGGCCTTGAAATCCCGAAAGCCTCCGCTGCACGTTCCAGATCAAAAACAATTCAGTTCTTCTTGTAGCTTACAAAACGTATTCTGCAAAAAGATTCAAAGTAAATATAAATTCAAGCGCTTTTTCACTAAAAACCGATTGAACACACTTCTTGCCATAAAGCTGTTCAAGTATACCCCATTTCACCCATCATAAGCCACTTAAAACTTCATCTTAGGATCTTCAATGAAACTTCAAATGTATCTATTAATATCCAGGTTTCTGTGTTAAATGAAAAATCGCTAAGATCTGACTGAACCAAAATAGTAAACAGCAGGCGAAAGGGTTTTCAACAGTTACCCGGAATGGACTTTAATGATTTACCGTAAAAGGTTAAAGGTATCACGTGATGAATTTCACATCAAAATTTGATGTTCGTTTGCTCCGGTTCGAACCCTGTGCGAGTCTCTTTACATTGCATCCGATCTGTATGCTGTCGTGCGCCTGATAAGATAAGATAATGGATGTTTGACAAGATAAAGAGATGTATAAAAGCGAGGGTGTCCTTCACATTATGAACTTCACGGTGTGTAGGATATTTTAGTATTTTACACTTGTGATTGTATCTGAAACCAATTGAAGCTAAACTGTGTTACAGTATTGGCCGATATGCATATAGTGCGCGGACGTTTGAACGACGTCATTTTAGCTACTGGTGAAGAGTTTGGAGGTGTGGACCGATGGGGCAAGGATGTCCACGAATTTGGTATGCGGAGATTAGCGGGAACTGCTACAGACGGTCTGATGCGAGATTGGTTTATCGGGCAGTGCAAGGATCTCGGATGTGCAATAAGAGTGGACGAGATCGGGAACATCTTTGCAGTGTACCCGGGGAAGACAACAGGCACCCCGCCAACTGCAATTGGGTCTCATCTTGACACTCAGCCTGCGGCTGGAAAATACGATGGGATTTTGGGCGTCCTGGGTGGTCTGGAAGTGCTCAGGCTGTTCAAAGAACACAGCTATGTCCCCAATTACGACGTCTGTGTGATCGTGTGGTTCAATGAGGAAGGCGCAAGGTTTCCGCGGTCTTGCACTGGGTCTGCAGTGTGGTCAGGAGATCTCAGTTTGAAAGAAGCGTATGAAATTTTATCTGTTGGCGAGAACCCACAGGAAACGGTGCATCAGTCTTTAACAAATATTGGGTATATTGGCAATACACCAGCAAGTTACCAAGCAAACGAAATCGATGCTCACTTTGAGTTGCATATCGAACAAGGTCCCGTATTGGAAGCGGAAAACAAACGTATCGGTATCGTGACTGGCGTTCAAGCGTACCATTGGGCAAAAATTTCGGTGACAGGCCAAGGTTCCCATGCAGGGACCACGCCGTGGAAACACAGAAAAGATGCCTTGTTAATGGCCTGTAAGATGATATGTGAGACTGAAAAAATTGCAAAGAATCATGGAGGACTCTTTACAACTGGAATTATCGATGTCAAGCCTTATTCAGTTAACATTGTGCCAGAAGAAGCTATTTTCACAATTGATCTTCGGCATCGGTCTGATGAGGAATTAGCTCGAATTATGCTGGAAGTCGAGGCTACTTATGACAAATTGGTTGAATGCAACGATGCTGGGAAGCTTTCGTATACTAAAGAGGTATTGCAGATATCACCGTCGGTAAAATTTCATGATTCTTGTATTGACTGCGTAACCCGTTCCGCATACTCTCAGTTTTCCACAGAAGAAGTCAAAGAGATTTGGTCAGGTGCTGGTCATGATTCATGTCAGACTTCACTCCATGTGCCAACATCCATGATCTTCATTCCCTCCAAAGATGGACTGTCTCATAATTATCATGAATATTCCTCCTCTGAGCAAATTGATGATGGGCTTAAAGTACTCTTGCAAGCTATAATAAATTATGACAATCTCAGAGGTGAAAGGGGACACTGACCAGTAACGAGCCGTTCAAACCCCTTCATGTTAAGTTATCAAACACTAATGGTTGTGTATATCTAAATATAGTTCCTTTTTGTAAATGGGTATGGATATATGTGGTGTTGACCTTATTTCTCGCCAACAGATAGAAGACTGCTGACTTTTGGTATGTTAAGTGATCCGCTATCTTCGGCTTTGTGTTTCCACTTAACAATTACACGCAAATACTGCATGAACAAGAAGGTGATTGAGCCTGTAGCTCTGAACGCTGCCAAAGCTGCCACGGACCACAGAATGAACTTTAGATAAACGTTATTAGTTGTCTCTTCTGGTTGATAGATTTGGGTGATGATCATCATGAGAATAAGGTTGGATAACATCCACACCATCACTATCCTGGTCCTGATATCACGGTAGTAATCATTCTGTTTCTGTACCAGATCTACCTTGGGCTCTATTATCTCTTTCTCCTTTAGTCTTGATTTCAATTCCTGGTACTTGTTGTCAATGTCTTGAGGCCATTGATCGGTAACGATCGTTATACCGTCAGGACCTTGAATGACTTCAGCACTAGGTATTGGTTTGGCAGATTCACTGGATCCCTTTGTACCCCAAGAAACATCATGTGTGTTACAGAAGGCAAAGATTTGCAAGGTACAAATGAAACTGGGCAGCATCATCAGGTATTGCACAGACGACGTCAAAATGTGCCATGGGTCCAAATATAGAATTGAAGTGAACACGTACAATCCGTACGTGGAAAGTAGAGACACAACAACGTTCAGGAATACACTACCTGAGGAAGAGCTGTCTTGAAGTGTCTTGAATGCGAATACCAACCCACAGACTAGTGCATAGGTCGAGCAAATTGTGAGCATAACCATAGAAGTAATGAACAAATGGTTAGCACCCTGTGGTCTATTACCCATAGAAATGATGAACAATGCGCACAAATTGCAGATCAACAGGTATTTGAAGAAAGTGAACAAAACATCGCCATGTTTAATGACCTTGTTCATAGAACCAGCTAAGTAGTAGAACGTTAAGAAGAAATTGGAAATTGAGAACCATGAGAATAACATTTGAACAAATTGATAGATGAACTCGATATGGAAAAAGAACTTCCTGGTGGTAGAGTGTCTCGTTTTCCACATTTGATGAAAATGAAGCTGTGCATAAAGAGCAGAGAACATTGCACCATTTAACCAACGTCTTCTCTGTGAGATAAATTCAGCTGGTTCCTCTGGGACATCGGTCTCACCTGTAGCTTCTTTGACGTATTTCAAGATCCAGGCGGAGTCTCTCTTCGCGACTAACTCCCAACAAAGAATTCTGTCTTCAGCCAAATACATATTTGCCGTAAACACATCATGACTTCTTCCTTGCTGCGTCTCTCCCAAAAAATAAGAGTGCAACGGTCCAGTTCCATCTTCGTTGTTTTTCAACGCTCTGTAACGATAGGCAGAAAGAGCACCTGGTAAAACACTAATGTAACCAAAGACACTCTCCAACGGCTTATCCAAAATATTGGACATCTTATATTCAAAGTTCTGGGCAGCGACAAGGGGGTTCAACAACTTTGATTCGAATTTACCCTTCATGGTTTTGATTTGTCCGGCCGCTCCAGCAACATTGGAATCCATATCAAATACCTTCCAGAGATGATAGATGGCCGTGCTATTTAGCTTTGTACCGACATCTACTAGAACCACGACGGTAGGGTCTAAGATTGGACAGAAAGCATTAAATAACCAACGATGGGAGTTGATTTTCTTCTGATTTTCCTCCTTTAGACAGAACACCATCTGACAAGGAACAGTTCCTTCACTCCTATAGTTCAATTGGTTATCAATGGACACTTGAGTAGTCAATTCAAAGATATGGGCCTTCACAGGTTCCCCGTTGACGGTGGACTTTGCCATATCTTCTTGGTACACACCAATCGCTGCGAGATAGTCTAGGGTACCTTGATTAATCTTCGATCTGCCGTCACTGATAATGATGATTTGAACCGTTTTCCACCCATTGGGGCCCCATACACTTGATTTGCGACGGTTACACAAATGAGCAATATTCTTCTGAATAGAGTGTAGTGTTCTGGCAAGCGCATATTTGTCCTCGTTATACATAGTGATGCAGACAGTGATCTGACACTCACGATTCATTTCGGCCATTCTCAAGTTGTAGCCATCTTCGACAAAAGAATCAGGGTCGCTTGTGCAGGCCGTGTATCTCATCTCTGTGAACTCTGGAGAATCCCTTCTGGCCACTATATCTCTGAGGCCGCTTGGTATTGGGTTGTCCAGTTTCAATATTCTCCTCTGTTTGGAAGCCGGAGGGTTTCTTCTGACCTCAGACAGTCCACGCTTCTTGTAACATTGTGTCTTTGGGTGGTTCAATTCGAATTTGGTTTCTGCAAAAGTGTCTCCTGAGAATATCGTACTTTCGCCGCTGAGCTTTCTACTCTCGTACGTGTATTCAGTATCTGTGGACGACTGTCTGTTGAACAGAGGGCCGGTTCTGACAGGGCTATTGCTGTATTTTTCGAACAAACTGTCTGTATCTTCCTCAATGTCTATAACCGCATGGTTTTTACGTCTGGGCGACTCATGCAGGTTTGCCTCATACCGATTTCTGGGCAGCGGCGAGTGATTTGCACCGTCCGCTAGCACATTCAGCTTCTGAGGAGAGTATCTCGCAGCAGCCTTTGAGGGAGACGACGGATTGCTATCCATTGGCGGGAACCCCTGAAACCGGCTGGTGTCGTCTTCATACGATGCAGCACTGTAGCTATACTGGCTGGTCCGCACTGCGGCACGCTGAGGTGACCGCAAGCCCATCTCGGGCTCATTTTCGACCATAAACGGATTTCTCACCATCTTTGTCCCAAAGAGCACGCTGAGCTTACTACTTATCCAATATATCCAACTTACAAACCGTTTCCTTGCCAGTTCTTTCTCTCAGTATTCTAATTTAATCCCTTGCCGAGTATTGATCTCATATATATCTCGAGTCGCAGACGTCAAAGGCTCGATGCATCATAATCAATGTTTTTACAATACCTATACGGGACAAAACGTAAACATCAACAAATGATAATCTAACACCTCATAACCCCACAAGAAATCTTACCGTCAACAAGATACGACACTGTAGTCTAGTGGTTTAGGATACTCCCCTTCCATTCAAGGTTCCTCTGCGACCAAGGCGAGGGAGCGACACGGGTTCGAATCCCGTCAGTGTCATGTTAATTTTTTTGTTTTCAGGAACCTTTATCTTCGTGTGCTGTGATCTGACTTTTGCCATGTTCTTACATAATCGGGTCTTACGCAATCTAGCGATGGGCATCAAGCTCACTGAAAAAAAATTCAAAGTGATACTTGATTTCAGGTTAAGTTTCAATGTGTAAAGCGAAGAGACAGATGATGTGACAGGAGGAGTGGGCTGTACCTTGTAGAAGTTTTCAGAGTGTTTGATTGTTCTTGTTTCCTTGTAGTGTCTAATATAGTTTAGAAGCAGCACAGAGCAAGAAATGCCACCAAAGAAGCAGGTAGAAGAGAAGAAGGTATTGTTGGGCCGTCCTGGCAACAACTTAAAGGCTGGTATCGTCGGATTGGCCAACGTTGGTAAGTCGACGTTTTTCCAGGCGATTACCAGATGTCCATTAGGTAACCCAGCGAATTATCCTTTCGCTACGATTGATCCTGAGGAAGCTAGAGTGATTGTTCCATCGCCAAGGTTTGACACTCTGTGCGACATCTACAAGCCAGCGTCCAAGGTTCCAGCGCATTTGACTGTGTATGACATTGCTGGTTTGACCAAAGGTGCGTCGGCCGGTGAGGGTCTTGGTAACGCTTTCTTGTCGCACATTAGATCCGTGGACTCTATCTACCAGGTTGTGCGTTGTTTCGACGATGCCGAGATCATCCACATCGAGGGTGACGTGGACCCCGTGCGTGATCTGGACATCATCAACACAGAACTCAGATTGAAGGACATTGAGTTCGCCGAAAAGCATTTGGAAGGGATCGAGAAAATCACCAAGAGAGGCGGTCAGTCGCTTGAGGTGAAGCAGAAGAAGGAAGAAGCCCAGTTGGTAACTAGAATCATCGAGCTTTTGAAGTCGGGACAGAAAGTCGCCAACCAATCCTGGACTACAAAGGAAGTTGAAGTCATCAACACTATGTTTTTGTTGACCGCCAAGCCTTCGATTTTCTTGATCAACTTGTCCGAGAAAGATTACATCAGAAAGAAGAACAAGCATTTGCTAAAGATCAAAGAATGGGTTGACAAGTACTCCCCAGGTGACTTGATCATTCCTTTCTCCGTGTGCTTGGAAGAAAGATTATCCCACATGAGTGAAGAAGAGGCTGCCGAGGAACTAAAGACTTTGGGAGTGCAATCCGCTTTGCCAAAGATCGTCACCACTATGAGAGAAAAGCTTGAATTGATCTCCTTCTTCACTTGCGGTCCAGACGAAGTCAGAGAATGGACCATCAGAAAGGGTACAAAGGCTCCACAGGCTGCTGGTGTTATCCATAACGATTTGATGAATACGTTTATCTTGGCGCAGATTATGAAGTATGAAGATGTGGTCGAATTCAAAGACGATAACGCTATCAAGGCCGCTGGTAAATTGCTACAAAAGGGTAAGGATTACGTGGTCGAAGATGGTGACATTATCTATTTCAGAGCTGGTGCTGGTAAAAACTGAGCAAAGGATTTCCATCATATACCTCTAATTATAATTAGTACATATCCTATCTCAATACTCATCTCGCTACCTGTATCTAAAACATCCAAAAATATGGGGAACCAGTGGATTGCACGGTAATGGCAATGCACAGGAGGTTAGAGGCTAACTTTGCAACATTTGCTGTTTGACCTGTATATACAACAAGAAAAGGTGACTACATACAAGTAAAGAAAATTATTTACAAGCACTGGTGTGGATAAGTTAACGGCAACGTAACGATGTACTTTCAGCAATAGGAATCAGTTAAATAAGAAAGAGTACCACTTGTCCTTTCTCTTTTCACGCTCTTCTTTTGGTACGAAAGCCGAGACATGCTCGACAATCTTTTCGACACCAGTCTTCTCGTCATAATTCCTCCCAAGAGCATCAATAAACTGTCCTTCTGGGTCCATCAAATAGAAGAAAATGGAGTGGTCAACCAAATAATCTTGGCCAGGTTTCACGTTGGGAGGAGTGGAGAAATAAACACGGTACTTCTTACAGGCACTCTTCACGGACTCGTAGTCACCAGTTAATCCAATAATATCAGGATGGAACTCGCTTAGATACTCCTTCAAGACTTCTGGGGGGTCTCTTGCTGGATCACAAGTGATGAAGATTGGCTGCAGATGAATGTTCCGCTTTTTCAATTCATCGAGCCACACGCCTAGTTTATCCAACTCATCTGGGCAAATGTCTGGACAATGACTAAAACCAAAGTAGATGATTGAAAATTTGCCTAGCAGCTTCTCTTCTGTGAAGGGATTTCCGTCCTGATCAATCAGGCTGAAAGGGCCCCCGACCAAGGGTTTACCGTACCCTCTGTTCGCTTCAGCCTCTTTCTCCGTCTCCAGTCTTTCCTTCTCACGGCTGAAATAGTAGTAGATTGCACCACCAAAGGCTAGCAAGATTCCTGCAGCCTTCCAAGTTGTGAACTCAATAGACCCATCTTCCTCAACTTTCTGAGTATGAGTCTCAGTACCACCGATAGGTATCCTACTCAAAGGCCTCTTCTTATGGTGAGGCTCTTCCGTAGATTGCACAGACTCTTTCTTAGCTTCATTGTACAACTGGTTTGACGTGTTGAAACTTCTGTAATAATAGTGACTAAGACCAGTTGGAACACTTCTTCTTGCGATGGGATTCAATGATCTTGAAGTTTGTTTAATAGTACGAGAAACGTGCGAAAAGCCACGCAACATCTTGACTTGTTACTTCCGATTTAACTCTGGGCGAGGTTTCAACCAGTTATACTACAAATATCAAATGGATGCATTCAAGCGTCGATACCTTTTTTAACTGAAACTTTGAAGTATGTTGCTTTCTTAATCGTATCATGAAGTTTTGTCAGATATAGTGCTCACAGATACAAGGGACAAAACTTATAGGAGAAAGAGCAAACCCAGCTCACCAAATGCGGTGTTTGAATGCTAGCTGGTACGTGCAGAAATTTTATGGAAATACAGGTAACGGTTTTTTGTTCTTTACAAGAGGCACATTGGTAGGTACAGACACCACATTATGTACTATCTAACGTAAAGGTCTGATTAATGTTGATTACAACGTCACATTATCGTTTATATTCATTAAGTACAACGTAAATTCTACATCAGCGAATACCAGATCATTGAAGCAGTCTCCTGAAGGAAGACCAAGAAACAATTCTGCTAATGGGTCTGACAAACATCGTGGGTCACAGGATAGACCAGATAATGGTAGTGGAAGAAAGACCATAACGTACATCACATTACTACGTTCGTCTTTGTTCTCAAACAAATGCAGATTTGGTGTATCTTGTTGTTCATTCCTGATGGGCGATAACGATTGTAAGGTTTGGGTAAGGATTAGAGTTCTAGTTTACAATAATGCGGAATGAATATCCGAAGAAGAAGTTTGTTCATAGAATGATCAAATAACACACGCCTGAGAAAATGGATAGAAAAAGGAAAGAAGAATCCAGATTTATTGTTCTATAAGAAATAACCACCCCTTTGGTTATTGTTCGTCGTTTCTTGAATATAGTCATCAGGCACTGCGGAGAAAATCTTGAACGTCGGTTCGAGATCGTCCTCCACCTTCATGACACTGGCCACATTTCCACATCTATAACAATAATTTGGCGCTGACCAAACTGTAACCACATCCTTTTCTGGGAAATGATACTTGAACCCTTCCATGACCAACTGATGGGCTCTTGCGATCAAGTTTAATCCATTCACATGATTGAACTCGCGAGCAACTTTACTACCGAATAACCATCCGGCACCTCGAGGTGAAACCTGCCAAGCCTCTACGTTATCTGGATCACTCCAGAGAAGATCCGAAAATCCACCTTCATGAGGTACCTCTTGAGCTCTTGAAAGCACTCTGATTTGGTCGAGCATTCTAATCTCTGGCGACAGTCCTCCGTGCACGCAAAGGATCTGTCCGTCGATTATAGCTGCCAGAGTTAAGAAATCGAACACCTGACAGCAGTACTTCCAAACAGTGGTGGAGCCGTACTTGTTCAAGCACTCCTCATAAAATCCGTAAACCTGTGTTATCTGCCGGGACTCATGGTTCCCTCTGACTAGCGTGATCCGTGATGGGTACTTGACCTTCAAACACATGAGCAACGTGAACGTCTCCAAACTGTAGTATCCACGATCTACATAGTCCCCAAGGAAAATGTAGTTTATCTGGTCCGGGAACCCTCCTGCAGTCCGGAACAGCTCCAGCAGATCATGGAACTGTCCGTGGATGTCCCCGCACACCGTTACGGGCGACTGCACTGGCTGGATGTTCGATTCTTCCATCAACAGTTCCTTCATCATCTCGCAGAGCTGCTTCATTTCGGGCTCAGTCAACGCCTGGCATTTCTTGATCTTCTCCAGCCACAAATCCGGGCCTTTATCCGACATCTCACACTTCTGTTATGTCTAATATCCTATCGAGAATTCCTTATACTCCTCTACAGCACTTCACTCAACCGAAAACGCCCTGAAACTCTGATAACCACACTAAAAATCTGCTATAGCAAGCTTTGTTAACTGAAACTAACCGCTTAGTGCTCACAAATAAAGTGGTTCCTGCTTTATCTTGGTCGATCTACTTGTAATAAGCAACAGGAAATCTTAAATTTCCCAACTATTGTTCTTACGCCCGTAAAAAGTTCTCTCAAACAACAGAGCGGTTTTCCTTTCCTGTTTGGCTGGACTCTGTTATACTCTAGTATTCCAAAAGACCACTATACAAGAGTCTTATTCAGGGGCAAGTTCTGTGTGTTGGGTTCCTTTTTCTGTATTGGTTGTGTTCGACAAAATTTCATTTTAATGCTTTAATAGGCTGTAGGCACTAAAAGACCAAGATTTTAAGATGTAAGCTGTGAAGTCAGTTGCTTTACTTTTGGAAACGGTTTGAGAGATGATGTGAGTGGTGATGGTGGTGGCGTTGGGTTCAAAGAGTTACGTAGTTTATAAAGTAATTTTAGAGGTTAGTGCGGAGGAATTGCAAGAGCATTCGATAGGGCTAGCGTCATTTGTCTAACCATGAGTCTTCTTGGTTTAAAGCGAAGCGGAACACTATTTTCTCGTTTATGCTGGGGAATATCAGGGATATATCCGTAGTTTTGAGTGTGACACAGACCTGGAGACTTGGAAATACGTTTCCCTTCCATAGTTGCTGCAAAGAAAGGGTGACAAGGATGTTTTCGAGCGATTCTGGAGTATAATTCTCTGTGTACATCGCAGGTACTTGTCCTGGGTAGTCACCGATGGAGCGAGCGAGCGCATGTCGCGCAACCGAGTACGGAAGCTTGTTCGTGTTCCTGGGTAGCGCGTAATACAGGAATACAAGACGCAGCAGCGATCTGAAAGTTAGAATGGGCAGTTTTTCCAGCAAGACAAGAAGCAGCGTCGATTTTTTCAGCCAGGACTCATTCCTATGTAGCCACTGATTAACGCGGTTAAGGTTCCCTGATTTCACAGCAGCCACGAGTTCTGAGTACACGGATGCCAGCAGTGGGTCCCACTGCGCCACTCGATTTAGATCAGGCAGCTTCCCGATCAGAATTCCGCACGGGACCAACAACTTCAGTAATCTCTGCATGTTGTGCTGCTTCGCACTGCAATCCGGCAGCTGGCGCAGCAATTGATAGCACTGGTCAAATTGATGGAATGCATTCACAATCCGGTGGTTCAGCAGATAGTACCTTCCGAGATAGTATCTGAAGTGGACTCGCTCAACAACAGGGTACTGGTTGAAAGAGAAAATGTTGGACTTGGGCTTGAGGTTCTTGAAGATGTTAGAGCACGACGATGGAGAGTTAATGCGGAAGTAGATCATGTTCAGCTTGTTCGCAATATAAAGAAGTATCTTCTGTTTCCCCGACAGCTCGGAGAAACTGAGCTTGTCGTCGTCTACCCTGGACTTGATGCTGTTGAACAGTCTGGAGATGATTGACGCAACATGCGTCAGGAACTGGTGCTGGCTGGTCCCCAGAAGCTTGCGCTTGCTATCCAGCCTCGTGGCCATTGGAATGACAAGTTCAGTGGTCGATCTGAACAGCGGAACCAACGAATCCACCGGGTACACGCTGCTCTCGTTGGTCAAACAGCTGTTCAGATCTTGGTAGTACTGGAACACGGGAAAAGACGATTCCCACAGCGAATAGGGGTTCACTTCCTTGCAGTACTCCAGAAATGACTCCACCAGCGTGCAGAAACGCGTCCATCGGTTATCATAAACCGCCTGCGATTTCACCAATGCCCCTATGTCTGTGTTCTGCAACGACTGTTGCAACGTTCTGATCAGTTGTCCATTCCTTTCAAGGTCAATATCTAGCACCGAAAAATCGCCCTTTTTCAATGGCCCGAAAAACGTGTCCATCGCAATCACTCCATTCGCTTCTGGACCCCTGCACCCTTGATCCACGGCTGCCAGTGATCCTGAACCTGATTCTTCTCTCTTGAACTGCTGATGCGATGCCCTTCATACAGAAAGCCTGAGGCCTTTGGACGCAAATTTCAGTCACGTGATATATTCCGGTCACATGACTTTCACGTGATCGCGATGTCATTCTTTATAAACTAGCAAATCGCCATATGCACGACGCCTCAGTCATGTGGTCCTCCACGGCACGCCCGCCGCGATTCTGCCGCCTAACGCACCTTCCCCAGCTCGTGCCAATCACTGGCTCTGCGTTACCATTTTGCAGATTTTTTTCCATCAACGACTATATAAGAACAGAACTCTAGACATATGGCTTGGAATCATTGATCAAGACTTGAAGAAGATAGAATAATTGATAGCAGCAAATTGTCTATAGGGTTTTCTGATTGCAGACTGCAAGCAACAAATAATTATAGAAATGTCTAACACTGAAAGAACTTTCATTGCTATCAAGCCAGATGGTGTCCAAAGAGGATTGATCTCCAAGATCTTGGCCCGTTTCGAGGACAGAGGTTACAAGTTGGTTGGTATCAAGTTGGTTACCCCAACCGAAGCTTTGTTGAAGGAGCACTACGCTGACTTGGTTTCTAAGCCATTCTTCCCATCTTTGTTGTCCTACATGACCTCTGGTCCAGTCTTGGCCACCGTGTGGGAGGGTAAGGACGTCGTTAAGCAAGGCCGTGCCATCTTGGGTGCCACCAACCCATTGCAGTCCGCCCCAGGCACCATCAGAGGTGACTTTGCCATTGAGGTCGGTAGAAACGTGTGCCACGGTTCCGACTCTGTTGAGTCTGCTCAGAAGGAAATCGGCTTGTGGTTCAAGCAGGACGAGCTTGTCGACTACAAGTTGAACCAGTTGTCCTGGATCTACGAGTAAGTTTGCCTGCGTCCCTGAAATAGGTGCTTGGCAGAATCTCTGATCGGTCATTAACGTTCCCCTTCGGGTGCTGCACGCCATTGTCCGTGTTACGTACCATATGTAAGTGTGTTCACAGCGTGTATATAGACCGCATTAATGATAGATTGGGATTGAACAGTTTGATTGCAACTGAGAGGTCTCTTGAGGCCTCAAGAGAGGCCTCTTGCTGGTCTTTGCTTCTCGTTCTGTCTGTTCAATGAAAAATTTAAGATCAATAGGCATCCTTAACAACCAGTACACTGAAGCAAGACCTTCAGGGATGTTAGAGTAGTGTGTGAAGGGCCACAAACTAGCGCATAGACCGCCATGCTTGCCAAGAAAAAGATCAGGAAGAGGTTCAAGAAGAGAGGCGGCAAAACTGGTCGGGAATACAAGATATGCGTTCGTCTTTTACCACCTAACCTGACAGAAGAACAGTTCTTGGCTACATTAGAACAGCATAACGTCGACACCAATGTATTTCGGGCTTCCTTTTACTACGTACAAGGGCACTACTACAGTAAGGTGTTCAAACGACAGACTCTGTCCAGAGCTTATATACAGCTGGATTCGTTAGAAACCATTGAATCTCTGTATAAAACGATCAGGACATGCAAGTTTGTCGATGATATGGAGAACTCTATGATTCCTGACGTGCAGCTCTCGCCGTTTGTCAAACGGTTGAATATTTCAAGCGAGGTCAATCCAATCGAGGGTACGATCTTGAAAGATCATGTATTTCAGACATTCATGAAGTCGTGGAAGCTCATCAATGAGGACGAGACGAACTCTCTCAGATTTAAAGATTTGAGTATCATAACACCACTACGCAAGGAGCTAGATCGTGAACAGAGGATGCAACGTGAACTGAATGAACGGAAACAGAAAGCTTTGGTGGAGCTAGCTGGGGATCCTACGATTGCAGAGAAAAAACTGCAAAAGAAGCTCAAAAAGAAGAAGAAGCTTAAGGAAATGAAGAAGCTGAAGAAGAAACTAATGGTCAAGGAAAAGACAGGTAACTCCAGTAAAGATCCCACCAAGAAAACCGGGTCGGAAGCCTCTGGTATACCGCAAGAAAAAGCAAAGTCGAAAGGTAAATCAAAGGGTAAATCAAAATCGAAGTCAAAGAAAGATGGCACTCTAAATAGTGAAACCAAACAGACACCTGATAAACCAAAAGCAGCAGAAACCCCCAAGAAGAAAATTCTACTGAAGAAGAGGGAAGAACTACCGTCTCAGTTAAAAGATACACAGCCAACTGAAAAAAAGAAGAAGAATCCTAAAAAATCAGGTTCAGGCTCTAATACGGGGAAAGACTCGAGGCTTGAAGCTGATGACAATAATGAATCAGATAAATCAGTTTCGAAAAAGCGTGTAAAGTCCAAAAAGAAACCCAAGAAGAAGTTGGAAAATGAACAAGAGAAAAAGGGCAAGTCTGATCCAAAACTGAATTCGTCTGATAATCCTAAATCCAAAGGTACCGCGATTAAAAAGCCAAAAAACGGCAAGGTATCAAATGCGGCAAAGCCAGAAACCTAGTTAGAGCCGTGTTGCCTAGCATATGTACCGTTGTCAACAATTTGCTTCGGAGATCTAATAATGACATTTTCTAATGACAGTCGCTTTGATCTAGGACAACTAAGCAGTTTTGTGCACTAAAGCGTACATTTGCGTCCTTTTGGCCTGTCAACCTGTGGTCATCCACATACTTCAGGTGTCTTGGTGGCAAGTGTTCTAGATGAGGGCAACTACAGAGCTTGAGGCAGATATTGCCCAATTGACGTACGAGCTAGGACTTCGCGATCGCTTGATAGCTGATCTTAACGAAAAGCAGGCCAGCTTGCTGCAGAATATCACGGTGCTACAATCAGAGAACAAATCTTTGAAGTCTGATTTTGAAACCTGGCAGAAACTTCCGATGAGTCCCGTATCAATAGCTTCAGATGATCATCTCATTGAAGGAAAACAGGACATGGTCCAGCTACGCCTTGAAAGAGAAATTTTGGCTTTGAAAAACGAAAACAATATCCTTTCTTCTTGGATAAGAAATCTTATCACTGCTTCAGAAGAAACGTCTGCTCGGTAGCCTGTTCATACAATAAAGCCCATCACTACAATGCTTATGCGTCTATCAGAGGAATCGAACTTGGGCTCAAGTAAAGCACTGAATTTGGCCGTTACCCGGTCATTTTTTCACTCTAGTCTATATATTGAAAAATCAAGTATACCGATGAGGATATTTGGTATACCTTATAGTCTAAACTAGTTCATAACTGGGCCGAAGCCGGTCTCTGAGCTTTACTACGAATCAAAAAACAGACACTCTTAACGAGATATCTTACCAGGTGGTTGATAAGACTGATTTGGCAATTTTTGGACTTGAATTGTGAAAACTAGGAGCGTTCAACCGCGACATTGACGAACCTTCAAACCATCGTTTAACTACACAGAGCATACAAGCGCACCATGCAGTTGACGGGATTCTTGAAGAAACTAAAGAATGAAAGAGTATCTATAGAGCTGAAAAATGGCACTACTGTGTGGGGTATAGTACGGAATGTGTCTCCTCAAATGAACGTATCGCTGACTGATGTGAGGCTGACGCTTCCCGCAAAAAGCTCTGAAGCCACCTTGGCTGCTGTGTTTTTGTCAGGAGGCTCCACGCAGAACCAGGAATCCAAGCGGACTACCAGTCTGGAGTTTATCAACATCAGAGGTAATACAATAAGGCAGATTGTGTTACCAGACAGCATAAATTTGGAGGCCCTCCTAGTGGACCAACAAGAAGTTAACAGGTTAAGGAAACAAGGTATGCTAGGAACCGATCCAAACAAGAAGAGGACACTGGAAAGTAATGGGAACGTTCCCAAGCGTCCCAAAAGGGCATTTTAGTTGCGTTTCTTGGTTATCGCACATTTTTATCGCTTGAATCATCGGACTAAGATTCAATCGTCAGATGCAGTGCTGCAATCATCTTCAGATGAATCTACTTCTTCGTCATAGTCATCCCATATGTTGCACCAAGTGCATTTACCAAGCGGGATACCCCAAATCTCATTTTTCTCGCATAGCCAATCTATCAATTCGTCAAAGTGTATTATTCTGATCTCCTTTTGAACAGAGGAAGACCAGCAATCTGTGTCCAACGGATAGCTCTTCATCTTCCTGTGATCACGTATATATTTCTTCATAAGTTCATGTAGCAATTTGAAGGACACATCTTGCTCTGATGAGTTCCTCTCTGTCAAGAAGTAATACGATACTCTGAGATAGCACAGCACCAGTGCAGTGACGTATTTGTTGTTGAAAGATGGATGCGGTTCCAATAGCACTCTGAGTTGCTCCCATTGAGGCCGCAGGTTAATCAGCTTCATAAGCATGCATTTAAACTCGACACCACCGCACACCGTTAATTGTGGATGCTTTCTCTCATTTACCGTGCCCAGATCCCTCACTATCACAGATATCAGCTGAATCATGGTATCTCCCCTCAGTGCTGCAGGTGTTAGATTCACCTTGAAGTACATTGATGAGGCCACTTTGTTCCTAAAGATCTGAGGGACCACTAGTGATGCCGACCGATGGTTGAGTATCTTATTGGATATATTATCCTCTAGGTAAAATTCCTTAGACATGTTTGGTTATCTGTCGCTGTTTTCCTGTGGCACATATTCCATTGTTCCTGATTTCACCACAGAGAGGGCGAAAGGGGCCATAGATGGATCTTCTTTTGTGAACTTGTTTGTAATGACATGGATAATCAATTTCTATATAATATCCATATATGACCTACAATCCAAAGATTTAGTAAACGATATATACAAGTTTGGTACGGGTAGACCCCAATTCAGCTTCAGTGACCACTGCAGGAGCCACCGATACTCAGAACCAGCTTCTTTGCTTTTCCTTCTGTTTGCGTTCGAGTCTCCTCTTGTACTTAGAGCCTTTCACTTCCAAGATGTACTTGTCCGCATTCTTGATGGCTGCCTCCATCCGTGCAGTCTTGCTTTCCAATAGACGCTCGTGCTTGTGGCCCTTGGGCATCAGCACACCCTTCATGAACTTCTTTTGCTCGTATTTCTCCTCAAAGAACAGCTTCTTTGAAGGTGGTAGCAAATCATGCACTCCATAATTGTACGCCAGCTTGTACAGGTCACTCATGCGCCTGAGCGAGTACTTTGGCTCATGATACTTCCCGGTGGCAGGGTTCTTGTTGGGCAAGAAAGGATTTGCGTCAATCGCCGTTATCACTGATGGCTTGTCGCTGTATTTGATGTTAGGAGGATATTTCTTAAAGAAATTCTTCAGCTGAACAGGCAGCAGCTCAAAGTATTGTTTCATGCTAGCTCCAGACATTGATTTGGATCTTGGGACAATGTTTCACTTGTTGTAGACTCCCTACAGCATCTGAAAGAGCCGCTATCTCCAATTGAAGTGTTCAACTTAATCGTTTCTTACTATACAAAGCCCGAAGCTCATAAATTTTTCAGATCGATGAACAAATGATATTTGTCACGTGACTTGTGCCTTATATTCTGTTTCTAGAGGACAACTCGGGCTATTCTCCTACTTCTTTTTATCAACTGGTACGCACCCCTCCACCAACCGTTTCATAAAGTTATTTAGTGGCACGGTGGCTTGTTGGCTGCTTTTATTCTTCATTTTGGCTTCTTCTCATAGTATTTCAGCATCATCACAGTTTCCATACATGGTGATGAGCAAACAGGAAAAGAAGAACATTTCATCACTACACATTTGATGGATGATAAACAGGATTGTGAGCTGTACAGCGGCGGTACCGCAGATCTGATAACTGTACAGAAATCAGCAGATACAGCGGAATCGAAGCATGTCTGAAGAAAACAAGCAAGACGCCGTGGAACAGGTCACGGAAGCCGTTGAACAGGTTGTGTTAGGAGAAGATGGGCAACCATTGTCCAAGAAGGCCTTGAAAAAGCTTCAAAAGGAGCAGGAGAAGCAGAAGAAGAAGGAGGAGAGAGAACGTCAACAGGCTGCTGAGAGGGAAGCTCGTGAGAAGGAAGCTGCAGCTAACGATACTGCCAAAGAAAACTACGGCAAGGCGCCTTTGGTGCAATCGACTTCGAAGAGCGGAATCACCAGAATCCGTTTTACAGACCTTGATGAGACCACTGATGATGGCAGGGAAGTTGTATTCAGAGCAAGAGTGCACAACTCGAGACAACAGGGTGCCACTTTGGCGTTTTTGACTCTAAGACAGCAAGCAGATCTGATCCAAGGTTTGGTTAAGGCCAACAAGGAGGGAACCATTTCAAAGCAGATGGTGAAATGGGTCGGATCCGTGAACTTAGAATCTATTGTTGTGGTTCATGGTGTAGTCAAAAAGGTTGCAGAGCCTATCAAGTCTGCCACGGTCCAAAACTTGGAGATCCATATCACCAAAATTTACACCATCTCTGAGACTCCAGAACAGCTTCCAATCTTGATTGAGGATGCTTCCCGTTCTGAGGCTGAAGCCGAAGCTGCTGGATTGCCTGTTGTTAACTTAGACACAAGATTGGACTCCAGAGTCATTGATCTAAGAACTGTCACTAATCAAGCCATCTTCAAGATTCAATCAGGTGTGTGTGCTTTGTTCAGAGAGTTCTTGAGCAACAAGAATTTCACTGAGGTGCATACCCCTAAATTGCTTGGTGCTCCTTCCGAGGGAGGCTCTAACGTGTTCGAAGTCACCTATTTCAAGGGGAAATCGTACTTAGCTCAATCTCCTCAGCTGTACAAGCAACAGTTGATTGCTGCTGATTTCGAAAAAGTCTTCGAGGTGGCTCCTGTTTTCAGAGCTGAAAACTCCAACACTCACCGTCATATGACTGAGTTCACTGGATTGGATCTTGAAATGGCCTTTGAGGAGCATTACGACGAAGTCGTTGACATGTTGGCAGAACTCTTTGTTTTCATCTTCTCTGAGTTGAAGACTAGATACGCCAAAGAAATATCTCTAGTCCGCAAGCAATACCCAGTGGAAGACTTTTTGCTTCCAAAGGATGGAAAGATGGTTCGTATCCCATACAAGGAAGGTATCGCCATGTTGAGAGAAGCTGGCAAGGATGTCGACGATTTCGAGGATTTATCTACCGAAAACGAAAAGTGTCTAGGTAAACTTGTGAGAGAAAAGTATGAAACCGACTTCTACATTTTGGATAAGTTCCCATTGAACATTCGTCCCTTCTACACTATGCCTGATGCTGAGGACCCTCGTTATTCCAACTCTTACGATTTCTTCATGAGAGGTGAAGAGATCTTGTCTGGTGCCCAGCGTATCCACGACGCCGAGCTACTAAGAGAGAGAATGAAGGCGCACGATGTGCATCCAGAGGATCCAGGCCTAAAGGACTACTGTGACGCCTTCACGTATGGCTGTCCTCCTCACGCTGGTGGTGGTATTGGTTTGGAAAGAGTTGTCATGTTCTACTTGGACTTGAAGAACATCAGAAGAGCCTCCTTGTTCCCAAGAGACCCTAAGAGATTGAGACCATAATCTGCTCCATGTACTTTGCAACCAGTTTGGTCCCAGCACGTAGAACAGGTGTCTCTTTCAGAGTATCGGTTATAATCATCTAACGTACATAAAAACTTTCTTGGCAGAGATTGAGTTATGGAGCTGGGATATATCATATAGTAACGTACTTCAAATCTACTGGTTCGGCGATCAGAAGCCAAGCTTCTTGGCAGACTGACCTATGGCTCGCCTTTGTCCTACAGCCATGTGGCCATTGTGCGTTGAAGAGTAGTATATTTCATTGAAATTTGCAACTTTTCCATCTACACATTACATGAGAAGAGAAAGAACCATGAGCCAGCTCTCAATTGATCTTTTGGGCTCCTTGGGCCGGTGGTTTTAGGACAAACGGGATTGGTATCATTACTGCGGTGGAAAGGTGCAGCTTTGATGCCTCAGAACTCATCTTCTTTTCATTCCGAAAGGAAGAATAGAATCCATCTACATGCGTCTTCACGGAACGCTAAGCAGCAGGAATGGAACCGGGAATTGGTGGCTTTGATCATTAGATTGCTCAATGATAATGATCATGATTCACTGGCATTAATTGCGCGAAACTCGGGGATTCCACCGCAGCTCAGGCCGGCCGTTTGGCCCATCCTGTTGAAGTATCATCCGATGGTGATTTCTCCTAACATCCTGTCAAACACGCTTGTCTTTAAAGACGACGAACAAGAGGCTGAACTGCAGTACTTTCCGGAGGACCGTCCACTGGAAGAAGTTATAGAACTAATGGAGAATGACTTGAACAAGTACTTCCAGATCAGACATTCAATTCAGGCCCCAGCCGAGATTTTGGCAGTGAAGTCTGCCTTGAAGCAATGCGTTCTCCAGTTTCTCCAAAAATGGGGCAAGATCTGTAAGTACGAGTCAGGGTTGATTTGGATTGCTCTGGGTCTTGCAGAATGGTATCCGTTGGATAAAGGTACAGACTTGGTCCTTGGTGGAAGAAAGACGCACCACAATAACAACCCGCTAATTCATTTGTACAGCGAGTTCCCTCTCCCTGCTAATCTACTCAAAAGTTTGCCTGCGAATGAATTTAGCTTTGATGCTATTTATGAGAGACTGGTGATGGTCTTGTTCCATTCTCCATTGATGGGAGAAATTCCTGATAAATCTGTTTACCACTTGTTCAAGAGTGGTAGTCTGAACCAGCAATCACAGCTGTTCTTCAAAATATTTGCCAAAATGCTACCAGAACTGTACCAGCCTATTACGGATGAGGGTGCTCTGCAAGGCTCCAAAAAGGCTACATGGTTGTATTGGTGGATCAAATGTTGTGGCTGCCGAGTATTGCACCGGCAGGATAGAGGCAGGATATGGGACCTATTACTCGGATGGAGACCTCGTCCTGAATCGATCAACTACTACCTGGAGTACAACCACAAATCATTTGAGAGCATCTATTCAACGAAACTGAAGATATCTCCAGAGCTTCTACACAAAATTTGCAAAAGTGGGCACGACCAGTTCTGGTTTCCTGATCTGATGACACTATGTTTGGGCCACAACGGGCTTGATGCGGACGAGGATGTAATTCGGGAGCTGATACGAAGAAACAAGTACGGCGAACAGAACGAAGTGCTTGAGACAAAAGAGGACGAAATACCGTATTCGTTGCTGAACCCACATGCCCAGCTATTATTTATTTACGTCGCGATAATCCAGCATAACGAGTTCAAGCTTCTGGAGTTCGAAGAGACAGAGATTGCAGAGTTTCTCAGTAACGTACCTTTGATCTCGAAATCAGACTATTATAACTTCAAGAAAATGTACGAAGAAGGTGAATTGAGCGGAAGTTCTACTGACACCGAAGAATCAGCGGCTGGTAGCTCCAGACCTTCGACTGCGTCAAATCATATGATGATAGAGGTTGGTAACGATGACAAGACCGCCCATTCCTTCGATGACATCTACCAGCAGGCTGGAGACATCTGGAGAAATTGGACTTGGCAAGAAATGGAAGAATATATGGAGACATGATTCCTATTATCCTGGTCTACGTGTATACCCAGCACCGGTCAGCTAGACTTTTGATAGCCTTCCTGTAGTATTATTTTCACTCTGTACATGTAGTTCTCGTAGTATTAAATAAAGTTCTGTATTGAAAAATCGTGTGTTACTCTTGTACTAACATTAACTTTGCAGGATTAACTTTGAGAGAATCAGTTACTTAAGGGGCTTTGGTTACTATTGAGTGGTGAAACGCTGTCAAGAGTTGTATCAGCTACAATTTGAATACCCATGTTCTGTGCTATTAGCGGAAAACCACCAAGGAAAGCGGTTCTTTCGCCGAACTCCAAATGTATCTTTGAACAATCTTTGATTGAGCAGTACGTGGAGCAGAAAGGCACCGACCCAATAACGAACGATCCATTGGACAAAAATGATTTGATAGAGATTAATCTGACGCCACAGCAGTTTTCGCTGGTGGAATCACTCAATTCTGCGACAATTGCGAACAACTACAGTATTCCTAGTCTGTTAACTACTTTGCAGCGCGAATGGGACGCTGTCATGTTGGAAAACTTCGAGCTGCGGAAGCAGTTGGATACTTGTAAAAAAAGCCTGAGTGACGCACTTTATAGGTACGATGCGGTTGCTTCCACTGCTGCTAAGGCTTTTGCTGAAAGGGACAAACTAAAACAAGAGCTTACACAGCTCTCTACGTCAATTAGTGTGGATGAAATCGGTAACGGTTCTGATTCAGAAGAATTGCTGATGAACTTTGTCACGGAAATGACTGCAAAGTCCCAGGAATACGTGGTTGAATCAAGGAAATACAAGAAGAAGCTTCAACATTTTACCAATCTGTCCTCTATTCAAGCTGTTGAATATGGTAAAGCTGATCTACAGAGCAAGAACAGTGACCCGGATATGTCGAAACGTTCTGTGGTGATCAAGAATGGAACGAAAACGTTTGTATTTGGCGGTCAAGATGTTGAAATAAACCTGGAAGATTCCTGCGATTACGCGATAGCATATGACAATACACTATACACGTTCAAAGGTTATGAAATGATTTGTTATGATCTTCAAACCAAATCTGTATCATCAAAGCGGGAGATACCAGGGTTAGAGCAACCAGTGGTTTTCATGGGCTTCCCTCATCATATCCTAGATTCATATCTGATAATTGTCACAAATTCCGGAAATGTCTACGGATACGACATTATTAAACAGGCTCTATTCAGCATTTCAACATTGCAGCTGAGCCGTGGTGTGGACCTGATCAGTTATCACAAGGACGGAGGTCTTTTAGCCCTAGGAAATGGTCAGGAAGGTATCTTCGTTTTGAATTTACTGGACTCAAATGCACTGCCGATAGAGTTCCCGTATCCTGACAACGTCATTGGCGTAGATTTTGCTCTCAATGGGTACTGGATGTTTGTGTACGGAAAAACTGAGCTACAAGTCTACGATCTAAGGAAGGAACCTGGTACTCTGGCGATGGAACCAATCTCCTTCGAAACTCAAGTATCATGTCTGGAGCTGGACGACACCGGTAAGGGATTAATCGTGAATTTAGCTGATTCGACCTTGAGATGGTACGAATTTGTCAAGGGCCGGTCATTTGTGGAGAAGACTCAACTCTCCACGGAAGTCGGTGAATCCAACTGCATGGTTTTGGTGCGATCTGAAGACGCATATTTACTGAAGGTGGTTTCAGAAAAACAGTGCATAACGTATAAACTAGAATAGACAATGGAGGCACCATGTGTGGGTGATACTGAAGGTGTAGTGTGCCTTCGACATATCAAGTATTATAATAGATACCGATTATCGATTCCGGATGCAAATGAGCTTCGGGACCAGCCAGAGCGTTAGTGTGTGTTTAGCAGCAGCTCGATATCCTTTTTCATGTTGTTCGGCTTGACCAGGGCTGAATATCGCTTCCGCACCTCGCCCTTGCGGTCGACCAAGAACTTCTCAAAGTTCCACCGCACGAACTTGAACCCAAGAGGCCCAGGCTGCTGCGACTTCAAAAATTTGTACAAGGGAATTCCCTGGCTGCCGTTCACCTTGCACTTCTTCATGATACGGAACGTCACACCGTAGTGGTCTTGGCAGAACTTGCCAATTTCTTCGTCTGTACCTGGTTCCTGGTTCATGAACTGGTTGCACGGAAATCCCAGAATTTCCAGACCTTGGTCCCTGTATTTCAAGTACAAGTCCTGTAGCTCGTAGTACTGCTTCCTGAACCCGCACTTGGATGCTACATTCACTATTAGCACAACTTTGCCTCGAAGCTCGCTCATATGGAATTCTGTGCCATCTTTGTTCTCACAAGTGTAGCTATAGAAGTCGCAGTTCATCGGATCACCTACTTGACCACTGAGCACCTCAAATCCCGCAGACGAAAGCCAAGCCACTCAAACTGGTCACTGGTAATCTACACAGACTGTATGAGCCAAACCATAACCTAATAAACGCTAGTATATATAATACTCATCGATGCCTTGCAACAGCACTCGCAGCCATTACAGATATCTGTATAGGAGAGCTCTCCCCTAAATTTGGAAACTACCACAGAACCTTCCACAACTGATTGTAGTGCAGGACGATGAGCCCTTTTACCGGACTTGTGCCGATTTGCTCATCAACCTTTTTTGCTGCCCGATGAGGGCTTCCTTTGGGCTGCCTACTGCTGCCTTTGGCAACGAGTCTGAGACTTCTATGCATATCTGCAACCGGAAGACCGCTTGTTCGCTGGTATATGGCGGTGAAAAGGCCAAACTGACTCACGGAGATGAGTTGTCGCCGATGCATAGTTTACGAAATACCCTTGCTGGGCTTGCTATGGCCATATGGCTCTATGGCTCTATGGCCCTAGTCTAAGAATTCCGTTATGCTGCAGCAAAACGCAACGGACAAGTCTGCCAGATGCAGCCTCTGGAAGAGGCTGCGTTCGGAATTAGAGGTTTGTTGCAACGTTGAGGAGTAGCTAGTTAGGTGTACGACGTGAGATTACTCAGTATGTGTAGACTGGCTGGACGTGATGAGATAAGAGGTACTAACGCAGGTCACGTGGTCTTATGTTATCCGGCAGGTTTCAGAGGGAGACTGGTGTTTCCCAGCACACCATACGCACGAACTGTAATAACGGTCCAGGACCAGTGCATTCAGCCAGGTAGCCAACTAGTCGTCTGTCTATGGTATGCTCAACGGTATATATAATTCTGTCTACCTGTAAAATTTAGTACTCTGCATCCCGACAATGGACATGGCCCTGGAACTTGTCACAGCTGGCCAAGAACCAGTTGAAGTAGCATTGGGATACCTTACAGCGTGTGTCGACAACTTTAACTTGATCCGGTGGGAAATTGCGTAGTTTTGTCTCGATAAGACTTGTACCTTACAAGATCTATCTCGAGAACCATCCGTACTCTGCGGGATGTCGTTCTTCAAGGGGCTGAAACGAATCGGACAAACGACCACTCAACTGAAAATCAAGCGTGCCACCGATTCTGATGAGCTGGATGGTGCTACGGGTGCTTTGATGAACGAATTGAGCGTTCTGACGTACAGTCACAAGAGCGCTGCGGAAATATACGAGGTGCTCAGGAAAAGGCTGATGAACGGGAACTCCTGGCGCAGAAACAGCCACGATAGCGTAATACAGGTTTTGAAGACTCTCACTATTATAGAGTACCTGCTGGACAACGGTTCTGAGGAGTTCGTGCTGTGGATGAAACGACATCTTGCGCTAGTCGAGGCCTTAAAGGATTTCCAAGCAAGCAACGTGAACGACGGTCAAAAGGTGAAACAGATCAGAAAATTGGCGAGAGACCTCTCGGAAATACTGCGAGACGAAACTCTTCTGGATAAAAGAAGATCTGATATCATCATGTTCCGGTCCAGCGTCTCGACCCCCGGAAGGAAATCTACAGATAACAGTCATTTGACTACAAGAAACTCAATGACTGCTGCAGAAGAGGACATATTACCGGATTTCAACAAACGAATGCAATCCCGGTCTCTGGATTTACAACGACGGAAATCGACTAAAGTAAGTACCGACAGAGTACGATATCTCGCTACACTAACTGAAGAAGAAGACGGACTATAGACTTATCACTTAATGGAAACACTCTACATACTTTTGCGGCTTTGAGCTACTAAAATGTCAGGAATAACTGAAATATTGTAATCTCTTGAAACAACTAGCAGAGAGTGCAGCGAAGGCACTGGACAAGGCACTGGAGCAGGCTTTTGCATTGCACTTGGAACTCCGGAGATGTGATTCTCATCTCACTTGAAGTCCGGGTAATAGTTTTGTAGATATCTTATGCTTTTGAATCCAAATCTGCAGCTCTATCACTACAGAAGAATGATGTGTTGCTCAATATCAATCTCTTGAGGTGTTTGGTCTGAAATTATGTATCTTAAAACAGGGATAAGGAATCTCAGAATATCCAAAATACTTATCTCTAAGTCTCACCGGTTGATCTGGTCTGTTCTGTAGACTCATTTCTGAACTTAAGTCATAAAGATGTCTGGTAATCCTGGTAGCTCTTTAAGAGCTTTATCTCCTACCCCACCTGAGCGTGGCTCTTTTCCATTAGACCATGACCACGAGTGTTCCAAACAGATGCAGGAATATCTGAATTGCATTAAATTGGTCAGAGGAGAGAATGCTCCAAACTGCAGACTACTTGCCAAAGAATATCTAAAATGCAGAATGGACAACAAGCTGATGGATAGAGACGATTGGAAGCATCTGGGGTTGCCGTCTGATAAGAAAACTCCGGGTACTGAGCCTGCTGATGGCGAAAAGTGAAAACTAAGGGATTCGGATCGACCAGTTTTCTCTCTAAGATTGATCATGATGAGTTTTGTCTATATATCTTCTGACAAGCATCGATGCTTCGTTGTGATTTCGTGTACATATTATGTAGTTTGTTGTTGCTAATAATACAGCGGTCAGTATATGACCGATAAAAGAATCCGTTATGTGCGTTTGTGTTCGAAATGATGCTTTTCTGAGATTCAAAAGGAGATTCCTACAATAAGGCAAGCACCAAGTATTGATCTAACCAGTCCCAGCTGTTTAGATATTAACCGTAATTGATTTTTATGAGGTACGGAAGGTCTCATTCCGAAGATTCAGACTTGTGACGTGATTTGATGTGTCTCGTAAGGTTACTTTTGACGTTGAACCTTTTGTTACAATTGGGATAAGAGCAAACGTAAGGCAAGGCCCCGGTATGTATCAGGATATGTGTTTTCAGAGTACTGGGTCTTGAACAGACCTTGTGACATACTGGACACGTCCTTCTTGCCAAAGACTTTTCGTGGTTCAGCTCTTTGGGAGACTTCTTATCTGAAATGGTACGTGAATTGGAATTTGTGCTTTCAGTAGTGTGATTATGCACATACTGACCATCTTTATGTGAATATGAATAGTCAAAACCATTTTTGTGAGAATTGGTAGTATAATAGGGTGCGGCGGGCCCCGGTACGTTGGGTTTCCTTGAATTGCTCATCAAAAAACCTTGAGATGGATCAAAATTTCCTTGGATATGGGAGCCTGGAACGCTGCTTTGTAGCATGCGATTCTCTCCTTTGATATGAGCATTTAGATGCATCCTATTAGCATCATTACTCTGATTGACGTCAGGACTCACACTAAACCCATGCGGAACGAAATATGCAGTTGCGGGAGGCGTTAATGGAGTTATTACGGGCTCATTATAATGGCCTCCCGGAGGCGTCCCGGCGATGTACTGAGGGGCAGCTGAAAAGTATTGGCTTCCGTTAAAAGGATAAGAGGGACCGTTATAACTAACAGGGAACGGTAGCCGCCCATTGCGATACGGTATTACATGATAATATTCATCGTTCCCGCCGTAGACGGAACTGTTCCATGTGTCAGCTGGTGAAATTGGCAGTTGTTGGGCTACACAGGATCTTCCTTCAGGTGGGGGAATGTTGTTCTGATTGATACTCAAGTAAGAAGTAGAAACAGCTGGGATGTCAGTCCAATATTGCCGTCCGTTCTGCTGGTTATGACTTGGCAGTGGTATCCTAGCGGATTGGATAAACGTTGGGACTGAGCCATCAAGAGGTTGCGTTTGTCCATTCTTTAAGACCATTGTCGATCTGTGAACCGAGGCATGCGGGAATTTTGCATTATGTATCTCTTGTTCTGTTCTGTGTGTGTAATTGGAAGTGGACAGCCGCCTTGTATCGCTTAGTTCGAGTCCAGAAGGCCAATTTGGCTTATTTTGTGGAGAAACATGGTCTTTCGATACCAACTTATGACCATTCATTAGTGAGCTCAGAGGCGGCAAAGGATTTTGTCGTTTCGAAGGTAGGTTTGAAACCTCCGGTTCGGCGTTTTCGTTCCCTTTGCGAAGCAAGTTGTGTACCTGGGCCTTATCATCTGGATGCGTTAGTGTTTCGTGACCTACCATAGTTGTGGGAGCGTCTGACAGTCTTGGATTCTTCCAAGATCTTCTAGGGGTACTTCGCCCAGTGCCAGATGCAACAATGGAAAGTAACACTGAGGGAGAATTGGACCAGTTCGTGTACTCTTAAGAGACAAGAACTCTGGACTTCTGATATGCGTGAAAAAGAATTGAAAGCCGTGATAAAGCTTTAGCTGTGCAGCTGCAATCGCCTGTCAAAGATTCGGCTTCCCTGGCTGCGGAATTCGTGGATATTCTTACCAACGGTAACCCCTAAAGAAGTTCGCTTCAAGGGCTTCACAGCGTGGTCACGGGCAAGGATCCAAATGGAGTCTAAATATGTCAAAAGTATCGATAATCAGCTATGTCTCGGTAGCAACGTAAGACCTGCGAGGTCTGTTCTCTTGGGCTGGTCTTGGCGTTTTATTTTTTTCAGCGTTTTGCGTGGAGAACTGGTTTCGAGAGCACGAAAGCACTGGGCACTAGCTCCAGGAACCGGCCTTTGCAACGCCGTAAAGTCTTGTCGGTAGTCCCGCTTTCTTTTGCACGCGGACGCCAGCACAAAGCACTGGTTTGGCTTGTGAGATGTTTTTGAAGCTGGACCTGGGCAAAAACTGTTAATTTCCGATATCTCGCAGCTTAAGCCAGATCTGATAACCAGGGAGAAGACTTAATCCGAGACTTGAGCATACGGATGGACTCTTGGGCCTTGCTGTTTGGTCGGAGGACGGCAGCGCTTTTTTGAATGCGCAGATCTGACCGAATAGTCTGTTGATATTCGTGCTGTGTTCTGTTCCTTTTCTCTCAAGGTTCGGGACCCTCAAAAGTTCGGGAAAAAGTTCAGGCCTTGTAGTTCGAGGCCTAAGATGACCCAAGTGCAGCCAATGTCCGTTGTTGAGAGTGCCAAGCGAAACTACAACCACGGGGAGTGCGCAACAGGGGAAAGGACTCGAGTGCTGAACAGTGCAGAGGGTCCCTGGCCGAGAGTTGTGTTTTCAAACTTGGAGCTGGGTCCACTGAATGGCAGTCTTAATATATTCGACGGCCTGCACCGTGCATTTTGCTACGACACGGTATGTCTGACAGATCCATACGCTTGCCACCGAGAGCCTGCACGCAAGCACATTCCAAGCTTTGCTCACTCTACGCTACAGACTGGATAGAACGTTCCTCCACAAGACGGAAATGCCACACTTCCTGCCCTTCAGGCACATGCGGCCTGCACACAAACAAGGTTCCTCATAGTGGCACGCCGATAATGACCCAGAAAGGTAAACTGCCGTCCTACTGTGCAGTAAAAACACCAGAAACCCAGGCAGGACCAGGAACTCTTCCATCGCACTTCTCCGCCTACACAATGGATACAGACATCATGCACGGAATCCCCGAACGTCTGGGCTTCTTTTCGGAAGTCCTGCTGCCCAATCAAGAACGGTCTCGGGGGGGTTATCTCAAGGGCAAGCCACGCAGGCGCAAGAGCCCGGCCCACAGGCGCGCCGCAACGCTCAAAAGAGGCAGCTTCTATCCGTCCAATTCCTGTGTTGCCTAGACAGAAAGTGAATCGGCCAACAGCGTTGAACACAAAAAAGAAAAGGGCACAGAAAACTCGGAAAGAACACAGCCCATGTCTAGCAAGACTAGCAAGAACAAGCCTGTTTCCGGCTGGTGAGGGTCGAGCGCTGGAAAGGTGTGGCGAACCGCAGCTTCAGACTTTGTCACTCTCCGAAACTCAGATCTCAGATCTCAGATCTGAGATCTGAGCTCTGAGTTTCTGGGTTTCTGGCTGCAAGAAGCCCGCCCTGTGCTCTGTGGTAAGTAACGTCGTATGTGTAGAAGTCTTAACTAGTAGGACAAAAGGGCTACGTGGCCAAAAAGAAGGCACGCAGAGAGACACGCCCCCCAGGAGTCGTTTTGGGGCCACGGCACCATTTTCAAGCGCATTTCCTTGAACAGGCGTATACCACGCAGAAAATTCGTTCTGCTGAGAAGTCTCCATTTCGGGGAAGCCTCCGCCGGCGAGAAGTTTGCAGAGGTAACCATGTAGAGAATATTTCTCAATCGGGGGAGCCTGGCGGACAAGTCCCAAACAGGCTTGCAGGCCTGGAAGGTGACGTGACGTGAGGAAACGCTTGCCTGGCAAGGCAAATTCACAAGCGGCTTCCAGATCATGTGTCCCAAAATAAGCGTGCATGGGTGGCCCCGGTACAGGAACGATCTTTCACTGTGACGTTTCGGTCTACAGAGAAGTCACTACAATGGGGTGGCTGGAAATGTGCTTCCAGAAGCTGCTACGGTGGCTTTGGTACAGGAATTGGTACAGGAATTGGTACAGGAATTGGTGGGCGTGCGCGCGGCGGAGTGCGGGGCTGTGTTTCGAGAGAGAGTCCTGCAGCAGCCTGGGTCTTGGGCTGCAGCCCAAGTTTGTTATCGGTGGGTCAGGAATGTTTGTGAAACCAGGTTCGAGACTTGGGCTCTGAAAAAAAAAAGGTAATTCCCAAGAACACTGATGGCTTCACGCGGAGGTTCCGGTTCTCTTGAAATAGTGCCCTTGCGGACGACAATTAGTAGTGGTGCGAAGCCAGAGCGGCGGCCGAGTAGCAGATAAATTTTTTACAGCGGAGCTCCGCAGAAATAGAATTCTTGTAGTGCAAGGTTTGTGCAAGACCTGCAAAATCTTGAGAGTAGGCGGAAAACGGCAGCTAAAGCGAGATTCAGGATCCGTGCAAGCAGCACGGCCCGATAGAGACAGCGAGGTGTTGTTGCCAGGGGCGATTGTGTAGAAAACTCACTGAAAGATTATCTGTAAGAGTGCTGCCGGTAAGAATGCAACAAGAACAAGAACAAAAAGGGAAATAAGTTTCTTCAGCGAAGCTTCGGTTGCCCGCAGCGTGGTCTCTGCAGCTATAACATGTCATCGGAGTAGCTTCAGTGTGTATTCCAAACATTCTCTCCCAGGACAATCACTTCTGTGGAAAATCATGGGACAGGTGGTAGTTAGAGCAGACTTTAAAGGAAAATCCTTTGTGAGTTTTGATGATTCTTCCAAGATATCCGTTCAAAAAAGACAGCCAACTTTGGGAACCACATCTTCGCCCAGCATTGCTGAGACCTTGTGGCTGGCTTTTACGACAAGGCGTATGGTTGAAATCCGGAAAGCAGGTTGTCCTTTTGGGTGCAGCTGAATGGGCCACGACGAATGTAAGGGACACTGTACCGCAAAACATGATTGCAAGAAAACCCACGACACCGGAATGGACGAGTTTCCAGGCCTGAGAGGCTGTGGGAGGCTGGGTCAGCGTATGGGCTCCGGTTCGGCAGCATACCGTGCGTATTCTGATGCTAGAGCGCCAAAATGAGAATGGGATTTACTGTGCAATACCTAAAGCAACAGCAGAACCCACAGGCATGCGCCTCGCCCGCGATACAGTTATGAAGAAGCTAACAAGACTCAAAATCGGCTGGGCCTCGTTTTTTGCCTGCAATTGCGACTTAAAGAGCAACCCGGATGGGTTGTAGCCTGTTGGATTACTGGAGCATGCAGCCGAGATTTTGTTGACAAGCCCAGCTGAGAAAAACGGCAACCTCTTAAAGGACGGTAATCCCCGTCCTTCGTACGAGCATTCAGCAGGACCCCCAAATCGTACGACATACCCAAGTCTTGACTAATGTTCGCCTCATATGCACGATACGCCCGTGCGATACCCCAGACCAAGTCCCATGCTCTGTGCCATACTTTACACGCACTCTCGATGCACAGCTCGTCCGCCAATATGTTATCTCAGATCCAAACTGATCGCACATTTACGCAAGTGGGAAATAATTACTCTTTAGGAAGAACAGATGCAGAATTCAAAAAAGAACAAGCCGCATATTTGTTTACAAAATGCAGGCCCTGTGTACTTACAATCGGCCTGCTTCCGTTTCATACGGATACCTCGCAATCGTCGCCCGTTTTGGCCTCAAAGTATTGTGAACACACCTTACTGTTAGAGTTTCTTTTTCAGCTGAAATTTCCGTTTTCCATTATTACTGCAGTACCGTTGACCACAGCAAGTAGTTTGAACGCATCTGCATGGAGATCTGTGATGTGCAGCGGTCAGCAGAATTGAACAGTGTCAAATCTTGTAACTTGCGATTGTGAGCTATGCTTGCCTGAATGCCAGCTGAGTGTGCTCAGAAGCGGTCTTTTTTTCGCTTCTCTATCAAGGGAAAGCCGAGTTTCGTACAGGTCTGATGCGATGCATTTTTCAGAACCGGCATAATAATGCAGCAGATATATCGCGCAGAAAACTCAGTAGCTGGGTGGGTTCAGTATCGTGCCGAAATCATGCCCGGTACATGACCGCATAGCCGATCCGGCCGCAAAGTGCTGTGACACATTGGGTTCCGACGGAACTGCTGCCGCTATCACGACATCTGCAGGTGATAGTGCCTGATAGGAGAAATCAGGGCAGTCCGCATAAGAGTAGTGAAAATTGTGCGAATTTGGTGCTGCGTCCCTGCTGTAGAGATCAGGCCTTAGAGAATGCCATTACTTTCCCGGCTATGCCAGAACAGAAGGTCTGAAAACCGATATGCTCATAATCCGGGTAAAGTCGGCAAGTGACGTACCTGTGGCAGGGTGGACACTAAGGCCAACGTTTCCGGAGCACCAAATTCCGCTAACGGCTCTGGTGGAACCAAGGGATGCAGTGCGGTTTGCTGTGCGCTGGGAGATATTTCTTGTTGCATAAAACCTGGGGACCATTGTCAAATGCAACTGAGGTTTTCTTCAGAAATCGGTGCTTGACTTGACGACAAAAGTAACCTCAACAGCGCAGGAGCTGTGCAAATCAAATCGAGTTTCAGTGTGACTGTTTTAGAGCGCAAATGGAATAGCGACCGCGTTTACTGCAGCTTTTTGACCACCAAGTCGTTACCTGTCAAACGAGCCAATCTGACCCCTACTCCGTATTCTCTCACCCTTGTCTATCTCTTGGTTTTACTCTTTGTTGGTTTAGACATGCAAACTGTTCGATCTGGGCTGTTCCGCAGGATCAAGTTCTATGCAGCTTAGAAAAACCTTGAGGAATCCGTTTTTTCTCGAGAGCTGGAACTTTTTCTTCTCAGCTATCTGCGGACGAGCCGCATCGCGCCCCAAATCATTATTGTGGCCATATGCTGGTCAGGAGTCATATGTGGTGTGTGTTTCAGCCGGATCACGGAGCCATTCTCATCGAGCGATTGGCTCATAATTTTTTTTTGTGGTCCACAGAGAAGCAATTTTCAGAGTCGCTTCATAGAAGCTAATATGTGCACTATTAGGCCTCTGATTTACTTGGTCACTTTTTCAAAGTCTTAACAACAGCCTGGCGTTCCAAGAACCCCTTTTCAGATTTTTGTTCCACCTAGATCAGAATCGAAACTGAAGAAACAAAGAAACAAAGAAACGAAGAAACAACCTCCACTTGGGAACCAAAAATCGAATTGAGAAGAATTATGGACCGTATCGTATCATTCTGATGTTCAATTTTCGGAAACTCGTTGTTACGACATCTGTTGCTGCACCAAAGCGACGGAAATTTTTGGAAATCTGCGCACAGATTGCCTTTGTGTAGCCCCAAAGTGCAGATTCCGAGGCGCGGTGCTCCTACACCAGCACGCACTGGCCGGAACAGCCACGCTGCCTGGCAGAAACGCCTCTTGTTGCCCAGTAAACCCAGGAAGTCCTGCCGTGGTACCGAAAAATTTCTGAATTTTGGTATGTGGCATGAAACGGACTGTGTCCGATCTCTAGACCGCTGTTCAGAGTGATATGCGCTGAACGTGGACTTCGGTTACAGCTCAGATGCGCTGAAAACAGAGCAGCTGAAGCGCAGCGGTCCTGCGGGGCGAAAAGAATGTCTGCTGGCACCCGTTCTTTTTCTCTCGCAAAACGGGTTCTGATCTGATCCGGGACCAAGAAGGTACCCTGGGCGCGCTCACAAGCTGCACGCCGTGCTGCCGGGCCACCAGAGCTCCTCTGAGCCACGCATTGACCCGGCCTTCACACTTGTAGACCTGTCTGCATGTCTTGACTTGTTTCCAGCTGGAAGGAATTCTTTTCAGTTTCATTGCGTCCACAGAAGGGACATATCGTAGGCACAAGGTAAGAAATCAAGCCAGGTTCTTCGAGAAAAGGTAACCTGGCTTTTATGCGGGTTACGCTGCAACCTGTGCTCGAACCTAATACATGTCTGAGCAATGGTGTGAAAACTCGCCCGTAACCACACCCGTGGATACTAGGCACCAGATTCCTAGCATTACGGTAAATTTCTGCTTTTCAGTACCAGCGTCCTGCTTTGTAGCGATATTTTCTTGGCTTGCAACTGCAGCAACAACCGATTGGGGTCTCTAAGTGCCCTGTACCCTGTGCACAGGCTTTCTACGTGGCCGCAAAACTTGGCCGGAAATCACTACATGCACGCTCTGCAACACGAGCACCGCATCTTGTACGTGGTACATTCTTGTTCCGTTCGGCCTGCCTGGGCTCGAACAATGTGTAAATCCATGCCACTTTGATGTTGGCCAGTTTCCACTTGTTGACGTCTGTCGAAGTATTGGAGGCGGAACGCTTGCGTCGGGGCGGAGGGGTGGAACCTGTGGCGGGGATACCGGGACACGGTGGGCTCGTCTAGCTGGCGGTTCGCAGCTCAGGAACAGGTGGTGTTGCAGCCACCTGCCTGCTGGCTGTCGGCTGCGGGCTGGTTAGGCTGCACCACGTGACCGTTTATCTTCCATACAACTCCGACTTTATTCCTTAACTTCCAACAATTAGAGAGTTTGGCCGAGTGGTTAAGGCGTCAGATTTAGGTTTCAACAGTTGCTTCCAAGCACTGTTCAAAGCACTCTGATATCTACGGATGCGCGGGTTCGAATCCCGTAGCTCTCATTATTTTTTTCAATCCCCACAAAAAACTGTGGCGTCCCCTAATGACTCATGTCACGTGACACGCACCCCGCAGGATCCAAAGCCTGCGCAAAGTCACCTGCCATTCGGCACAGCACCAGGCTGGACCCAGGACAACGCCAATGGCCAGTTAAGCCATGAGGGTGTGTAATTGTGGAGTGTGATGTCTTTTGCAGGACTCTCGAGTCAAGGTTTCCGTGGCTTTAGTTGGCTAAATGGATTCTGTTCAAAGTATATAAGAGCAAGATCCGAGCGATGAGATGGAAAGAAGAGATGGGAAGATGAGATGGAAAAGTGAAAAATTGGTGAATAGGGGATCTACAGGCCCAGATCACCATAGCAGATACACAGGATGCCATCACACTTTGACACTTTACAATTGCACGCTGGGCAGGAAAAGACTGCGGACGCTCATAACCCAAGAGCGGTGCCAATCTACGCTACTACGTCATATGTGTTCGAGAACTCAAAGCACGGCGCAGAGCTGTTTGGGCTGGAGACTCCAGGGTTCATCTACTCGCGGATCATGAACCCTACCGTGGATGTGCTGGAAAAGAGAATTGCGTCGCTGGAGAACGGTGCTGCTGCGCTAGCCGTGGCCTCCGGCCAGGCTGCGCAGACTTTGGCGATTGCCGGGCTGGCGCACGCTGGGGACAACATCGTTTCCACATCGTACCTGTACGGCGGCACGTACAACCAGTTCAAGGTTGCGTTCAAGAGGCTCGGAATTGAGGCCAGGTTCGTGGACGGCGATCAGCCAGAGGACTTTGAGAAGCTGTTCGACGAGAAGACCAAGGCTGTGTACTTGGAGTCCATCGGAAACCCAAAGTACAACGTCCCAGACTTTGAGAAAATCGTTGCCGTCGCACACAAGCACGGTATCCCAGTCGTGGTGGACAACACCTTTGGTGCCGGTGGTTTCTTTGTGAAGCCAATCGACCACGGTGCTGACATTGTCGTCCACTCTGCCACCAAGTGGATTGGCGGCCACGGTACCACCGTTGCAGGTGTCATTGTCGACTCTGGTAAGTTCCCATGGAAGGACTACCCAAAGAGGTTCCCACAGTTCTCGGAGCCATCCGAGGGATACCACGGCTTGGTCTTCAATGACGCCTTTGGTCCATTGGCGTTCATTGGTCACGTGAGAACCGAGGGTCTAAGAGACTTGGGTCCAGCTTTGAATCCATTCGCTGCGTTCTTGCTATTGCAAGGTGTCGAAACCTTGTCTCTAAGAGCCGAGAGACACGGCCAAAACGCTTTGAAGCTGGCAGAATACTTGGAGAAGTCCCCATACGTCTCTTGGGTCTCTTACCCAGGTCTACCATCTCACTCCCACCACGAAAACGCCAAGAAGTACTTGACCAACGGTTTCGGTGGTGTCTTGTCCTTTGGTGTGAAGGACCTACCTAGTTCTGAGTCCGAATCCGATCCATTCAAGGCTGCCGGTGCTCAAGTTGTTGACAACTTGAAGATCGCCGCTAACTTGGCTAATGTCGGTGACTCCAAGACTTTGGTCATTGCTCCATACTTCACCACCCACCAACAGCTAACTGACGAAGAAAAATTGGCTTCTGGAGTCACTAAGGACTTGATCCGTGTCTCTGTTGGTACTGAATTCATCGACGATATCATTGGTGACTTTGAGCAAGCTTTCGCTACCGTCTTCAACGGCCAACCTCCACAATAGACTCTTCACAGCATGATGTGACGAATTGATGATAAACTCAAAAAGATCACCGATACCTGATTTGAGGTGAGCGAAAGGATGCTATCCCGCTGATACAAAGGCAATTTAAATTTACCTTGGAGTTTGGACTTTATCTGGTATGATTCCAAACTTTAAATCTAAGGGAGCAGAGTACTTGTCGATGCTCGCTACAGTGTTATAGAACGTATATATTTAACATTTGTATGAATCTCGTTTTGGAAAGACTTTAATAGAGCATGTTCTTCTTTTTGTACGATGCTGCTACTAACTCCAAAGATGGCTTGTTTGACATTTACGTGCGAGCTGTGTATGAACCAAACGGTAAATGCTAAAGAAATAACAATGTACACTAACCAAACAAGAATATAAAGAATGTTAATGGTGAAAAGATCATTATTGGGAGTGGGGTTTGCGGATACCCAAACCGTTACTGATAGGGTATTGATTCAACTGCATCTGTGGACTGCAAAATTCACTCATTCACATTCAGTTTTCTGTTCATCTTTCAAGTATCCGCCCTTGTCACAAAGATTGAAGAATATAGAGTCCTTGTCTTCGAGGAGCTTCTGTGGAGCGTCAAATTCCTTCACTTCACCTTTGTCCAAGACCAAAATTTTATCACTGTCGAGAACAGTATCGATACGATGCGCGATGGTCAGAATGGTACGGTCTTTGAACGCAGTACGAATGGTTTCTTGAATGATTTTATCAGTTTCTCTATCAACAGCAGCTGTAGCTTCATCTAGGATCAAGATCTTCGAAGGGTTTAGTAATGCCCGAGAAAGACAAAGGAGCTGTCTTTGACCCATCGACAAGTTACTACCGTTATCAGATATTTTAGTTTGAAGAAGATCGGTAGGCTTTTCCTCGTCATCACCCATTTCATCCACAATTCTTTCGATATGAGGTTTGAGATGAGACAACTCAAGTGCTCTCCATATCTCAGCGTCAGTATGACGATTGAATGGATCCAAATTACTTCTGACAGTTCCTTCAAACGCTTGGGCGTCTTGTGGAATGATTGAGAGCCTACTTCTCAAATCGAAAAGTCCAATCTTTGAGATATCCACACCATCGATGACAATGCTACCTTCATATGGCTCAAGTAATCTGAATAAAGCGAGTGTGAGTGTAGATTTACCAGCACCAGTCCTACCAACAACACCAATTTTCTCTTGATGTTTAATGCTGATAGATACGTTTTTCAACACTGGATCCAAATTCTCTCTGTATTTGGTGGTATAGTTCGAAAATTGAATTTCACCTTGAGAAGGCCATTCTTCTGGGGGTCTATTATCCTCCACAATTCTAACACCCTCTGGTTTCAAATCCCGGTATTCAATGATTCTTTCAACACTGACTATTGTCGTCTCAATATTCACCGCCATTCTTACGATCCAGACTAAATTTGAAGATACTTGTAATGCGTAGCTCATCAACAAACCGATAAGACCAGCACTGATTGGGTTATCTGTCCGAAGAGTGGCCAAAGCCATTAATGAAGTCATCAAAACAACAAGAGCTCCAATTGATTGTAAACGCATGGTTAACCATCTGTTTGTGGATCTGAAGTTAAAGATGTAGTTGATGTTTGCTTGAACATTTTGGAAATTGTAGTACTTGAAGATGTTAGCATGTTTGTACGCATTAATGACAACATATCCATTCAACGTCTCACTTATTAATGACATCACTGGAGAGTATGATACACTTGTCAAACGTTTCAGCTCTCTACAGAGCACAATGTAAAGAAGTTGGTAATAGTAATAGATGCCCAGCAAAATCGTGTTGAATAACAAAAACCACGGCATGTTCACTGCAATGATGACGAATGTGATCACATAGTCAAAGATGCTACGGAAGAAGAAGGAAATAACATGCTGAAAGTCTTCGTCAATAGAGTTGATATCGGATGAGAATCTGTTTACTATACGCCCGACAGGAGTAGTCTCAAAGAATGACATAGGGGCCAATATGACAGAATGAGCCATTTCGTTGTGAAAGACCCTAGATGCACGTAAAGAACAGTACAACATCATAACAATCAATCTGATGAGTTCAAACACCGCAGATCCAGTTCCGATCAAAGCATAAATTCCAACATACCACCAGATTTTATCATTTGAGCCGTTGCTGAGATTGTCCTCAGACCAATACTTCAGCCAGAAACTCTTTGCTAAATCAAGTAGCTTCATGAGTACCATCATTATGAAAAATATGGCAACCCCCAATACACCGCATGCTTGAATGTAGGCCTTGTAAACAGAACCTTTGACTCTACCTTCTTCGGTATTTTCTGCCTTCTGTGCAGTCTTCCTTTCATCTTTATTCAAATCAACCAATGGACGAGGTTTCAATGTAGCAATAGAGGCTCTTCTGGAAGCGAGTGATTTCAGTTCTCTGCTTGCACGATCCTCTTCATATGCCACGGCCGGTCCCAACCCGGATGAGGTTTCAAAGTCAACAAGACTTTCTGTCTGCTCAAAAGAAGATTCTGGTTCTTCAGTCTGTTTATGTTCAGCTTCGATTGTGTCTGAAGCAGTATCTTCGGCATTTGTCTCTTTGGAAGCATATTCTTCAATGAGCTCTCTTAAAGACGATTTTGTTTCTTCTCCATTGTTAGCGATATCTGACATCACTCGTTCGTAGCTGTTCTTTTCCGTAATCTTGCCATTCTTTAGCAAATAGATCATGTCTGAGTTTGCAAGAACGTTCACAGCATTAGTAGTGAGGATAACAGTCTTTTTGCGTAACAAACCATTTTGTCTATCCAGAACTTCATCAATGATATTCTTGCAAACATGGGAGTCTACCGCACTCAAGACATCATCTAGCAGATAAAGATCAGCCTTTGAATAAACAGCTCTAGCAAGTGACAATCTAGCCTTTTGGCCACCAGACAGAGAAATACCCTTTTCACCCACGATGGTTTCATCCCCGTCAGGTAAGATTTCCAAATCTGGTATTAACTGGCATGCTTTGATTGTCCTTTGATAGAACTCTTCGTTATATCTGTAACCGAACAAGATATTATCCTTTAAACTAGCGTTCATAATCCAAGGCTGTTGTGGACAATATGCAATGTTTTCGGCCCTGATGACAACCTTCGGTTGCAGAGCTGGAGTTTCGTCATTTGATACACATGGTAGCTGACCCAAGATAGCCTGCAAAAAAGTACTCTTTCCTGATCCAACTCTACCAACAATACATGTTAATTTTGCTTTATCAGCTGTGAAATGATCAATGCTCTTGAGCGCAACCCCCGGAGAACTGACCTCTGCTTCTTCGTCGGCGTCTTCAGACTTGACCAAATGTTTGGGCGATTTCCACAGGAAAGTTGCATTCGATATTTCAACGGTAGGGCCTGGGGCAGTAGCCTTGGTAATTTCTAAGAACGATGAATCCAATTCCTCGGCTGTCAAATATGATCCCAATCTTTTCAAGGAAACACCTATTTCAATGACGTTACTGATCATGTTGGGAACAGTGAAAAGACAGTCATTAAGCATGGAGAATAGTGTCAATGCAGGGAAAACGATTTGTGGAGACAAGACTTCTCCTCTAAGATAGTTGAACAGAATAAACGTGGAGCATGTGACCAACAGTGGGATGAAGTTCCAACAGAAATACATGAAGTTGCTCACAATGGCAATTTTCTTCAAGTTACCTAATTCCATGTCGTTACGAACGTGACTCAAGCGATCGTACATAGGCGTTTCCCAAGCGTAAAGTTTGATGGATTTCATACTGTTCAAAATTTCTGTGACCGTCTTGATTCTTTTGTCCTTATACTTCATCTGGGTTTGGAACAGGTTTTTGTACAATTTGGTCAAGTAGCTGTTTATGGGGATCATGACAACGAGAGAGACCAAACCACCTATGGTAGCTGCTCCCAGCAAGAAATACAACGAAAGTAGAACACCTACAAGCTGAATAGGAGCTCCAACAAGGACCTGGCCGTTCTCAAAAAATCTCTGAATTCTGATCACATCAACGGACACCAGATTCATTACATCGCCGCTTTCTTTGTTGTTGCGGGCCTCTAACGACAACCGTAATGATTTATGGTAAACCAACGACATCAAGGTACCTCTGATTTTCAAACCCGCCTCAAAGATATTGATGAAGAACTGGTTTGAGATAATGGTGGACACGATATTCAACAAGAACAAGCCAACTGCCACAAAGAGTCCATTGAGGACAGGCACAGATCTTTCCGAAGGATCGAACGTTTCGATGAACAGTCTCAACAATTGCGGCTGGATGATAGACAAGACGTTTCTGCCAATTTCATAGCTTATGGCCACCGCGATAGTAGGTCCGAAGGTTTTCAGCAGAGCCATGAACAGCGAGTTTCTGTTGGTCCAGAGTTCGTATTCCCAGTTCGCTTTGACTCTGTCTGTGGCCTTAGCGATCTCCAAATCGTATGGGGGCAAGGGCATGTTCGAGGGGTCCTCGATCTTGTTCGCCCGGTACGTGTTCATGATCAGCTCGTTCATCCAGGTGAACGAGATGCTGGCCAGCACGTTCACCGGTGGGTATATGCCGTTGTCCGTGAAATAGTCGTGCAGCTGGGGCGAGTACTGGAACCAGAACGTGTCATAGCAAAACAGCAGTAGCGAGTTCACCAGCAGCAACACGTCCACCAGCAGCGCGGCGTCGCCGCGCTTCACGACGTTGTACTTGTCTCCGGAATCCGCATTGCCCAGTCTTTGGCCGATCTGGTACGCCACCATGGCGCTGTACACGATGAAATAGAAGATCCCGTGGCCCTGCGCACACGAGCTCTTGTAGTACGCCAGCCACGTCGACCCCAGGTACACCACTGCCACGTACGCTAGGCTCAGACCGATGCTCCATTTCGTATAGCTGGGCTCATCCTGCACCCACGACAGCTGCACCACCAGCAGCACGCACTGAAACAGAACATTGGACACATGCACCAGATGCCCAGCGCTCATGTGCCGCACGGTCCAGAAGGACTCAAACCGGAAGCTCACCGGGCCATTCTTCTTCACTCTCAACATCGCATACTGTATAACACCTATAATGATGAAAAACCACGTGACCACGCAACTAACGTATGCAATGAAACAGGGGTTCAGTGCATTGATATCTGCCGTGATGTACGGCCGCAGGCCGTACTCACACCCCCCGCTGCCTACTTCTGACATCCTGCGCATCGCTCAACCGTCTGCTTCCACCTGCTTCCTGCTTTTCCCACTCTTTCATCTTCTTGTTACCTTTACACTTTGCAGATCATCTCTTCATCTCTCTTATATACAAACGTTAAACTTATCAACGTTAAACTTCCAACGCTGTGCACTCAATGGTCATTGACCAAATATCCGGCCAAATCCCGAGCAATGCGTGAGTGAAATACCAGTGCTTCGCCGAGTGCTATTGTTCGACACCCGAGTCAGGATTGGTCAGGGTCTCGAGACGGAGCTAATGCGGAGCCTAGGGCTGCGGAAAATTTCTGGGTGAGGGCCCAGAGAGAGAAGAGGTCACGTGACGCGATTACCCAATCCGAGAGAAGTTACCCGGATCTGCGCCAGCCGGTTCAGAAGCGCACGTCGTCTCTGACAGCGACGGGCGACGGGCGCAGGCGGGTCTCGGAGCGCAGCGTGGCCGGCAGCGAGCGGGTGGGGCTGTAGAGCCTGAGCGCCAGGCTGCTGAGCAGCACTGAGACGGAGGACAGCGCCATGGCGGCACTCGCCCATACGGGCGAGAGCCGGGTGTTCTTGTACGGGTAGATGACGCCTGCAGCGATCGGCAGAGCGGCCATGTTGTAGACCAGGGCCCAGGCGAAATTGAATTTGATGCGGCCAAAGACTTTTTTCGAGAGCTTGAGCAGCGCCAGCAGCGAGAGCAGGGTGTTGGTGGGGGACAGGAGCACGAAGTCGCATGACGTCATGGCGAGCTCCGAGCCGGAGGCCAGGGCGATGCCCACGTCGGCCGCAGAGAGCGCAGGGGCGTCGTTGATGCCGTCGCCGACCATGGCCACGACCCCGCGGCCTGTGCGGCCGTTTCGGCGCGTGCTGTTCCTCTGGATCCATTTCACCTTGTCGGCCTTTTCCGAAGGCAGAACCTCTGCGATCACGTGATCGATGCCCAGCTCCTCAGCGACAGCGCGTGCGGTGGTCGCATTGTCGCCCGAGATCATGAAGCACTGGGTCCCGTTCTTTTTCAGCTCGTGGATCACGTCTTTCGCCTCGGGACGGATCTCGTCCCGCGCACCGCACATCATCACAGGGTAGAAGTTGTCGTTGCCGAAATACGATCGGCTCTTGATCGCAGTGATCATCACACTTTTGCCCTTGGCCTTCCACTCGGCCAACAGCTTCAGTTGCTCCGACGTGATCTGGCACCGGTGCTCGCGCAAAAGACGTTCGTTGCCGATAATTGCCATCTCAGGATCAACCTCCTCCCATATCTGAGCCTCGGCAACAGAAAGATCGCTGTCCAAGACAACTTCACCTTTAAGGCCACCTCCAGCAATCTCCATCGGGTCAGGTACCTTGATGGTGCCGCTTTTCTTCCCAAATGTAAGGTCTATAAACCTTTTCACACCAAATGCTATTGGATGCCTCGATCCGGCCTCCATGTCTCTGGTTACCTCGATTCCAATCTTGGCTAGTTTAGCATTACTGTGCAATGCATAATTCGTCACAGCCATCTCAGTACCCTTTGTCAGAGTGCCAGTCTTGTCGAAACACACAATGTCAATTTTACTACCTTCTTGAAATGCTGCACCACCACCACGACATAGAATCCCGAACCGTGCTGCCATGCCTGATCCAACAAACAGAGCAGTGGGGGCAGCAAGACCAATTCCACAGGGACACGCAATGACGAACACGGAAATGGCGAACTCCAACGACCACACAGGCCATCCGCCAATGTCAGTGTCAAGATAATGCTGAGGTAATTTTCCAGTTAGGCCTAAAGAGATCCAGATAACCCATGTTAATATGGCCAGGAAAATGATGATGGGCACAAAATACCCAGTCAAGACATCCGCTAAACGTTCAATGGGAGCACGGTTTAGTTGACCATCTCTAACAGTATTCACAATTTGATCAAGCAGGGATTCACCATCTAAAGAAGACACTTTCGCAATGACAGAATTCGACCCTACATTGACTGTGCCAGCAAAAATTTGATCTCCTCTTAACCTTAACATAGGAACGGATTCACCTGTCAATGCACTTTCGTCAAACTGACTTTCACTTTGAACAATTATACAATCCAATGGAGGTGACTGACCGGGAGAAACCTTGATGTAATCTCCGAGCTCCAAATATTGAACATCTACGGTATCCACTTCTCTGAACTGTTTGTCATACTTTTCCATCAATACTGCTGTATTTTGCTTAAAATTTCCAAGGTTACTGATAGCTGACGCAGTCTTAGATTTGGCTAAACTCTCCAATAGTCGTCCAATAAGCAAGAAGAACGTTAGAAAGACGACAGAATCGAAATATGTAGTGGAGAGACCTTTATGCATTCCAGCTCCAGACATGTTCTTTGGTCTGCTAGCTGAAATTCCTAGAAGGGCAATACTTGCAAAGTAAGCCACAGAGGTACCTAACGACATTAGCATGTTCATACTACCAAATCTGAAGAGACGTCTTTTCCAGCTGTTGGAATGCTTCCACAACGAATACACCTCCTTAATCGCTTTTCTATGGAAGATATCTGCCACGAAAAAGTACACCGGTGTACTCAGGAAGAAAAGAATCCAAACAACTCTAGCAGCATCACCAACCCATATCGGTTCTTCTACCCATTTCCGGAATTTGTTTTTAGACGGCAGCAACGCCATACCCACGATACCAAAAATAAAGGTAGGAATTGCAACGATAGTGACTAAAACTAATCTTTTCGCGATTTCGAGCGTTTCTTGCTTGGCCATTTCTTTCAAATGTTCTTCTAAAGTCACATCCTTTTCAATCACGACATTAATGTCGTTATGCTCTTCAGTTCGTAACTCTTCTTTTATTCTGTTAAAAATGTGTCTAATTGTAACATCTCTCTCTACATTGGGAATGTAGGTGAATCTGACATATGGATGCTTCAAAGTGAGCTCTCCTTCGTCTTCAATTATAAGCTCTGCATCAGCAATATCTCTTAGTGATCTTATTGTACGCACAGGACAATTCGAACAGAACATCCCTTCTATCTTAGCGGTAACATGTCTTGTAGGTGACTTGACTGAAATATGGTTGGTTAAAGTTGGTGTCCCTACTGCTTCGTAAACAAAACCACAATCCTCAACCGTTTCCTTCAGTAATTCCAGTTTGGAAGGTTCGATCGAATCCACGATAAAGACCCCGACTTTACTAACAACATTAACAGCAGTCTCGGTTACAAAGTCCAGATCTGACACCGCATTGGTAATTGAACTAGCACATGCTGCACATGTGATACCTCCGATCGAAGCAGTGACTTTGTACTTCTTTTCTGTGAAAACAGGTAACACACTGACCAGCTGTATTGAAATGTTGTGGTCTCTGACTATGTTAATGATATTCTGACATGCATTCTTGTTCGGCACCACAGCCAGCACAGTCTTGTCGTCTCGTTTGAGATTTGTCACCTCGCATTTACTCTTGATATCTTCCAAAATCTCATCGATGCCCTCAGTGCTCTCAATGTAAAACTGCGCTCTGAAATGTGCTTTATTCGGATCCTCCTGCTTCTCTTTTTCTGACTTGTGAGTCTTCACATCGCTGCTAGACGAGGGACCCGCCTCAAGGTCAAGGTTATGGAGCTCTATGGGCTTTTCTTTGTCTACGGTGATATCCGTCACTGGAATTCCTGCTTCTGTAAGCCTGCCCAAAATTTCATGCACATCTAAATCACTCTTGAAGGTTGCAGTGTGTTTCTGCTTGTGAAACTTGATCGAAAGTGAGTTCTTGCCCAATGCCTTCTTTATGGCTCTTCGCCTCTCTTCTCCATCGATGTCATCAAACTTCACCCAAATGTTGTGTGACCAGATCATCGTTGCTTGATAGCTCTTACTTTTGCAAATTGCAGCTCTACACGCTCTATCTCAGATTTAATCATGGCATAAATCTTGTACTATAGCCCTCATCACTTTGTCCTTATAACTGTCAGCATTCAGGAGCCTTGAGTAACTTCTGCTGCTTGCTTACCTTATCATAAATTCCTTAATAATTATCCTTTGTACTAAAACACCTACATACAGCACTATTCTCGCAATAACATTGCATGCACTACAAAGCAACCAAGAACCAGGGGATACGAGTGCTAAGTTTCCACGATTTCCTCAGTAAAGAAATTGGGTGTTGGTAAAATCCGCGAAGTCCGTTAGTCATATTGTTCATCTCAATTAAAGGCTTGAACAAGTAAGAGCATCGCAGATTTTTCAGATAGCTTAGTTATACACAGTACGAATAGATAGCAGAGACGAGATAAGATGCATGGCTCTTAGCTGCTGATCTTCCACAGCGAGGAACGGTGGGATTTTCGGCAAGGAGAATTTTTTTTATAGAAAGAAGGGACTCTTACTTAACACTTGGTAACAGTAAAGAGAGAGATGCATTAGCTCTTCAACGTAGGAATCCCTTCTTCTTCGTAGGAACAGGGGAGCTAGCGGGCTGGTTCGCAAGAGAGAGTTCAAGCTGGCGCTTTTTCTCCTCTAGAGCCTTGAGCTGGCTGGTTAGCTTGTCCTTGAGCTCCTTGTGTCTGGCAAACAACTCGGCCTCGGATTTCTGTAGCTTCTTCTCTTTCTCTTCCACCTTCTGCTGGAACACGGCCTTCATCTCAGCCTCCAATTTGGCCAACTTCACCTCGTGTAATTGTTTCTCTTCCTTTTGTCTCGTTTCAGGGTCGAAGCTCTTGAACACAGAGTTGTCCTGCTTGATACCCAAGCCAGTCAACTTCTCAGATCTGTACTTCTCATACAACACCTTGTTCGTACGCTCGCGTAGCTCTTCCAAGTACTGTCTGATTAATAGGTCTCTGAGATACACGAAATCAGAATGCTTTGTATTGTCCACCTCGATAACACCCCATGGGTACGCACGGCCTCTGACCTTTTTTCCATCCTCAGTGGTGACCTGGTCTGTGGAACCGACCACAGCAAATGGGATCTTGTCAAAAATGTTCTCGTTGTCAGTAGAGTCGTCGTTTCCTAACATTGCGTATTGAGGGGGCTCAAATAATTGAACGCCTGCTTGTTCAAGTTGCTTCCTAATGATACTTTTGAACGAAACGATCTCTTCGTCGGTCAAAATGTCTGACTTGGCGATGACTGGGATCAAATTACACTTGGAATGAACTTGTTTGCAGAATTCGAGGTCCAATGGTTTCAATCCGTGACCTGTGGGCTCGATGAAATAAAGACACGCGTGAATCCTGTTGTCTTGCAACGTCCCTCTCTGGATTTTGTTTTCCAACTCGAGGTACTGGTCGAACCTGTGGTTGATCTCATTCACAATTGGTTTCCATGAGTCTGTGTTATCGATCGCGTCACCGAAACCAGGAGCGTCCACCACGGTCAACTGCAACTTTACGCCGTTTTCTTCGATCTCTGCAGAAACGGTCTCAATCTTCACTTTGTTTTGCACCGCGTCCTCAGATTCAGTTCTATTCTCTTTCTTCACAGACACTTCTCCGGAGTTGTCCTCAAGGTTCAACGAATGCACGCCCTGTGTAAGGGTGTCCAGCTTGTATAGCTCTCTGTTGAACAACGTGTTGACCAACGTTGACTTACCCAGCCCTTTGTACCCAACGCAGAGCAAGTTCAGATTGAAACCGCGGCGAATCGATTTTCTGTGCCATTGCTTGGGCAAGTTCGCAAACCCCACGTACCCATTGATCGTGCGGCGGATCACCTTCACATTAGGCTGTTCGGGCAGCACCTGGCCCATGGCCTGGCTGCCGTTTTCCTGGTTCACTGGAACGCTTTCTGTGCCTGTACCGTTCATATCCACAAAGCTGGGAGCGCCATGATCCTCCTGCACGCTTTCTGCGCCGTTCAGCACCGATTCCTCTCGCTTGAAGGACATCTGCTCAGACTTAACAGTCTCACTCATCACATCAGCCATTGTTGCGCTTGTTCAATTCCAGATAACTCTCTCTAAACCTAGCGCTGTACTTTCAAACAACTACCCACTGTTTCTTGTGTTTCCTGACAATCGAATCCACTAATAATACGGCCAATTCGGCTGATACTGACCTTCTGGCAACACTTCTTTTAGTCCTTGATCACATTGGATCACTAGTTTAGATTTCTATATTTGTGGTTAGTTCTATAAATCTGACAGATCGCGTTTTGATGAAACTGGGGCAAAAACAGCCAAAGGAGGCACTTCCTGTGGTATCTGAGGCTTGAAACACACCCGAGGGGTCTGAACTAGATAGCAGATGAAGGGGGCGCATTTTGGTGCTAGTTTGACCGCTAGACGCCTGCCTGAAGTTGATATTTGTAGCGTCTGAGGCAAGAATGCTGCGGTTACCCGGTCACGTGGCAAACTATTCTGGGAAATCTAATTCGGGTCACGTGATTGAATTGTTGGTCACGTGATTTATTTCAGTTATCAAATTCGAATCAGCATCGCGTAAGGTATAAGAGATGAGATGCTACACACGTTCGGCAGAACTCTGTTGTTGAGCCTGTGGTGTTGCGGCAGCCGTAGAGCGTTTGCAGATCTAGAGTTTGGCCTGTAACAAGGAATACTTAGGGTGAAATGTCAGATAAATTGAACCAACTGCTGACTGAGGGTGCTAAGCAGTATGCCAACAAGAACTATGAGCTTTCCGTGGAAGCATATGCTGCCTTGAACGAGTTGTATGACGCTGAGAACGAGGAACCCAACCCTGATTATCTGTTTTTGTATGGTAAAGCTTTGTATCAGGTTGCATTGAGCAGATCCGACGTTTTTGGGGTGGGAAGCGTGAAGAACCAGGACGAGGATGAGAGGGAAACCGGAAAGCCGGGCCCTGGATTGATCCAGTTCGGTGAGGAAGAAGAGGAGGAGCAAGAGGAGGAGCAAGAGGAGGAGCCGGACGCGTCTGAAGAAGAGGAGCAGGAGCAGGATTCTGAAGAAGACGAACAAGAGCAAGAGCAAGAGCAAGAGCAAGAGGAAAAGGACGAAGTAGAAAAGGACGACTTTGAGAATGCCTGGGAAATCGTGGAACTGGCCAGATCATACTACGAGTCCAAGATCAAAGAGGGCACTAACGATAACGACCTGAAAACCAAACTTTCAGAATGCTATGACTTGCTGGGAGAAATCTCTCTAGAAAGCGAGAATTTCCAGCAAGCTTGTTCAGATTTCGAAGAGTGCTTGAGGCTGAGGAAAGAGGTGTACGAGAAGCAGGATCCCACAGACCGTAACATCATTGAGTCTCACTACAAGATCTCTTTGGCCCTCGAATTTGACCCCAACCAGTACGAAAAGTGCAAATCTCATTTGGTAACATGCATCGAATTGCTGAAACAAAGGTGCGACACTGTGGCTAAGGACGATGAGGAGCTGAAAGAGCTGTTGGCTGAACTGCAGATGAAACTGAAAGAGCTTGAGGACTCTGAAGCGCAAATGGACTCGCTAAAGAAAGATTTGCTGTCAACAATTCATTCTGTCACTGGTGGCGCGTCTTCGCAACCATCGGAAGTGCAAGCAAACGACCTTACGTCGATGGTCAAGAAACGGAAACCCAAAAACGGGTCTCCCTCGGGCCATGAACAGAACAAGAGGTCTAAGAACTGAGTTTCTTCTGCATATCCTTTTTCTTCTCCCTTACCAAGGTGCAATCCTAGAGTAACACGGACAAAGCTCATAAATGTCCACTACAATATGTTCTTTAATACACAATCCAGCCTCGGAGTGTAATTTCCTCGTGCATCACTTCCAGTGGCCATGATGCATGCCACCACCTTTGTCTCCAGTCTTGTAGATCTTCTTGAAATCAATCCACAGATCGGATGTTGCCATTTTCCGCTACGGCTATCTCAACTGGTTCCAACAAACGAACGTCACCAACACTTCGGGGAACATCCACGATGTACAAACCCTATTATTCAACTTTGCAGACAGTATCTATGTAATCTAAGGCCCGTTCTTGCACAAGTCGTTAGGCAGAAAACGATACAAAAAGTTACCGAATTCAGAATTAGAGTTATGTAAAGAACATGTGTCACGATAAGGCAATTTGGCATTCGAACCGCTCGGTGATGCGCTGACATCTTCCAGTATGCCTGGTTGCTTGTTGTCTCGGAACATAGAAATGTTGTGTACTTCTTTTGTACTGACGTGAAGTAGATTGGTAATCTTGGGTGACAAGATGTTGTGTTCTTCGAGAGAGTTTTAGTGCTACATGCAGGAACAAGGTTCGCTGGTGCATATCGTGTGTTATTCGAACACAAAAACGCTGCTACATGAGGCTGGTCGTAAGTGGTTGTGACAATTTGGAGACTCGGCTTACACTAGAGGCAGCTAAATCCAAGAAATATAGTTTTGGGTTTGTATTTGAATTATAAAAAGATCAGCTGGACCTCTTGGGCTTGGGGCTATGCGAACGGTCAATATTCATGCGTTTAGTGAGCTCCTCAAAAGATGGGAGCTTCTTTGTTGGGCTGGTCTGCCTACTTGTAGAACTTCTTCTGTTTGGATTACGTTGTTGGTTTGAATTCAGTGGTCCATGTTGAATGTTGGTTGAAGCTGCAGGATATACCGCAGAATTGATAGGAAAGTATGCACTGGGTCGTTGTGGTAGCATGTTGTATGGCGCTTGGCTGGCTGGGGTCGTTTTTGGCCCTTCCAGAAAGTTTCTGACATGTACAGAGTTGATAGCTGTACCGAGATTGGGAGTGAGGTGCAACAGTTGCGGGTTCAGCTTTGATTCATTCTGCTGGAACGATGATGAAGCCATGTGCGTGGTATACTGTTCTACTTGGGTGTGTGAGTGCGGTACCAACTGGCCCGGAGACGAATGAATCATTGCGCCTGGTGCATACACTTGTCTTTGACCCTCATAATGGCCCTCGCCAGCATGGCTAGGGCTACTATTGAACCGGTACCCTAGTGCTTCTGGGCTTGGTAAAATGCTATTGGCCGCCATTCCTACTTGCGTCCTAGTCGTTGGGTCCACAACAGTCTGATAAAAATCCCTGGATATTTGAGACACTGGGCTGTAGTATTGCTGGTACGTTGGGACGAAACTTGCTTGCAAGTCCTGGCTTTGAGAGACGTGCTGCTGCCGTGGTCCCTGTTGGCATGAGGCCAATGTTGCATGCGGAGCGAAGTGTTGGAATCCCACTGGTAAAACGTGTGGCAGCGGAGTTACGTGGGTGATCATGCTGCTTCCGTCGTCAAAGTAATGCATAGGTTGGGCTGTCCTGTCACTGAGCCTTGCGTTGGTCTCTGAAGACGAGGAGCAGTCTGACTTTGGAGACACTGAGCCGGCAGGAGAGTTTGCGTCGTGGATAGCAGGATTCCGATCCGTTCTGTTCGACAGCGGGCTCTCTGTGAGGTACAAATCTTCTGGAAATACCTCCAGTCCTGGGGCGAGCGCTGTGTCCCTACCAGGCTTTGCATCAGCGTTCAAATCCGACCTGAAGCTCGAATCTCGGAACACATTGCGCTGCTGCTGCTTCTTCTTGACGTTTGTTTTCCACCAGTTCTTGATCGAGTTGTCGCTCCTGTTGGTTCGGAGCAATTTGGCCACCAGCGTCCATCGGAACCCGTGCTTTGCGACCAGCTGCTTGATCAGCTCGCCCTCGTCTTTCGTTATAGGCGTTTTGTTCAAATTCGGTCGGAGATTTTGATGATATCTCTCACGGCACTGTTTGGCGGACCTGGTCTTCAACTGGAGCGAGATGTCCACCCACCCCGAGGGCCCGTACACATCTATCAGCTTGAGCAGCATCTTGTCCTCTTCTGCAGACCACAGGCCCCTGGTGGTCCTGGTTCCCGCCTCTGCTGGCACGCTGCAGCCCCGGCTCTCGGTCTCTTGTTTCGCTGCTGAGACCAGACCTAATTCCAGCCTGGTGCCTGGCTTCTCGTCCTGCACTTTTCTACTACGTCGTGACATGGACCTCTTCATCATAAGATTGCCAGCGCCCTGCCCCTGCCGTCTGCGGTGGCTCGGCCTCGCCTTGCTGCCTGCGTCCAGCGCTTCAGGTCCGAGATCTCTCGTGGCCCTTACACCTTGCGTGCTCGACTTAAATGCGTCGTCGAACCAAGGCACGGACAAAAGCTGAGATACTTGGCTGTGCCTGTTACTACGTTTACACTGCTCACACTGTGGTACCAAGATAAGCTTTGCAGAACAATGGTGGGGCACCACCCGTTCTGTCCTTCTTTGATATACAGCCGATCTGAGCGTCGAAATGCTCTGTGCATATACCGGCCAGGATCTTCTCTCTGTTGCAGGAAATCCCAAGACAGGAAACTTCCGCGAACTACAAGCGTCTCGGCCTGAAACCTGCCGTCTACTGACTAATAAGTCTGCAAGCTGCTTGTCCAAGCGATGCAGCTGGTAGCATCAGTGTTGTGTTGAAAACCGAAAGGGTGTTATGCGCTATTGAGCCTTTTTTTCACCTAAGCTTCTGTACAGACTTGTAGCCATTTTTCTGGCGTAAAATTTCGTTCAACGCTAACAGGCACTGCAAATCGGGATCAAGAACAGCTTGTGCGATTGTTTTGCGGGCTGGAGAATTTTTGGACGGGATTCTGTGCGTGAATGTAATACCACGGCAAGCACGCGAGGACGCCTGCGCGCACGCTATGCGCGCAGGCGTGCGCGTAGCGCGTGGCTGACTGCGTCACGGACCGCAACGCAAAACATTACGTAGACTGTGCGTAGAATATCGTCGACGGGAGTAAAAGCAAAATTAGGAGCGGGGTCCCCACCGCACGGTGCGCGAATCGCGGCATGCGGGCGTTTCACACGATCTGTACGCCCGGCGCGCCGCCGGGGCGCCGCAAGAAAAAGAAACGCTGTACGGGGCCGGTCTGCGGGCCGGTCTTCAGGTGTGGATCTACCAGGTAACCAGGGGCGCGCAGAGCGCAGAGCGCCCTCGCCTGCTCGGCGTGCTAGGCGCGCGCGCCGTGAGGTTTTTCCTGTCGTGTGTTGCCGGAAAAATCGCTTGGAAACATTCTCATGCTACGAAGCGAAACGCTCGGTGCAGACCACAACGCGATTCTCGGGGTGCGCAACGCGCGCAACGCGCGCGTTGCGTTGGGGCCCGAGCGGCCCAGTTTCAGCACGCTGGAATGTCGGTTCGGCTAACCGTTTGGTGCAACCTCCTCGCCACACTTCTGCGCAGAAACCACGTGTTCAAATCGGGCTGCCAGCGTTCGCAGATGCCCGTTTTTCAAGTGGTACGATACCGATGCCATGTCACAGATTACAAATCCCACAGCGGTTCTCTGGCCCCCGCTGTTCCGCCAGCAGACAAGCGGCCTTCTGATCTGATTTCGGCGCATGATTCCGCGCTTGCATCCGTGGCGTTCCGGAATCCTGGGGTCCACCAGGGTACCTTGCGGTAGTGCAGGATACCAAGCGTACCGAGCGCACCGATGGTACCGATGGTACCGCAAGGTACCCCAGGGTACCCCAGGGTACCCCAGGGTACCCCTAATCTGCAGTGTCTCCCGAATGTCTCATGAGTTTCTGGCCACAAAGTTACGGCCGATCCCAGAACAAGGTCTCCAGCAAGCGTGCTACAACGGGCATTAGAAACACGACGTGTGACATTGTGCATGCTGTTACTACGGCTGACACAAAAATTGACCGAGTTGTCACTATTTGGTTATCACGGATCAACGTCAACTTCTTGCAGAGCAAAAAGTGAAAAAAAATTGAAATTTACGAAATGTGTGAGTTTATCAGACGTATTGTTGTATAAGTTTAGCAGCGGGCGAGCCAAGCAGCGTGATACCGGTAGCGACATCGCAAGAGGGTCACAAGAGGATCACAAGAGGATCACAAGAGGATCACAAGAGGATCGGAAATGAGCGGTTCTGACGGACAGACAAGTGTTGCAGGCCGGTTTTTGGCGCTGGCTAAAACGGTAAAGTTTGCATGGTTCTTGGGCCATTTTCTGGTGGTTGTGAGCAGTGTTTTCTACTGGGCGTCGTTCAGGAGCGCGCCGTTGACCAACACCTGGTACAGACTCACGTTTGTGGGCGCCGTGCAGTCGTTTGGTGTGCTGGTGTACCAGACGTACATGCAGGCGCAGGCTGCGCAAGCTACGCAGCCTGCGAAAAGCGATCTGCGTCACGTGATCAGGGACGAAAACGTCCTGTACCTGCTGCTCGCGGCGGCGTGGCTGGTGCTGGGCGCCCGCGTGCCGCCCGCGACCGTGCCCTTCTTCATCATCTCGCTGTTCCACGCGCTGACGTACGCTGTCACGGACCTGGCGCCGACCGTGCTGCTCATCCGCGACGTCGCGCACCACCCGTACCTGCGCTTCATCGACTCGCTGGTCTCCAAGAACCACGAGAACTCGCTGAACGCCATCTGCAACTCGGAGCTGCTGTGTCTGCTGTACACGCTGCTCAGACTCGTGCTGTTCAGACCCAGCTCTGTGCTGGGCTTCGCAGCCATGTTTCTGTTTGTGCGCTTCAAATGCTACAACTCTGCGCACATGAAGAGAAGCATCTCGAAATGGGAAGTGCGGCTAGACGGGCTGATCGCCCACCCGGCCGTGCCTCCGTGGCTCAAGCGCCACTACACCAATTCGAAGCTCGTGCTCAGACGGCATCTGGCGCTGCACCCGCAGGCGGCAGCCCAGAAGGCCAGCTGAAGCGCAGCTGGCTGCCCTGCCGGCTACCCTGCCGGCTACCATGGTACGTACTCGTCGTATACAGCTCTTTAATTTAACGGTCACGTGATCCAAGGTCACGTGACACCGTTCCGTCCATGTTCCCTTGGCGTCTCGTCTTTATCGCTGCTCGAGAGTCCATAGAATTTTCTAGAAGAATCTGCTTAGTGAAAAATCGGCTCGAGCGACTATCCAGCATAATCCATAGAATAATCTAGCAAAAAAATGGACCTCTTCAAAGGCTGAAAAGCGGTATATATAAAGTGGTTGGCGCATTGGATATTGGGTTACCGTTTTTCCTGTTAGAATGTGTTTTCTGATGGTCAATTTATATAATTGAACCATTTGTATGCTCTTGTATAGTTCTTGTATAGATTTATCTTATCTTAGATAGTGTAAATCCATCACTATACAATAAGATACAATGTCTAAAGCAGTTGGTATCGATTTAGGAACCACATACTCGTGTGTTGCGCACTTCTCCAACGACCGTGTGGAGATTTTGGCCAATGACCAAGGTAACAGAACCACGCCTTCTTTTGTTGCGTTCACAGACACCGAGAGATTGATCGGTGATGCTGCCAAGAACCAGGCTGCGATGAACCCAGCCAACACCGTTTTCGACGCCAAGCGTTTGATCGGTAGAAACTTCAACGACCCAGAGGTGCAGGGAGACATGAAGCACTTCCCATTCAAGGTGGTGGAAGTGGGCGGCAAGCCTCAGATCCAGGTGGAGTTCAAGGGCGAGACCAAGGTTTTCACGCCAGAAGAGATCTCTTCGATGGTTTTGACCAAGATGAAGGAGACTGCCGAGTCGTTCTTGGGCTGCAAGGTCAACGACGCTGTGGTGACCGTGCCTGCGTACTTCAACGACTCTCAGAGACAAGCCACCAAGGATGCCGGTACCATTGCCGGGTTGAACGTTTTGAGAATCATCAACGAGCCTACCGCGGCCGCTATCGCCTACGGTCTAGATAAGAAGGACGAGGGCGAAAAGAACGTGTTGATCTTTGACTTGGGTGGTGGTACCTTTGATGTCTCGTTGTTGACCATCGAAGACGGTATCTTTGAAGTCAAGGCCACCGCCGGTGACACCCACTTGGGTGGTGAGGATTTCGACAACAGATTGGTGAACCACTTTGTCCAGGAGTTCAAGAGAAAGAACAAGAAGGACTTGACCACCAACCAAAGAGCCTTGAGAAGACTAAGAACTGCTTGTGAAAGAGCCAAGAGAACCTTGTCTTCTTCTGCCCAGACCTCTATCGAAATCGACTCCTTGTTCGAAGGTATCGACTTGTACACTTCCATCACAAGAGCCAGATTCGAAGAACTCTGTGGTGACTTGTTCAGATCCACTTTGGACCCTGTCGAAAAGGTGTTGAGAGACGCCAAGTTGGACAAGTCCCAGGTCAACGAAATTGTGCTTGTTGGTGGTTCTACCAGAATTCCAAAGGTCCAAAAGTTGGTCTCCGACTACTTCAACGGTAAGGAGCCAAACAGATCCATCAACCCAGATGAGGCTGTTGCTTACGGTGCCGCCGTCCAGGCCGCCGTCTTGACTGGTGACCAATCTTCCAAGACGCAAGACTTGTTGTTGTTGGATGTTGCTCCATTGTCCTTGGGTCTTGAGACTGCTGGTGGTGTCATGACCAAGTTGATTCCAAGAAACTCCACTATCCCAACCAAGAAGTCTGAGATCTTCTCCACTTACGCCGACAACCAACCAGGTGTGTTGATCCAAGTCTATGAAGGTGAGAGAGCCAGAACGAAGGACAACAACTTGTTGGGTAAGTTCGACTTGACTGGTATTCCTCCAGCCCCAAGAGGTGTCCCACAAATCGAAGTCACCTTCGATGTCGACGCCAACGGTATCTTGAACGTTTCTGCTGTCGAAAAGGGTACCGGTAAGTCTGAACAGATCACCATTACCAACGACAAGGGTAGATTGTCCAAGGAAGACATTGAGAGAATGGTTTCCGAGGCCGAGAAGTTCAAGGAAGAAGACGAAAAGGAGGCTTCCAGAATCGCTGCTAGAAACTCTTTGGAGTCCACCGCTTACTCTTTGAAGAACACTTTGTCCGAGGCTGCCGACAAGATCGAAGAGGCTGACAAGCAGACTTTGACCGCCAAGTGCGAAGAAGTCATCTCTTGGTTGGACGCCAACACCCAGGCTACCACTGAAGAATTCGAATCCCAATTGAAGGAATTGCAAGAGGTTGCCAACCCAATCATGACCAAGATGTACCAAGCCGGTGGTGCCCCAGGTGGTGCTCCAGGCGCTGCTCCAGGTGGTTTCCCAGGTGGCGCTCCACCAGCCCCAGAAGCTGAAGGTCCAACCGTTGAAGAAGTTGATTAAACACAGTGTTGATAGACTAAAATCACATTACATCATTGCTTAATCTCTGATAGACTTTCTCTCATATTTTGGTATAGTAAAACCCAGTACATATCCCCCAAATAATTCATTCACGATTATATTATTATCAATCCCACTTATCACACTTGTCCACCACGAGTATAATACCATTCATTACCATGTAAGTTCACTCGTTTGGTGTCCAAATACCTCTATCCATTCAACACTGTTGTAACAAGAGTAGTACTGTTCCACATAGCCACGTGACCATTTATCTTCGATACAACCGTGACTTTATTCCTTAACTTCCAACAATTAGAGAGTTTGGCCGAGTGGTTAAGGCGTCAGATTTAGGTTTCAACAGTTGCTTCCAAGCACTGTTCAAAGCACTCTGATATCTACGGATGCGCGGGTTCGAATCCCGTAGCTCTCATTATTTTTTCTTTTCCTCCACTTTTTTTCACTTATCGGTGTAAGCGATGCCTAGAGATATCGATTCGGTCTCGAAAGAATCCGATGAGTTATCGATCAAAAACGATGAATAAGCACAGTCAGGAGTCATTGATCCGGAAATGTGTTGAATCACGGGCTGGGTAGGGTCCATTACAGGTGTTTTGTAGACAAAGGTCCAGGAATTGAGGCCAGTTCTGGGTTTGGTAAGACTGAGAGAAGCAGTAGAAGAGTCATTTCAAAAGGCTGGGCGCAGATGGACTACAAAGCACTGGCGAAACAGGAGTCCAGCATAGCTTTTATTGCAGGCGGAGTAGCCGGTGCTGTGTCACGGACCGTGGTTTCGCCGTTTGAGCGTGTGAAGATCCTGCTGCAGGTTCAAAGTTCGACCAGTGCGTACAACAAGGGCATATTCAATGCGGTGGGACAAGTGTATCGCGAAGAAGGCGTCGCAGGCTTGTTCCGTGGCAATGGGCTGAACTGCGTGCGCATTTTCCCGTACAGCGCTGTGCAGTTTGTGGTTTACGAGTGGTGCAAGAAACATGTGTTCCATGTGGACGGGTCTGTGGGCAAAGAGCAGCTGCAGAACTGGCAGCGGCTCACCGCGGGAGCGCTATGCGGCGGGATGAGCGTTGTAGCCACGTACCCATTGGATTTGGTCCGCACGCGGCTGTCGATCCAGACGGCAAATCTGGCAAAACTGTCAAGATCCAAGGCCAAGGACATCGCAAGGCCGCCTGGTGTGGTACAGCTCTTGAAAAAGACCTACCGCGAAGAAGGCGGCGTCCGCGGCCTGTACCGCGGCGTCTACCCCACCAGCCTGGGTGTTGTACCGTACGTGGCGCTGAATTTCGCCGTGTACGAGCAACTGAAGGAGCTTCTGCCAAACTCCAGTCCCAACTCGGGCCATCTGTACAAGCTGACGATAGGCGCCATCAGCGGCGGCGTGGCCCAGACCCTGGTCTATCCCTTTGACCTGCTGAGACGACGCTTCCAAGTCCTCGCAATGGGAGGCAACGAGCTGGGCTTCCAGTACAAGAGCGTCGCAGACGCTCTCGTCACGATCGGCCGCACCGAGGGACCCAGAGGCTACTACAAGGGTTTGACGGCAAACCTGTTCAAAGTCGTGCCCTCCACTGCCGTCAGCTGGCTGGTGTACGAAGTGATCCGCGAGGCCATGCTGCAGTGGTGACCGGTCCCGTTATGTAGTGTCTGTACCTGTCATCCCGTCACGTGACAATCACGTGACATCAAAACAATATCCATACTCTGCACGTGACTTTTCATTTTTTCCAATCTGACCATTCAGCGAATCGAAAACCGACAAATGAAAGCTTAAACGTTATAAAGCGAGAAAAACTTGAGATGAACAAGTTCTATACACTTTGAAGGGAGAATTAAATAAATTTAAAGCGGTTTAAGGTTTGTTTCCAGTTATTCGGAGTTTTTCCTTTAAGGTAATTTATTAGCTATCTTGAATTGGACAATAGTTGATTCATTTGTTGTTCGAATAACGGGCAGAAAGCTACACAGAAGAGAAATAGCCAGATATGAGACCTAGTCAGATTGCTTTGAACGCTGCTAAGAAGAGCGGTGGAATCGGAATTCCTGTGGAATTGACACCATTGTTTGTTGCCATCGGTGTTGCGTTGTGCTCTGGTGGATGGTTCACTTACAAGAAGCTTGTTCACGACGACTCGTTGAGAGTGGGCAGAAAGAACCCTGAGCAGTCCGGCGTGGAGAAGATCATTGCTGAGAAGAAGGAATAAATGGGGTTGCAAAGCGAGTTCTAGTGAGCTGATAGCGATATGCCTTTTTTGTTATTTTTTATTGTCTGGGCTCTGTTCTCTCGGAGCAGCGACTGAACGGTGTCCCCAGACGTACCGTATGACTCAATGCATCCGATGCAATCTTGAAATGAGACCGGAAACGGCTCCCGTTGGCGTGCATCAAGAAAGCAATACTTTTGTTTAGACGTAAAGATCAAGGACTACAGACCTGTTCTCGTGCAGGCAAATGAAAGCAAGATAACGCCGTTTTAGAACAAATGTATTGCGAGCATCGCTGTTACTGCGTTTACTTTGTTTTTACTAGTTCTACAATATAATCCATCAATATCCATATCTAAACCAAAGATGCTTTGTGAGGTCGTTCACGAGCTTGTTTCTAACCGGTCATCTTGACTTTAGTCGATCTTACGATTTTGCCCCTCCTTCCGATAAGCCCGAATAGACACGTGAACCTGGAAACCCAACCTCGGCAGGCAAGTCTGGGGGAATCTTGTCAGAAATGGACTCAATGGTTGGACCTGCCTCCTTCCAGATGTATCATTCAAATATGTAAGCCTGGAAGCCAGGACCGGTAAGCCCGAGATTCCTTGTAATTTCGAACAACAGGCCTCTGTTCTCTGGCAGAAGGAATATTACAGCACTATGAGAAGATGATATATACAGTTATTGTACCGAAGTATTCAGTAGTAGAATTTTGAGTTCATGGTATAGTGCCTATTCTTTAATGTTGTTGTAGATTTGCGTGACGTCGTCAATTTCGTCTAATTGATTCATGAATTTCTCGAGCTTAGCGCGTTGCTCCTCGTCCGTGAAGGGCTCCATAGCACTCTCCTCCCGCGGCACATACTCTACGCCCATTTCCCTGATATGGAAACCCTTTGACTTTAAAGTCAAAGCTACTTTGTTTGTTTGAACAGCCTCTGTGATCACTTCAAACAACGTTTCTGTAGACTGATCACCCGCATTTGAATCAGTGGACCCACTGGCAGAACTATCAACGCCTTCGAGTTCTATCTGTTGTTGCTCTAGATCTTCTACCCCATCTATTTCCAGCACAATGTCCATCACTGAGTCGAAATCTTTTGGTTGATCTTCCTTGGGCTCAATGACAACGTAACCTTTTCTCTCAAAGAAGTAAAGCGTTGGTGTCATGTTACCATTGAACTTATTAAAAGTAGATCTGACCAGTCCCACGGTCCTGTTTTTATTATCCGTCAACGCTTCAACGACAAACGCCACGCCTCCCGGTCCGATTCCCTCGTACGTGCATGGCTCTGCACCGGCACCGGCACCATCGCTGCTGCCAGAGCCCTTCTTAATAGCGTTTTCAATCACTTTCTTAGTGACATTGTTCTTGTTAGCCAGGTCAATAGCGGTTGCCAGCCTGATATTCGAAGCGGGATCGCTCGAGCCTCCGACCTTTACGGCGACAGTAATTTGGTTAGCCATCTTGTTGAAAATCTTCGTTCTTTCGGCATCATTCCGAGCCTTGGTATGCTTTATGTTCGCCCATTTACTGTGGCCTGCTGCAATGGCCCCAGTCCCATGCAGGAGCCTTCTTTGCATCACAGAGTTGCAACTAACTCTTAAGCCTATCATCAGGTTATGGTTCACTCAATACTATAATACTGATCCCACCGTGCACCAAAGAAATTGGAAAATCTTGAATCAGCTAAGTTCACAACAATGGTATCTCTGATCTTTCCAAAGATGTTACACAAGCCATACATGTTCCTTCTTTAACATACAACGATTTTACAAGAAGTTTGTAGTGCCATAATTTTTCACTATCAATCTTAACGCCTTATCTGATGCCAAGAGATTTAGCCATCAAATGCACTAAGAAACCTGACAAAAGATCTTGAGAGTAGCGCTGATAAAGTATGATATTAATAGAATTGAAGTTGTATATATCATTAAATGAGTTGTTGTTTTATTTCAGAAGAAACACGACTGGATGCAGAGATATTCTACATGACAGTATTTCCTAAAGGTAACGATATCAGCGAAGACCTGTTACTGTTCCCGTTTGATATAGAGCCACCACCACTAGAGAACACGGAGGAGCTTTGGCCGACGAATTTTGCCCTTGGAGGCACGATGTACGAGTTTACGTTGTTGCAGGAGGCCATTGATGCCGGATCAATGTTTTCCTTGTCGTCGTACGATCGCTTCATGCTCGAAATGGAATGCAGACTGATCTGTGAGGCATTAGTTGAACCTGGGGTGAGCTTGTTGTGCTTAAAGGAATGCAGCTGGGGCGTAAGCGGTGATGAGTGCGAAGCAGCATAGGTGCTGAACAGACTATTATCAGACTGCGTCGATATCTTTCTAGATGAGGGAGAGCACGAGGTCTGCTGTGAGTAAGGTGGAGAAGGAAAGTTCTGTTGTGCTGAAGGCACCTGGTACATTCTCGTGGGTGTTGAGTAATGCATTTGCTTTTGTTGCGAGAGGTATTCCATCTGTGTTTGGAAGTCCTTGATAGCAGTAATAAACTGGCCAACACCATCGTAGTCCTTGTAGTGTGCCCACAATGCTTCTGGACAATCTAGCACGGCGTTCGTGTAGATATCCACTATATTGTCACATGTTGAGTTGGCGGGGACAGGAGTCTGGAGCAGTGGCCCCAGTTCTTGATTTGTGAATTTATTGATGAGCTGAAACATTCCATGAGTAACTTCAAACTGTTCAAATTTCAGTAAAGAGTATTGCCAAGTGGTCAAGTCTATCAAAAACTTCTTGATATTGATTAGTTGTATCTTCTGAGCCAGATCTTCATCTTCCTCATCTTCTTCAGTTGGCAGTTCTTGTTCCTCATCTGTTGAATCCGATTCTCTATTGTTGAAAGAGCTCTTACGGTCTGATTCATTCAAACATTTGCGATTGTGTTCCAATTGTCTCTTATATAGCTCATACTGTATCGCGCAGTTCTCGTCTGCGTTCAAGATATAATCGTTGATGGTGGGCTCATAAATTTCCCAGCTTAGAGTGTTAAGTATATGCCTTTCCATTTGGATGAACATAGACTCGTCAAAAGTCTGCGAATCATTGCACAGGTGGATCAGCTCTGATAGTCTCGGAATACGCGCTCTTGGATTTGGTCCGTAGAACCTACCACCAGTGGGAACACTGACGTTGTTAATAATGTGATTGCATCCTCCATAGGTCTTTGCTGTGAGCCACAGACAAGTCGCTGCTACAAGTTTCACTTGTTCTCTGAGTACTATACGCTTGGAGCAATAACGGTCATAGAGTCTCACTGCCTGGTAGAAGATTCCATTTGTTACTCTTGTCTTCAAGGCAAGCTCGAAGAAGAAGTTCACGACGATGTGCCTGGTCTTGGAAGGATTCAACTCCGGTTGTTGATCGATCAACTTGGCATCAGGTTTCAGTCTGCAAGACTGTGTGATGCAATTCACCGAGATTTCTTGGTGGTAGTCCTGCACAGTCTCGTAATGCGCCAGGAGTTCTGCGTTGGAGAGCTCAATCGGATAGTAAGTCTGTTTAGCAGTGACAATCAGCCCTGCAGCGACGTCCTGTTCAGCGAAAGGTTCTGCGGTCACGGCTGGCATGATAACACTGTCGTAGGCAAAGAAGGTTGAACGGAACGGGCGCAGCACCGAGGATCAAAATAATGAGCGAATGCAAAGAAAATGGACTATTCGGCCTGAAGCGTCTTTCTTTTGTGTGTTTGTCTGCTGTGCTTTCAATTCAAGATAGGCCCAACGTAGGATACATCAACCGGGAGAAACTGAATATAGCTCTGCCTGTTTCTTCCCTACTCACACCACACACTGCAGCAACCGAAATAACCAATCTCCCAAACCCAAGAACCTCTGCCAGCTAGCTTCATTATATAGAAAAGCCTCTCTCCAGCTACCACGACATACTACCAAATCCTACGTCCACCAAATCAGGTAGCCTGTTAGCAGTTTTAGGGCGAACGCTCGAAAATTTCAGTAGACACAAAATTTGGATCCCATCACGCTTCCACAAGGCACATCCTCAGTCCAGCCATTCAATTCCTCCAAAGACGCTCTTCTGCCGGCAACGTCCATTCGTGTACTGATTTCGCAGCATGCATACAAACAGGATACCACGACCAATACAGAAAAAAAGACCGACTACTGCATCGGACAACGGTACCGGTACCTTTTCCATAGTACCATGGGAAACCTCAGAAACATGGCTTCCCAATGCTACGGGCAGATCCCAGATCGCAGCCTGAGCTTGCTGTCTATGGCTGCCGCAATCGTGAAGAAGCCGCGAAATTCATCACAAACAGGGCAACGAAGGCTCGAAAAGCCCAAGTTACGCAAAAAGAAAGGCTTGAACCCAATTTCGTGGAGGATCTGCTGCGTGTTCGTCGACGGCCGTTGCTATTCGCAGGGTAGCTTGGCAAGGGCGGGCAGAGGTGTGAGAATGTCATTTCACGGGCTACCGGCTGATTGTGCGATGAGCTGTAAGAATTACAGATCATGTGATCTGATCAGTGGTTATGGAACACATAGAATGTAGGCGTGTAGGCGTGTAGGCGTGTATGCAGGTCTGTCAGGCGCAGAACGTATATTAGTGGGTCGCCAATATTGTAGTTGAGTCCTCAAAGAAGGGGACAATAATTGGGTCGCGGTTGGTCTCGATTTTCAGACATTGGGACTTAAAATCCAGCCATTCACGGCCAAGCATCGGGACAGTGGCCTTGTCATACGGGCAACTGTAAGTCTTGTACGGCACTGTAGCGCCAGGAACCATGAACCAGACCAAACATCTTTCCTGGGACAGCGTAGTCATCACGATGCAGTAGACAGAATTGAGCAAGCTTTGGTCAAAGGTTTGTTCCCAGACCACGATGCGGTACGTATGATACCCCGCGGGCAGCGGCACGCTGCTCCGTAACACTACTCGTCCGCTGTCGTCAAAAGCGTACCAGTTGCAGAACCGCGCCACTGTGATCAAGTGCTTGTCGTAGTGCACTGCTATGACTCCGAAAACGCTTTCAGAGCTCATCGCGACCTCACTGTTCGCCGAGTCCACCGAAATGTAGCCCATTTCCTGCCGCTTGTCGATGTTATAGACGTTCACCGCAGACCGCAAAGGGTCGTACACCAGCAGAGTGGATGTCTGCCACAGCGCACTAAAAGAGTCGATCCGATACTCGACCGCCAAAACCAAATCTTGTTCTAACGAATATGTGTCCTTGTCCACGCTATACATATCAATACGGGACCCGTGGTTTGCTAAAACCACAAGCCTCGTGCTGCTCTCGTACCACAGCAGAGAACTGATCGGCTCCGTCCGGTACTCTCCCTTCAGCTCATCGTCTAAGTATACGTACAGTCTGTTAACATCCGCAGCTATATCGAATTTATGTGACTTTTGCAGGTCAGACCCGAATTCCATCCTGGTAATGAGTACTATAATGGTTTATGAATCTTAGAATTCAAATCACGCAAAACTATATACTGGTTCTGTTCTTTTATCTGTATTGTTTACGTTTCCTAAAAGACGTCAACATCGCCAACTTTACCGTTAAAACCTTTAAATCGAAAACATCAACTCTTTTTAAAGAATAAACATATGGTCACAAAAAGCTAAAGTATTGGTAGAACATTGTGTTACTTCGGTGTAGTACTGTTGCAGCAGCTAAGCGACGTGTAAAAGAACTGATTGTGTGTTTCAAAGTTGTTGAAGTGTTCAAAGTAGGGTTTTGAGACAGAAATCAACAGTAGCAGAATCCGATTATAGCAAGCATGGGATCTGATGATACTGGCGGGCTTTTCAAATGGACCATTGATGCTTTGTTCAACAGAGACGTATCGCCGTCTCTAAAATACACGAATGACGTGCATGAGGAGCCGTTGGGCAGGAGAAGTAGGGCATGCTCGGTGTCAGACGCAGATATCTATGCAAGGTACGAGCTTTTGCCAGATGAAGAAGAACCCGAGTTGCTGCGGCCCATGAGCGTAGGGAACCTGCAGCAGGAGGAACAGGATACCAACACATTCCATGCTCGGAGAAACCGAAGCTTTAATCAGGAGTACAGTCGTGATGGGCCCAGTATCAGACGGGGACCAGATGTGGAGGATCCGATCATCTCGCGACTTTTCCAGGTGAACGAAAAATCAGGCGTAGAGCCGCAGAAGCACATTCCAACAAGGAGCGATGAACGCCAGAAGGCTGCGTTTCTACCTGGGAAGTTCCCCTCTCCATCAAAGACTCAAAGAGTGCCCCAAAGTTGGGAGTCGACAATTCCTGTACCAAGCGAGCGTATGGAACCACAGGTTGTGGACTACACTCCGGATTACGTAAAGCTTTTGGACAGGCTCAGCCTGCATAACAAGAAGCTCAAGGATCTGCGATATGAGGTGCAAGCCAAGCAGAAGCACGGAATGGAAAAGGAAACCGAGTTAAAGCAGAAGTATTTGGAAATACGCCAAGAGCTCATAAGAGAGCTCAAGCAGTCCAGGATGATGTACGACAACTACTGTAAACTATACTACAAGTACAAGGACTTGAAGAAACGGTCAGAGACACCGTTTATCCCGCCAGGGCGTTCCGAACCGCTCAACACACAATTTATGGCGGACAAGATCCGGTCTTTAGAGCGCCAGATAGTCGATCTCTCGATAGAGAACGACAGGATCAAGAAGAAGTCCGATGAAGAAGCGTTGTCGCTCCAATTGCAACGTCAAGAGTTGGAGAACAAGTTCGAGGTTGAGAGGATGGTTTATGAACAACGATTGAAGGATCTTGAAGGAAAATTGCGTGTTTCAGAACGTCGCAACGAACAAAACGCCGCCTTTACCGTCCCACCAAACGTACACCCTATACATACATCGAGTTCACCGCTTTCTGCCACTTCGTTTCTGCCGCCGCACACCCAGGATACCTCAGACAGCACGGCCTCGCCGTACAAAGAATACAACAACACCATCGACACTCAATTCTTGCAGAACTTAGTGAAATGACCGCAGCGACTCCTCTTGTAACAGTACATAGCACAAAACACCAATAACAGGACCTTCAAACCGTCGGACTCTTTCCTCGGAAAAACCTCGCTGAATCATCTCTTGTAGTTTATCCGAGACGATCCGAGAGTCATCTGCTCTCTGATTTCTTCAAGTTGACAAATATGAGGGAATGAATACTATACACACTAGTGCTGACTACTTTGCAGCACAATACGTAGCACTGGCGAGGTTCATTCAAGACCAGCGTATGCATTTACGTTCTTGAAGATAATCCGAGAGAAACCTTCTCGAAAGCATCTGATCCCTCTCGGGGGACCTACAAGAAACTGTGCGGCTTTCAGAACGTTCCAAGACCAACAAATGTTCCAGAATGTATTGAAAACTTACGCATTTCAACTACACATTCCAACATACATTTCAGTTCGGTTCCATGAAGTTAGTCATACTTGCATGCGACGAGTTTCTATTTTTCCCATAGTAAACCATCAAGCTTTTGGAAAATTTTATGGTATAAGAACAGACACATGCGATGGGATGGAAAGTTTCTAAGCACATTCGCTGCTTGGAGGTCTTAACAGGTTATAGATACTTGATTTTGGACAAGAATTTTTAGCTCAGCAGATCATATATAAGAGAAGGAACAGTATAGCCCTTTTGTGAGTTTAATATTGGAATTAATTCCAAAGAACAGCTAAGACTTTACACAGAAATATGTCCGGCCCAGCTACACCAATGTTTCACGAGCAAGAGGATGTGAGAATCCTGGGGTACGATCCCTTGGTTTCGCCTGCTCTGCTGCAAGCGCAGGTCCCTGCGTCCCAGCAGTGTCTAGAAACTGCGCAAAAGGGTAGAAAAGAGAGCATCGACATCATCACTGGAAAGGACGACCGTGTGCTGGTTGTTGTAGGCCCATGCTCTATCCACGACTTGGACCAAGCGCAGGAGTATGCGAAAAGATTAAAGGTGCTGGCTGAGGAACTCAAGGGCGAGTTGTGCATCATTATGAGAGCGTATCTGGAAAAACCAAGAACCACCGTGGGCTGGAAAGGGCTGATCAACGACCCTGATGTGGACAACACTTTCAACATCAACAAGGGGCTGCAGGTAGCTAGACAGCTGTTTGTCAATTTGACCAGTCTCGGTTTACCGATCGGTTCTGAGATGCTGGACACAATCTCTCCACAGTACTTGGCCGATCTGTTGTCCTTTGGAGCCATTGGCGCCAGGACTACGGAATCCCAACTACACAGAGAGCTTGCCTCTGGGCTTTCGTTCCCAGTCGGTTTCAAAAACGGTACTGACGGCTCTTTGGGGGTTGCTTTGGACGCCGTGCAAGCCGCATC